>JAJGRW010000252.1:113509-155162 GCA_025461045.1 Carex parvula
CCTACTGCCCCAAACGAACCAAGCCCAAGTTGAAACTCAAATCGAGGCAGATAAAAGGTGTTCCATTGGAATATAAATTAATCAAATATCAAGGGACTGCTGGTTGAGCTAATAAGAAGCTGGACAATTTAATCCTTGCTAGTATAAGAAATATTGATATCAGAGAACAATTATTGGTGTAAAGATTGGAACAACTTTGATGATGATATAATCATATCCAATTTCTACAAATTTCCTGTCCATGAAGGGTCAGAATCAGTCCTAATAGTACAGAGCCACTTTGGACTTTCTAATTTAACTCCTGATAAAAACTTGAATTATAAGATATGACAAGGGCTATAATAAAACTATACCTCATTAAGCATCCTGTGAAGCTCATCTCTGGCCTCAACTACACGATCTCTATCATTGCTGTCCACCACAAAAATAAGGCCTTGTGTGTTTTGGAAATAATGCCTCCACAGTGGTCTGATCTGTTTATTTAATTCAATATATACCGACTCAAGAGTTAGAATTAGAAAAAGGATAAATAACTGGAGACATAAAGCTCATACAAAGAAATCCCAATGCTACGATTTCAAAAAAGATCTGGGCAGAATAAGCAAAGAATTCATATATTGCATTTTATACGGAGATTGTAAAATTAGGTGAGAACATACCTTGTCCTGGCCCCCAACATCCCAGACAGTGAAGCTAATATTCTTATACTCCACAGTTTCCACATTAAACCCTATTAAATTTAAAAGTTTATTACATTTCATCCTCTCCTCTTAACAATATCCTACTTCACAACAATATTCTTCTAAATTAGCAACAAACCCAATTTATCATGTATATGATGAGCAGACAATTTACTGAAACACAAGCGTTTTGATCATATCACAGATGTCATTTCAAGTACTGATAATACATGGAGGTCGAAGGACAGGAAATAAAAATATTTGGCCAAGTATATTTTCGAAATAGATAGAATTAGGAACTGATCATATACCTATGGTAGGGATGGTGGTGACAATTTCACCAAGCTTGAGCTTGTAGAGAATTGTAGTTTTACCAGGCCGCATCAAGACCAACCATTAGAATTCTCATTTCCTTCTTAGCAAAAAGTCGGCTGAACAGCTTAGTAAATGTAAGCCCCATCTTTTCCTCTCCTGTTAAATACACAAGAGCAGAGCAACAAATGATCTAAGATTGTAAAATAGAAGCTTCACTAGGGACAAAACCAGTAAAATCAGCATAAAAGTATAAAGTTTAATAGAATTGCTTATTACATATTACAGTAAATTACTTTCAGATAACATATTAGCTGGAAAAATCAGAAAAATTTCTCATTTAGTGCGTGAATAAGGTTAATTCGAAGTAAATGTGGGAATTAGCACAAGAGAATTGAACCCCTGACAGGAATCGAAATACAGAACTTACGTAGAATCAAAGATCCGATCAACTTAAAAACCCTATTCTTAGAGTGGCTAATCGAAGTAGTTTAAACGAATTTCTAAAATTTGCTCCCTCATTTTCATGAAAAGTTGAAGTAATACGTAATTACGTATGATCATACAGGGGCAAAACAGTTCATTCATATCGCAAACGAGATTAAAGACGTATAAGTTAATTCAAAATAGGATCGGATCGGAGAAGCGGAGCTCTAACCTTTCTCTTCCTTAGTTTTTTTGTTTTCCTCTTCTGATAAGTCGACCTTTTTTTTAATGGAACGTAAAAGAATGCAAGAGAAAGTATAATGGTTTCGAAGAAGAGGGAGGGCGGAGGTTTCTAGATGGTGAATTGGGAATAGGGATTTTTTAGTTTTTAACCTCCATTTAATAATAAATGGAGATATCATTGAATTTGGAAAAAAAAAAAAAAAAAATCATCATCTTTACTTGCACATACAACACATAATCATTATTGCATATTCTAATGATTTATTTTGTGATGTTTCGATATATATAATTAAGAAAAACCACTTGACCAATGACCATTATTTATTTTGACAATATTGATAATCAAAATAAAACTACAATACAAAATTTAATATTGTAAGCATGATCTATATTATCCACATATCATGTTTATAAAAATGATAAGATTTATTGCACAGTATATCAAGTGGCTTGAAATTTTTCGACCATCTAGAATTAATAGTACCTGATGCATTATCAAACAATACTTAAATTGTATAAAATTTGATTACTATGCTATCTATTTGTCCAATAACATATTTATAAAAAAAAAATTAATTTGATTTTTTTTAAACCGTTATCAAAATTAATCATTATAAAGTAATCACTCCTCTATATAATTTCATGTATGAATTATCAAACAATACCAATCTAAACATTTTAATAAACTCGATCTCTTTATACAATATAAGTTTTTTTACAACAAGTAAATAAGTAATGACTAAATTGTTTATAATTATTTTAATGAGTATTTAGATTATTGGTGTGAAGAGACTTCCTACATTGAAAAAACACCCAAAATTAGAGATTTACACCACATTGGATTTGTGAACTTTTCTTATTATAACCTCAGCATACACGAAAATTTTATTGAATTTATGCAAACTAAATAAGGGACAATGGGGATGAGAGTCTCCATTTTGTTAAAACCGGAGAGGATTGAACAGGGCTATGAATGGACCAACCGATGGAGGAATGAGATGCGATGGCCCACTCCAAAATTCCGCGTGGATCTCACGCAGATGACCGCGGGTCAAGCCAGCCTAGCACGAATCTTGAGAATTAAACCACGGGATATAAATCTGCTGTTATTCCAAAGGGATCACATGACCCTGTTATTCCTATCACAACCGTTCAAAGTTTTTTATGCGCAAATCGAGAAAAATGTTTTTTCGTGTCCGAATGTTGATAAAGTTCAACGGATGGGATCGGAATAACAGGGTCCTGTTATCTCTTTGGAATAACAGGGCATCGAGTCCTTGACCGTGACTCCACCGTGTCCGTATCATGTGATGTAACAGAATATTTGAGTTTACATCTGTACGGTCCGGAATCCGCAAATGCACTGTCCCTTGGATATTCGTGCCAAAGAAAATCGGACGGTTATGATCTAACTGAAAATTTATGTTACCTCAGGTGAATTGAATTCGACCCCATCCCCAGTCTTCGTGCCGAGTAAATATGGACATCCATTTGGTGTAGCGAGTCGTTAACCTTGGTGGGCCGCTGTACGGTTATATTATTTTACGATCTTAATACCACACGGTTTGGTGAGTATATTCTTGACACAGAGAATCTTATTCCCATGGCTGACCCAGACCGTGGACCCAAACGAATCGCCGAATTTGATCAGTTGGTCAAACTACGGAATAAGACCGTCTAGAAGGACAATTTGAGTCCGACTGTTTGAGAAAAAAAATAACAGAATTGCTTCTATTTATAATTTTTTTCTGGTTTTTTCGAAAAACTCGAAATATTGTAGCCCAAAATCTATGTTGCGAGATTAATTAAATTTGTGGGAGTTGTATCCCTACTTTCAATATTGTCATAGTTAAAAGAGGAGGGTTCAAATGCCTCCATTTTTCATGCCTCCACCATGCTTCCATTTTTAAAACTTTAATAACTCAAAATTTAAAACTTAAAAGTCAAAATAAAACCGTTGGATATGATCTACATCATTTTATCTATACACGTATAAAAAATTATGACATTTCAATTTTGTTTTGGTTGTCATCAAGAGCTTGTAAAAAACGTACTAATGTGGATAATTTCTAAACGTTGATTTTTCAACTTATTGATTCACATAAAAACAAAATCGAAATGCGATAATTTTTTGTGAGCACATAGATAAAATGATATAGATCATATCCAACGGTTTTATTTTGACTTTTAAGTTTTAAATTTTGAGTTATTAAAGTTTTTAAAAATGGAGGCATGGTGGAGGCATGAAAAATGGAGGCATTTGAACCCTCCTCTAGTTAAAAATAGTTACAATTTAGAACTACTATTTAATTTAGTAGTAAAGACAATATTAAATATGAAGTGCTGAGAGCATAGATTATATTTTTTTTTAAATAAAAATTTGGGGTCATTCAATTTTAAATATTCCCAGGACATCGTATTCGAACTTGTTAGAATCTCTTACATAAATAGAAGATATTGCCTTACTTCTTAGATTAAAGATTAAATCTCTAAGAATATTATTTTAAATAACAATTTCAAGATTTACACAGTTCTTTCCTTGGCTGCTTCTCTCGTTGCTTCTTGAGGGTTCTGACGTGTTTCCTAGGACAGATAAAGATGATAACCTAATGATTTTGGTGCTCAAATTTCAGCATCAGAAACGGAAAATTTTTATTGGTAGTAATTAATAGAAAAGAATATAGACAAGCAGTAATAGTACAGTAATATTTATATTGGTAATAAGATCGGTAGAAATTCTACCGATCAAAAAATAAAAAAGTTTGGATCGGTAAGAATTTTACCGATCTAAACTAGTTTTTTTCTTTTTTCCTTTTAATTTTTTCTAGTAAGATGTATTTTTTTTTACAAAAATAGATAAAGTACTTTAAAATTTAGACATATCAAAACATTCTATCTATTTTTGAAAAACTTTTCATATTTTACTAGAAATCAAATATAAGAATTCTCTCCATCTATACATCAGATTAAAAAAAAAAGTTTCGATCGGTAGAAGTCCTACCGATCTTACCACCAATATAAATATTAATGTAATCTTACCATTTGTCTCTCTTATTTTCTACTAATTACTACCAATAAAAAATTTCCAACAGAAACCTTCTTCTTATTTTATTTTATTTTTATTTTTATTTTTTGCAAAGATGCTTGGCAGCGGCTGCCAAAGCCATATGAAAGCTACCAAAACAGAGTGAGCCTATGGTGCTATGCATAGCAAGGATGGCTAGTGTACTACGGCTTAATATGGTACTTTTTAAAATTCTAACGGTCGATCCAACCGTTCAATGTGATAACCATATGAATATGTACTTGCAAACTAAATTTTATATTTTTTTTTGAATTTTTTTACTATTTTTTTAGATAGGTAAAATTTTGATGGTCCAGAATTTTCAGAAAACACTGATTTTTCTACCTATCTAAAAAAATAGTAAAAAAATTCAAAAAAATATAAAATTTAGTTTGCAAGTACATATTCATATGATTATCACATTGAACGGTTGGATCGACCGTTAGGATTTTAAAAAGTACCATATTGAGCCGTAGTACACTAGTCATCCGTGCTATGCATAGCACCATAGGCTCACTCACCAAAACATACACTTTGTTTGGATGGAGAGTACAGAAGGGATGGAATGGAAAGAGAAAAAAAAAATTCCTCAAATTGTGTTTGGAATCGTGTTTGGTTGATAATATATATCAGAGGTGAATGATACATGAGAGAAAAAAATTAACCTTACATGTTTATAATTAATAGAATCGATTTCTCTTTCAATTTAGAATGTAACGGATAGAAAAAAAAAATTGATGCAAATATTTTAAAAAAAAATGACACAAATGTCCAACCTTATATCTTACCTATATAATTCTCATCAAAATTTGTTTGTCACAAAATTACTGCAACCATCAAATTTCTCATTAACCTTCTAAATTTTAATTAACCAAACAAGAAATAAGACGGGAAGGAAAATTAAATTTATTTATCTTTGTTAATCAGTCAAACACAAAAAAGTTAAATATGTTAGTCTTCATTTCTATTCCATTTCATTCCATTTCATTCCATCATATTCTTCACCTCCCCTTCCCCTACTCTCCATCCAAACAAGGTGTGACAAGCTTTTTATTGAGTAGGGGAAGGGGACCGCGATATGAAACAAGGTGTGACCGCGATATGAAATCATTGGCTAAAAGGGGCTTTTTGCAATTTGTGACAAGCTAAGAGTAAAAATTAATTGAAGACCTTAGTAATAATATAATTTCTTAACAAGATATTCACAAATATTATTTCCATCACAAACAATTAATGAACTGATTTTGGTTTGAATTAAAACTGATTATTATTTCCAGTAAAGTAATTTAGTCTAAACCATTTATTACAATCAGGGTCAGAGTTTTAGGCCGCAACAAACTATTTTCATCAACTGTATTAAGACATAAACATAATATAATTAAACAATACAGACGTCGCATCATAATTCACGGGTGGATCCTTACAAGTTACAAAACTGTTTTATTCCTAAGTTATCAGAATTCACGGGTGGATCTATAGTCAAGTTGCAAGATGCTTAGCGATCTTCATAATTTAAATTTTTTTAGTTGGGTATTAACTATTAAAATTTAATTTTTATATATATATATAGTTCAGCTATCTTCATAAAATGCTTAATGTTTGTGGAGATTTGAGTTCAAATTTCAATTCTTATACGTTATATATTTTACGTTTCGACTTGCATTTCTAGTTCCCTCTGCCATAATTGTTAGTATTTTCTTTTTCTACCTTGTTTTGTATCATTGTTTGCCATGTCTGATAACTTGTTTCATGACAGAAAAAAATACTGGACGCAAGATGCAACAAGTATTTTTCAAAACATCATCAATGATTTCATATCGCGGTCATAAACACCGCTCTTTATTGAGTATAAATACCACTTTTTATTGAGTATAAATACCACTTTTTAGGTTTTATCATTAAATTTAGTGTTTAGGGTTTTATCATTATTTTATACTTAGTGTTTTTTAGGTTTTCGTTGTTGGATTAAGTACAAATTATCTGATCATAATTTCTTCTCTCAGTTACTATAAACACGGCTCTGGATTAGATCAAATTATCTGGTCATATTTTTTATTTTATTGTAGGTCATTGTCCCAGGAAGCGCATAGGTGCCCAACTGGTTGGAGAAAAGGTATAAAATTTATATACATGTTATTAATTGATGATTGATAATTTAATCTTAGATGTGTTGTTTCGGGGCTTTGGCAATTTAATTTTTTATTTAGGCAAACCTTACAAATCCATCTTACATTGAATCATTGGACATCTAGTCCAGATACTGGTACACTCGGGGAGCACTGGACCATCAACTGGATGAAAAAAACAGCTTACAAATCCAACTTACATTGAATCATTGGGCATCTCCCATGTATATGTTATCTTTTTTTAGAATGCCTAGTAAGATAAAAAAAAACAGTTGGATAGGATTAGAAGACAATTCTTGTGGAGGGTAAGAACCTAGGAAGAAATATGTTTTGGTTGACTGGAAAACAGTATGTAGAAGTGGGGATTAGGTGTGTATGATTTCTTTCTTATGAATAGAGCCAATGGAAAGATATTAAACCATATAAATCTGGTCATTGGAAAAACAAAGCTAATGCATCACCTTTCTGGAAAGGTGTAATTAGTGAACGATAAATAATAGAAATAGGTCTTAATAAGAAATTAGGTAATGGTACTCATATGTTGTTTTGAACGATAGATAGTTAGGGGAAATATGTATCATTAGTGGTACCTTAGCATGCAAATTGAATTTATATAGTTAATCTAGAGCGTTCATGATCCTCCCTGTGAATGAACAAATCGCTCTCTGGAATGTGTTCAGACAAAAAACCATCAACTGTTCAATTTTCAAAAACATTCAGCAAGAAACAGAAAAAAAAATAAGCTTTCATCTTTAAATCCAAAAACCTATATCTCAAGGAAGTTCAATATGCAAAGTACTGAACTCAAACGATCCATTTTTTCTGTATTTTTTCATTTTTCCAAACAAATTTCATTCAAACCCATGCAAAATTACTATTAATAACATATATGAAGGCCACAATGCCTTTTATATCTCTGTTTCACTCCAGTTCTCAAGCAAGTTCAACATGCAAAAAATCTAGTTATATAACAAAGTCCAGAATGCACAGCTCCTGTTGTTTCTGTGTTCAGTTATTTTTCCAACTAAATTTCATTCAAATCCATGCAAAATCTACCTTAAAACTCATGCTTCATTTTTCCAAGCAACATCCATCTCTATTTATTACAATTGCAAACACGCAACATCACACAATTCAAGTACTTATACCACATAAACTGGTACCACAAAACTTTTGGGATCTCTTATGGGTCCCATACTTGCCATATTTTTCCAACCAAATTCTATTCAAATCCATGCAAAATCTACCTTAAAACTCCATAACAAATTCCAGTCAAATCCATTCATTATCGGATCATTCATTTATATCATGAGTTCATAGCCTTATGGTGAGAGAGTATATTTGACAGGTTTCCTCCTTATTCCTCCACATCAGAGTATTTTTGCAAGTTCTTGATAACAATTAAAACAAAGTTGAAATATCGTAATCTTTTACATGTGCATAGAGAATATGATGTAGATCATATCTAACGGTTTTATCTGAACACATAAGTTTTAAATTTTGAATTAATAAAATTTTAAAATAGACGCATAACAAAAGCACAAAAAAATAAAGACATTTGAACTCTCCTCATAAAATATTAGCTTTTGAAAAATATGTGTTTGTGGGCTAAAAACAACATACTTTATGTGGAAAGTCGAACATTGAAATTCTGAATAGGATATATTTATGAATATGTAAAAAGCGAGGAACTTGTTCATTGTTTTTCTCTAAAAAAAATAGTTGAATGATTATACATAAATCCCCTTTTTTTTATTAATACCCCAAAAAAACAAAATATCAAATCTGCCCTCAATCCCAAATTTTTATTAAAAATACCCTGACCGTCCCTTCACTGGGCGGTCCACTGTTCATACCAAACCGCCCCACTGTGGGGCGGTTTGGTATTTTTTTTTTTTATTTTAGAGACAATATGAATATCAAGATGCTGAATTCTAACGTTAAAAATTCGGATTTTTTTTAAATATTTGTTAGATTACTTCTTTTGATGTATAATTAGCATATTTTATACTAAAATACGCTAAATTATTTGAAATTATGTTAAATTACGTTGAATTACACTAAATTACGTTATATTACGCTAAATTACAATAACTTCACTAGTTATGCTAAATACGATAAATTACGCTAAACTATGCAAAATTACGCTAAAGTAGACCGATTTTGTGTCATCTTTCATGAATCATAAAAAAATAGTAAAAAAATTTCGAAAATAGTAAAAATTGGTATTCTACAAGTTCATTATGTAACAAATTTACTGAGTTACTTAGATTGAATAATAGAAATGAAAATCTTAATCGGAAACTTCAACTCAAGTTTTGAGTCTCTTCTCTTTATTTTTTGGCAATTCTGAATTTTGAAATCCGAAATTGTAAGCACTGACGCATGCGTATTTTTGCAAGTTTTCTAAAAAGTGGTCATTTGCTGAAATCGGACACTCGAGCGCCGTTTTATGGCCGTTTGAAGTTTAGTCGTTGTTTTTTCGCCTTTTCAGTGAAGATATCATCCATATTCATATGTAATTTAGCATAAGTTACCGTATTTTAGCGTAATTTAACATAATTTAGCATAATTTAATGTAATAGTGTTATTCAGCATAATTTAACATAATTTCAAGTAATTTAGCGTATTTTAGTATAAATATGTTAATTATACATCAAAAGAAGTAATCTAAAAAAAAAAACCCAGCTAACGTGGGTATATTTATTAATAAAAATGTCGGAACTAGGGTTTAGAAATTAGGATTTAGGGTTTAGAATTTCTTTTAAATATCACTAATTTTTATAAATATGTTATATGAAAATTGTAAATCATTTAGTACGGTAATTTTTAGGGTTCAGGGTTTTAGAAACTGTACAAAATAAAAGTTTAGGGTTTAGAGTTTATCGTAATTTAAAGTAATTTAGTGTAATTCAACGTAATTTAACATAATTCAAGTAATTTAGCGTATTTTAGTATAACTATGCTTAAAAGAAGTAACCTAACAAATATTTCAAAAAAAAAAAATTGAATTTTTAGCGTTAGATTTCAACATCTTGCTATTCATATTGTCTCTAAAAAAAATACCAAACCGCCCCACAGTAGAGCGGTTTGGTATGAACAGTGGACCGCCCGGTGAAGCGGCGGTCAGAGTATTTTTAATAAAATTTGAGATTGAGAGCATATTTGATATTTTTTTTTTTTGAGTATTAATAAAAAAAGCGGACAGAAATCTCTATGTCAGAAATTAATTTCGACTCCAACTTTTATCAACGAAAAAAAAATCTTTGATATGTGGATAATCATTTAATTACTACAATTTATACAGCAGCTGTACGTGGCTTCGCGAAATAATTTGACCATATTTGAACATCGATCAAGACTTCCAATTTACTGCTTGTTTGCTTGCTCTTCTTTTGTTTTGCTTTCATAATATTTCAGCTCAACTGTTGTGAGCTACTTTTAACAATTCTTTCACCTTTAGTTATAATCCTGTTGTAACTCGATAATATCTTAATCAAATGAGACATGACTCCCTCTTTTCTTTCTGAAAAAAGAAAACCCTTCCAAGTTCCAATTTACTTCTACAATTTTGGCCTATGAGGTTGACCATACAATTAACCAGCACAAGTACTGTTCTATACAATAAAAATTAGAAATGACAGTTGAGTCCATTAATCTGTTGACCAATTTATATTCATCTAATCTGAAGCTCTACCTGTTCAGTCCGATACTATAACAGATTAGATAAGATCGGATCCAGAAACATGCCATGTCAGATACATGACTAATGACTTTGAATGTAACTCACAAGAAGTCTGTTAGACTTATATTTTCAAAAATATGAATTAGACTATAAACTCTCTTACTAAAAAATACATCAAGTGATTTGTGAACTCTCTCCTCTTATTCCTCTTTAGCGCATCCCATAGACATAAACATACATGCACATATATGAAGGAAATTTCCACGAGTGAATCAGACATTTATTTTTAGACACATCATGTTTGGATCATACAGATCATGATATTTTGACAGACAAGTCAAATGCATGCTTGACATATTTTACCCTGGGACCATCCCTAGTCGAAGAATAAGTTCTTCTAGAAATGGATCGGCAACAATTCTGCAAATATACAAAAAATCATATACCATGCGAGGACGAACCAACTACAAATCTAGAAGGGTATTTTGGTCCAAATATTTTTAAATTGAATTTTGATGTTGACTTAATTTAAGAAAAATAGTATATGGGTAGAAAGCAGATGATTGAATTTTTCACGAGTAAAAAATCCAAATATCAAGTTGGGAAATTTTCAATTTACAAAAAATTTTAATTTTTAATGGATACATACCAATTTTTCCTTAAAAGAAACAGATAGTGATATCTACATTATTTTCTTGCGCCAGCCAGACATTGATATTTCGGTTTTACAAAGTAAAACAAAATTCCAAATCATAACTTCGGATTTAAGACAAAGCAATAAGCCCACAACTATCAATTCTATCGCTGTAGACTAGTGTAATAAAGGCCACAAAATTTCCTTACGACTCCAGTTCCTCTTCTCGAGCTGGAGATTGTGCCACAGCTCTGGGTGTAATGGATATCTCCGTTTCACAATAAATGAAGATATTTTGAACCAGTAAAATTTTTCACTTTCTCCTCCTCTCCTCCTCCCCATCTCATCTCCTTCTCTACGAAACCATTCTATCATTTATATTTAATTTTTTGGTTTGTTGACATCCCACGAACTATGGCTGTGGTAAGTTGTTTACAATGTATGTGATCCAGATCGAGAATTGAAACCTTGAACCCTAGAACTCCGGTCTAATCAAGGTGAAAATTTGTAATTTATGTCATTTTCTTTCCTTATTCCCCTAGCATTTTTCAAATCCATAAAACTATCTTTCTCTAGCATTTGAATTTACTATTCGAGGTACATACTCAGATTAGAAGTCATATATAGTTACTCAATTTGATCATTGGATTTTCTTTTTCGTCTCAGTCATTTCCAAGCGACTAATTTAAGAAAAAAATGGCAAAATTAGTGAAATTTCCTTTCTGAAATAGAAAGCGAC
Organism: Carex parvula; assembly: GCA_025461045.1. Classification (NCBI taxonomy): domain Eukaryota; kingdom Viridiplantae; phylum Streptophyta; class Magnoliopsida; order Poales; family Cyperaceae; genus Carex; species Carex parvula. The sequence continues at coordinate 125,419 of JAJGRW010000252.1, forward strand.
CACTCTGATTTTTCAGGGTAACGCAATGTCAAGACCCAGGCAGTTATACCCCGATCAAGGTTCACCTCCTAAATCCATGAAGTACAGAGAATCAGAAAGCATGTCTCGCTGGTCGGAATACTTAAATACCGAGGAGCTCACTTCCCCTTCGACTTCCAATTCCTGGAAAAACAATTCTGGTACAGATTCCGGGGCAGGTGGGGGCCAGAGGACCCTCCAGCTGGAGTCAGTTATTCAACTGTCTAAAGTAGCTGAAGGCCTATTGACCAAGATGTACAGGCTGTTCAGTATACTTGATTTTCCGGATTTGAGTTCCCACACCTTTTCAGAGAATTTCTGGAAAGCCGGGATCATCCCCAATATTCCGAAAATATGTGTGCTTGTTTCAAAGAAGTTTCCTGAGCATCCAAGCAAACTTCAACTTGAGAAAGTAAGATTGCAGCTGGGTTTGAATGTAATTATGTCTCAAGAGCTCCATGATATGAGATTGACTTAAAATTAAATATATATATTGAATGTAGGTTGATAAGATTGGTATTGATGCATTGCACGAGAATGCTGAAGGCTATTTCCAGAATTTAGAGCCTTGGGTCATGGTATGTACAGCACCTTACTCTTAAGTATTTGTAATTTAGTGGTCTAGAGATTTTTCATAGTACATGCAACTGATGATATTGTAGTTTTCCCCCCTTTTTTAGTTGCTGCTTGATTTGATGGCTTTTCGTGAACAAGCCCTTCGGCTTATTTTGGATCTGAGCAGTACTGTTATCACATTGCTGGTGAGGAACTTTAAATTTACTACTGTACTATGAAACTGATATTTTTTCCGTGATAATGTGATTTTATTTGCTTGTTTTCAGCCGCATCAAAATTCTTTGATCCTTCATGCCTTTATGGATCTCTTTTGTAACTTTGTCCGTGTGTATCTTTTTTCTGAAAAGGTAAATCCCTTTCTTGTCCTCTTAAATTCACGATTTGAAAGTGATAAGTCTAGGGTAGGTAGGTACGAGAATAGTGTGGGATGGTACAAGGATGGACAGAGTATTAAATTAGTATGAATAGCAGCGTCAGTGTTGCAAAGTGCTAGAGAGAGTGAATAATGAGGACAGGGGATCCTATTTATAGTGATTAAGCCACAACAACATTCAGAAAATGACTAATGCAATACCAAAACTTAGTTCACAGACCTACAAACATTGAAACCAATTGTATCAATATTGCACCTAGCAAAACATCAAATCCAATTGTCTTAGCACCTGACCTGTACTCATCAGATTGACTGCTCATCTTTAATATTTTTGTATTGTATATATTTTTTTCATTTCAGATACCGAGAAAGATGATGCTCCAAGTTTATAACATCTTGCACAACATGCTTAAAGGTGGACGTGACTGTGACTTTTATCATCGGTATGTTTGTAATAGTTGTCTTACAGCTATGAAGTCGTTTTTTCCTTCCTATTTTTAATTTTTTTTTTTCACTTAAAAATGCAGGCTGGTGCAGTTTGTAGACTCATATGACCCGCCAGTACAAGGGTTGCAAGAGGACCTCAATTTTGTCAGCCCACGTATTGGAGAGGTTTTGTTAAGATCTTGATTTCATCTGCTTGCAAGTTCAGAATTAAGATCTCCTCATTTGTACACTGATCTTGTGCTTCCGTGTTAATTTTCTTTTCAGGTGTTGGAGGCTGTGGGGCCCATTATCTTTCTTTCGACAGACACCAGAAAATTAAGAAATGAGGGTTTTCTCAGTCCATTCCACCCGCGTTATCCTGATATACTCACCAACTCTGCACATCCCATGGTATGTTGACTGATTACATCAGGGGCAATGGTTTCAATTTCAATTGGCTGGGAAAATTTTGGTTGCTTATTATTGGTAGCATATACCTTACCCACTCGATACCACAGAAGCATACATTTCAGATAATTAGATGGTAATTCATCTAGAACAATTATAATTATTTCCGTTTGGCATAGTTACATGCTGTCATGTGAAAATCATTTCTTTTCAGTTAACAATATTGTTTTAATGTTCAGAGAGCTCAAGACCTGGCGAATGTTACATCCTACCGAGAGTGGGTCCTCCTTGGCTACCTTGTTTGCCCTGATGAACTACTTCGGGTTACCAGTATTGATATTGCTATGGTACATTATGTTATCTTTCTATAGCTGGATCTGTGTAATCAGGATTTATTTATCTATAGTTGTGTATTGCCTTACAAATTGTATTTTTATTTTATCTCATCCAATACATTTTTTGTTGACATTCATTTCACAGGTAGTTTCCTTTTTGCCTTTTCAGGTTGTGTTGAAGGAGCACTTAATTCTTCCACTGTTCAGAGATGAGGTAAATTAATTTATTATGTGCTGTTTTATGGGCTCTTGAGTGCTTTGACTAACTGATGCATTTCATTGTTTTAAATGCAGTATTTACTTCTTCATGAAAATTACCAGTACTATGTTCTACCAAAAATAGTAGAATCGAAGAAAATGGCAAAATCTGGACGTGCCAAACAAAAAGAGGCAGATCTTGAGTACAATGTGGCTAAGCAGGTCGAGAAAATGTTAAGGTAGACCTTACATAAAACTTCACGTCTTCTAGAATTCCTTCGGTGTTATTGTTTTCACATTATTCCACAACATTGCCAGATTTTATAATTTCTTTCATGCTACTTCTTTCCAAACCTTTAACTATCAAGTCAGTGCATTTTACTTGTATAGAAGTTCTATAATGGCCTGCATGGATGATGAAAATCAGAAAAGACAAACTAGTTGTCAAAACAAAAGGGAGAAAGATCAAAAGTAAGCTTTGGAATGTGCAAAACAATTGAAATGAGAATTTGAGTGTAGGTGCAAGGCCAGTCTTGGCTGCCTCCATTACACTAGTTTTCTGTTTGTCTAATTCTAGGCTTGAATGAGCCAAAATATTCTAAGCTAACTCACATTAGAGCAACTGGTAGACCTCTGGAGTTCTGTAAGGATCACATTTTACTTAGTATATCATATGAATTTCCAATTTGAATACTATATCAGTTACAAACATTCTATGACTGATGAGTTCTGACGACAATTATGTATGTTAGTGAGGTACATGAGCATGCTTTGTTATCTAGTGATGCCATTCATCACGAAAGGAGAATTCTTTTAAAGCAAGAGATTGGACGAATGGTTTTGTTTTTCACCGACCAACCTAGTTTACTGGCACCGAATATCCAGGTATAGTACAATTTTAGATTTCAGAACCTTCTTCTTATATCAAATGTGCTGTGCATGACATAATATTCTTTTATGAATATGTGTGAAGATGGTATTTTCTGCATTAGCTCTTGCTCAGAGTGAGATAGTTTGGTACTTCCAACACATAGGAGTTGCTTCATCAAACTCAAAACCTTCTAGGGTAAAATCTACCGACATTGTAAGTGTAATCTAGCATACAACACTTTTATTAGACAACTTTTCCTACATTTTTTCTTCTTCCAATTTGAGTTATTGTAAATTTATTCTAGGATGCAGCGGATCCGACAATAGGTTTTCTTTTAGATGGGATGGACAAACTATCTTGCCTTGTTAGGAAGTATGTGGCAGGTTGGTTGCTTGTTATAATTCACAAATTATATGGGTATGCAGTTTACTGTACCTGCACACAGCTGAAATTATCACAAATTAATGGGTATGCAGTTTACTGTACCTGCACACAGCTGAAATTATTTTTCCTTCCATTTGATACCAGTTACACATATTTGACCATATCCAATGTACCAGTAAGGACCTGATATTACCTTTTCTTGTGTTCTACACATATGCTACCATACTCTTGATAACTGTTCTTTGCATAATGCAGCTATAAAAGGCTACGCAATTTCCTACCTTTTGGCTTCTGCGGGTCGGATCCGATTCTTATTGGGCACACCAGGTATGGTGGCTCTGGATCTCGATGCTACATTAAAAGGTCTATTTCAGCAACTTCTTCATTGCCTCGAGAATGTGCCAAAGCTTCATGGAGAGAACATTCCTGCTGCCACTTGCAACTTATCCGTAATAAATTTTGTTTGTTTTATTATTATTTGTCATGTTTACTTGTCTCATAAGGTTAATGCACATGCTAAGTGCAAAAAAGGAATTAGGCACATTCAAACACTAATTGAATCATGAAATCCTGAAACAAAGCCATTTTGTACAAAAAAAATGATCAAATGAAAATGCTATTTTTTAAGGCAACTTGAGTCCTTACTTAATTTTTAGTTTTGCATCCTTCAACAGGATTTGCGTAAGCATTGGTTGTCAATTTTGATGATTGTGACATCATCACGATCTTCTATAAATATTAGACATCTTGAGAAAGCGACTGTTTCTACCGGGAAGGAAGGCCTGGTCTCAGAGGGAAATGCTGCATATAACTGGTCAAGGTAATCCATCATGAGCATGCTCTATGATTTTTCCTTTTTTACAAATGTGATTACACCACATGTTATCTAAATTCACTCAATTTAACAGATGTGTGGATGAACTTGAGCTCCAACTGTCAAAGCATGGAAGCCTAAAAAAGCTCTACTTCTACCACCAGCATCTTACAGCTGTATGTATTAGTTTTATGTTCATGGCTGACAATCTGGTACAAAAAAAAACATAAAAGATAACAAAGAAGTAGAATATGCATGTACAACCATATATCTTTGCAACCCAAAAGCCACATCCACACCAAATACATGAGCATCTTGGAATTTAGAATCAAAGGTTTGTCTGGACGAACATGGCACTAGCTTAAGGAAATGAACATCGGTATTAGGTTTTTCTATTGTAGATATTCGTTTTCGTATTACCAAAATGTATACTTAGTTTATGCATTCTGAATTTATTTGATAGGTGTTTCGAAACACAATGTTTGGTCCAGAAGGAAGACCACAGCATTGTTGTGCTTGGCTTGGAGTTGCAAGTAGTTTCCCAGAATGTGCATCTGCCATCGTCCCGGAAGAGGTACTATAATGTGCAAAATTAATGAAGTTATATAATAGTTCCAAGTTTTAGCTAACAAACCGTCTTTTGAATGCATATATAGATTACTAAAATAGGCCGTGATGCCATAATGTATGTTGAGTCCTTGATTGAATCCATCATGGGTGGACTGGAAGGTTTGATTAACATCCTCGACTCTGAAGGAGGAATTGGCTCGTTAGAGATGCAGGTAACATTATTACATTATTTTTTTTTTGTTTTAATGTGAAATTATTTTCATAGTAATGAATTCTTATATTTTATTTTCAGCTTCTGCCAGAACAAGCAGCTAGCCGTTTGAATAATAACATGAAGATGAAGGCCTCTTCAGGTTTGTTAACGCCAGGCCATGAAAGCTATCCAGAAAACAGTAACTCTATTAAAATGTAAGTTGCTGTATCATTGGCATCATCATTTGTTTGTAATCTTATGATTCATAACATGGATTGTTTTGAAAAATTTCTGTCAAAAAACAGGTTGGAGGCGGCCATACAGAGGTTAACAAGTCTTTGTTCAGTGCTAAATGACATGGAACCTATATGTGTTCTTAATCATGTCTTTGTTTTACGGGAGGTAAGCTTCTTTATAATTCAATTGTTTTACTCAAGTTTAAGAAAATGCCCGACCAGTAGACCAATTGTCCCTTCTTTTCCTTTTTTTTCCTACAGTACATGAGAGATTGTATCATAGGAAATTTCAAGAGAAGATTACACACTGTGCTGAGGGCCGATACTTGTCTCCAGCGACCATCCGTCATGGAAATGCTCCTGAGGAGACACTTAAGCATTGTACATTTAGCAGAGCAGCACATAAGCATGGATCTAACTGAAGGAATCAGAGAAGTTCTACTGGCTGAGAGCTTTACGGGTCCCATTTCCAATCTCCACTTTTTTGACAAGCCTGTCGAGGTAGTCTGACATTCTTTTAAAGGTTTTCAGTGCAAGATACTAGGTCCATGTAACCATGCACCTGTCATGTTTTAGTTTCTGTTGATTTGTTAGGATTTTTAGTTGTATTATTCCTCTTTGTTTTCTTTCTCCTTTAATTACTTTATTCTCACAGGTGCAACCAGGTTCAGCAATTGAAGTCATCAGCAACTGGTACATTGATCACATTGTGAAGGATGTAACTGGTGCCAGCGTCATTTTTGACTCAACCTTAAATTGTTTCAAGAGCTCCCAGCCTATTGGTGGGCTCTACCCCACTGAGTCCTTCACAAACCCAATCGAGCTCAAATCTCTGATTCGCCTATTTGGTGGGTATGGGTTCGACAAGTTTGATCGTATGCTGCGAGAACTCACTGCTGCTCTTCTCAACTGCATCGACACAGCCCTTCGGTCAAACCGTGAATCTCTTGAGGCAGTTGCTGTCAGTGTCAGCTCAGGTGACCGGATTGAGAGAGAGGCAAACCTGAGACAAATTTTGGACATAGAGCCATTGGTCGGGTTTTGCATCCAGGCAGGTCAGGCTATCACTTTTCGGAAGCTTCTGGCTGAGGCGGCTGGTGCAGTTCTTGAGGAAAAGGCGCCACTCTTTCATTCTTTGTTAGATGGGGTTATGAAACATCTCCCTAGTGAGATTCCGGACAGAGATGAGGTTGTGAGATTGAGGAGGGTAGCAAGTGGGGTCAATTTGGGGAAAGAGCATGACATTGAGTGGGTGCACTCAATTCTGTCAGAGGCTGGGGGTATAAATGACAATTCAAGGGTTTTGCTGCCTTATCTTTGCGCAGGGTTTATGATGTCAGGGACATGGAACTCGGTTGTTTATGATGTGAAGGCTGGTGGGTTTAATAATAACTTGCATTGCCTTGCAAGGTATGGAGATGATAAAACTTTCGGTTTCTGAATACCCAAACTAACCTCATTTGTATTGTATGAAAGCTAATTTTGTATGATGAAGCTGGAATTTTTTTTTTTTTGGTCTTTACAGGTGTATAAATGCAGTGATTGGAGGCAGTGAGTATGTTAGGATGGAGAGAGAAATGAAAAGACAGTCTATGTCCAATGGCCATCTTGGGGAGATGCAACAATCGGAGCCTCTTAACCGTGCCTCGATAGAGGCCAGTATCAAATCAGCTATGCAGCTTTTTGTCAAGTGTGCTTCACTTATTGTTCTTGACTCATGGACTGAGAATAGCAGGTATTTTACCCCAAGTACTTTGCTGGTATTGTGTGTTAGGTTTAAGCCTTCATCATGTATAAGATGTTTACTAATAATTAATTTTCTGTGTTACAAAAATTCCAATTACTCTAATAGTTGCCCATTGACAAGATGACTGCTGGAATAGTCATTTTCTTGTTAGCTTGGAATTGCTGAGTACTCTAATTTCTGAAAAAATAGAAGAATCTACTACAGATAAAATGATAATTATTATGTTTGGAATCTGAAATAGAATTTTCAATATGTTTGGTCCAATAATTGAAGTCCCCAGGGCTTAACAACTGCAAGAATTGACTAGTGACATTATCTGGACAGATAATGTTATTTTTGTTTTGAACTCCAGCTTTCATGACAAATTTAAAAACAAAAAATCCAAAATTGTGCTTTTGCATTATCTTATTTTCCTTTTACTCTCTCTGTTGTTTATTTTCATCAAATATAGGTCTTTCATCTTCCCCAAGATGATATTTCTTGATCAGCTATGTGAGCTGTCACCATATCTCCCTCGAAGCACTTTAGAGTCACACATACCATATACTATCATTAGATCCATTTACCATCAATGCTATAGCGGCTCTTTTACGGGCCCTGACTTAACCCTAACTGGCCCATCTCCCAAGCAATCACCTCTCATCTCGCTCTCTCATGCCTCACCAACTGTCAGATCAGGCTGGGTTGACGCTGTACCTAGATCCAATACCATGCATGAACCGGGTCAATATGTTTCTACTTCACATGAAGAGAATTATGAGATGGATGCGGGTGGCAAGGCCAAGGGAGGAGACAAGTTTCTGCGTAGCATGAGGCGATCTGGGCCGTTGGATTATAGTACAAGTCGCAAGGTTAAATTTGCTGAGGGTTCAAGTTCTAGTGCTATATCGGGTTCCAGCCCAATGCAACGGTTTGCTGTTTCGAGATCCGGCCCGTTGTTGTACAAGTAACAAGTAGTGCTGTTAGTTTATCATCTAATTATTGATACTTTATTGTAAATGTTGTCATTGAAATTGTGGGCTTATATCCATGTGTAGTTTTTCTTGGTGTATTTCTGAGAAAATGGTTTTAAATAAATTTTTTGTATTGGTGATTATTTTATCCCAGACAATGAAGTTTCTGTTTAGATTATGTTTCTCACAGTTAAGATGAAGTCGTACTGCTGCTTTATGCTTTATGTTGTTGTACAAGTAGTGCTCTTGATTGACTAATTAGTTATACTTCTATTGTAATTAGTGCTTATGATACTTTTAGTTAGAATAATTTTTTTTAGTTTAAGAGTGCAGTTGTTATCATTAAATGAATTCTTTTAAGTTTAATACAATTAAAATTAACTGGCTGCATACCTTTTCAGTTTGAAACTAGACTACAAAGAAGAATGCTATTTGAAAAATTAAGTTTTGAATCTACTTTTTTATGGAAGCATGAAAATGACATCCTTGACTCTAAAGACTTGTGTTTTGTGCAAGTAAATTGATTCTAGCTAGGCTTAGATATTTATCCATAAGTCTTAACTAGTGCTTATTCGAGTTGAATTGGTGAATTACGTGTTTTATCATGCAAATCACTAAATTAGAAAAATGTTTGTAAGCCAAACTAAAATCATTGAATGCTAAACACCAAGTTTTGAATTTAATATGGCCATTTAATGTTTTTATTTATCGGGAGGTACTCCAAATACTGATGCAATGCAAATGCAATAAAAAACATGTTTATATAATTTCGAAGAGATGAAATGCAAATTAACACTAATACAATTGAAGTTGATTTAAAAAAAAAAAAAACATATTTAGAGTGTTTGAAAACTTTTCTTGTGAATATAAGGCAAAAGAAAAAAAAAATCTTTAAACAATGCAGTGCAAAGTGCATGAAATTTTTGCCGTGCAAATTAGAGGATGATGAGCATTTCAAGATGTAAAATCGGTTATCTCAAACATATCACTGTTGCTACACATTTGAGATTTTTTTTATGCAAATAAATTTCTTAAGTGATGCACATATAACTCACAACTTAATTATAAATAGAATTGAATGAAAATAATTTCAATGACACGATTTCATCACCAAACAAAGCAAAAAATTATTTGAATAATTGATTAGTGTTGGAAGACAACCGATCATCAAGATTGCTGAATTATGGATGACTACACAATCCCAATTGATTGAAAAAACATCAATAGACACGCAAATACAGGATCTTAGATGGCAAAGAGAAACCACCAACGCTGGTGGCGCAAAGAGCAATGCAGGAGGGGTTCCTATGGCTGAAACACTGTTAGTTTACATGTTTTAGATGTTTAAGATGTGTAAATTGTTAGAGATGATACTGTTGTAACAATCTGATAGCCTCTATCAGAATTTCAAAAAATAAAAATAAAATCTTATACATAATATTTCACATATATGTTTGATTTAGTACGAACAAATTCACGAGCATGTAATTGGCATATTTTAGAGGTTTTAAGTAAGTTTTTGTGAATTTAAGATCAGAAAGACATCCCCAATATTAACAGACACAAATTCATTGTTGAAATTAATTAAATCAGGAACAAATCCGCCAGCAACTTCCCAGTTTGATTAGTTACATAACATTAGTATTGTTTTGAGCATTTTGAAAGGTAGGAAGCAAAACTTTTTTCAAGCCCTTTCAAAAAAAAAAATTGTTCCAAGGCTAAAATGCAAATATATAATGAAAGTATTCTTGAAGAGCCAGACTGAAGCTGAAAAAGGAACTAGTAACTTTTTTTTTGTTATTTGTGCTAACAATGAATAATATATTTCATACTACTGGAATTCAACAAATTAACCCTAGTTATAGACTTATAGTTATCAATTTTTCTGTGATAATATAATATAATTTATAATGTAAAAACTTCATATGAAAAATATATTTTGCAGGATACACATTTTCATCTTTTAATTTTATCCATTTTCTTGCAATTCTCTCATGCAATATTCTTAACCTAACCCAGCAATTAGGTGAGTCACACCTCCGAGAAAACCAGAATTAGGTAACTCATGCAATTCTGATCACTTCTCCTCAAACTACACCTATAAATTCTCCATCCTACCAAGCTATCTCACAACAAACTCAAACACAAAATCTTCTTCCATTAATTGAAAACAATTACTATTCACTAACATTTTAAAATGGCCACCACCAAGCTCGGTGCTCTTGCCTTGGTCGTCCTTTTCCTTTGCATCTCTGGCCAATACCAGGTTGCCTCAGCTGCCGACACCTGCTCAACCCAGCTTGCCAGCCTGGTTGCCTGTGCCGCATCTGTTGTGCCAGGATCTTCCGTGGGCGCACCAACCAAGCAATGCTGCAGTGCTCTGCAGAGCGTCAGCTCTGAATGCGCATGCAACACTCTCAAGATTATCAACAGCCTCCCAACCAAGTGCGGCCAAAGCGCCGTCAAGTGCAGCTGTAAGCCTATTGCTTCTCTGCTCTTGTTACTGTTTCACTAATTTCTTTTCTTTTTAAATTAAAAGAAGAATATATCAGGTTTTACCATGATATAGTAGACCCCAGTCATGAGCTTGACAGGAATTGGTTAATAGGCTATCTAGGCTGTCAAAAAATGGTGACTTGACACATAATTTATTATTGATTACTGATTTTTCTGTTGATTTAATTTTTATTTGACTTTAGGAGTTTCTGATGTATTAACTATTTTTTTTTTTTTTTTTTTCATATTTTGAACAGCTTAAAAGCAGAATCCAGGAGCAATGGAGTAGTTAGCAAGCCTCCAAAGAATATATTTAAGGATTGATGTTTTTCTTTGTTGAGTTCTGTTTAAATTGAGGAAATATACATGGAGTTGAGCAAAATTGATGTTGTTTAAACTCAATTGAATCAAATTAATAAAAGTTTGCTACTTACTTTGATGGCTTGTTCTTTGTGTTGCTGTCTTTTGGTCTATTTTGAACTAGTCATGGACTCATGGACAAGGAATTATTTATGCACAAAAAATAGTTTGAAAAAAATATTAGCCGTTTGATCGTTGATCGGCAGTGCCTGTTTTGTTTGATTGACCAAACAGCTGAGAGGATGAGCCATGTTATCAGCTGACGTGTCGTTAGGTTTCCCTTGAATTATGTCATTAACACCACATAATTGCTATTCATTAATAATCGAACCCTATAAAGTTAATCAGAAAAAACTAAAAAGAAGTTATAAATCTGGTTACTTTGCAAATATTGAATAATACAGGGTTAATCTGAGAAAAAACAAACTTAGAATTCAATCTCACTCTATAAACCTTTTTATCAATGAAGTTTGTTTTATGTGAATCAGCCAGTCAAATCTCTCGATTTGCTCATCGCGCTTTCGCGCAATTCTTCAATCTCTCTCAGGTCCTCGTCATCTGCGACGGATCCTTTCTCTCTTCTCTCTCTCTCGCTTGCTCTCTCTTTTTTTTTTATATCTTGGTAGTGGCTGCCAAGCTCTCTCTCTCTCTCTCTCTCTCTCATGCTCCATATGCAACAATAGAGAGCGAATGGTTGCTTGTGGAGGCTGGGAATGGCGATTTTTAGTCGGTGCAATGAGACGAAACCGATATTTGTGGGGATCTACTCGATCCTAGCAACTGGAATCCTCCTCTCCATATTCTTCATCGCCACCAGTCTCTATTCCTCGGGCTACACCCCATTCTTCCCTTTCAGCTCACCTTCTTCTTCTTCTTCTTCTTCTTCTTCTTCTTCTTCTTCATGTAAGAGATTTTTATTTTCTTTTGATATGTATTTTTTATTTAGTGAGCCTCCCTATTTGACGGATGATGTTTACTCTCGTCTGCATTTGGAATTAAATTGATCTCCAACTGGAATTAAAATAATTGAATTGTTCAAACTAAAATTCAGTTCAATTCAGTATTCTTTTGGTCAATTTGGCTTGTGCGCTTGGCTATTTCGTACTATTTTAGCTTGAAGAGCTCAGGTTTGTACATAATTTTCTGCTGGTTTTAGATTCATTAATATTTAAGTTAACGCAATTGAGGTTTTGGATACAGTTTGAGCAAGGTTTTCTTTTACAATAACGCCCACGATTTTTTTCATATTTGCAAGAAAATTTTGATATTTGTAACTGACATCTGAGATATCTTGAGTTTTTTTTTTCCTAAAAACAATTAACCCTTATGTTAATAATTTGGAAATTTATTTTTGTTTTATTATTTCAAATTTGTTGTCTAAACTTAATCAAAGTAGCCAAACAGTTTAATAGTTTGTATTCTAACATCCAAGTTTCTCTGAACTAGTTACTGTAGATTCATTTGAGTTGTGACCATTGTTGTTGTTAGCAAGTTACTGCAATAACATTGGGGTGTTAATTGCAAGAACAATGAATGTTTGGTGTCGTTTTCAACAAGGATATAACATTGACTGATACTATTTCAAATGAAGGGAGATACCAAGAAAATATCACCACAAGTAAAGATACGCTTACAATGTCAGAATCCGAAATGACAATACCGATATGGAAGGTACCGACCGGCAGTAAATTTCCTAAGCTGGAGGCATTCAAACTCACAGAGGATATGGTCAAAAGCCGTGCAAAAAATAGTGTTATCATTGTTACCTTTGGGAATTACGCGTTTATGGACTTTATTTTGAATTGGGTGAAACATTTGACTGATCTTCATGTCTTTAACCTACTAGTTGGTAATCATTTTACCTTTCTTTATTTGCTCTGCAATTTTTTTTCTTTTTCCACAGTTATATATTTGTATTGAGATAGAGGATTACCTTATTTGTTGGTTACACTGGTGCCAGGCCGGTACCACTTCAACACAGTCTATTAGTCCAGTACAGATGCTATCTGAGAAATTTCTTAAAAGTCGATCACCATAGCCCTTTTTACTGCTGGTAACAGCTACCATTGGTGGCAAAACCAACATCTGATAAGTATTTGCAAATGAGATGGGATATATCTCTATTTAAACTACCACCTTACGAATAAGCCAGATCATAGACTAGATAGATCAGAGAGGCGTATTCTGTTATTAAATGGCAATTCTACCCATAGTTATATAAAGGTTTTGGTGAGTTAATTATGAAAAAAGCACGATCCATTTATTGTGCATAATTGAAAAAATAAAGTGGCAGGTGTTATTTGCAAATAAGGTTAAATGCTAGGTATAACCTGCAAATTTCCTTCTCACTGCTAGCATAAATAGCGCAGCTTAAAATGGTGAATGGACAGGTGCAATGGACAGGAAACTGCTAGAGGCATTGTACTGGAAAGGCGTGCCGGTATTTGATATGGGAAGCAACATGATCACTGAAGATGCAGGCTGGGGCTCTCCCACATTTCACAAAATGGGAAGAGAGAAGGTCTTTCTAATTAATGCCATGCTACCTTTTGGTGTTGAGTTGCTTATGTGTGATACTGATATGGTCTGGTTGAAGGTGCATATCCCACATTTCTCTTTCTTCTTCCTTCTTCTTTATTAAAAATAAAGAAAACATTTGTATCTTTCTTTATGTGGTTCTTTCTTAATGTCTTTGCACTATTTCATACATTTTTCTTATTGATACTTGGTTGTTGAACCTCTCTGCTCTCTTTAATATTAAATAAGGCATCAGTTGTTACCAAAGTGATCACAAAAGTACCGCTGAGGCACTATGCAGTTCTTGTTTCGGTTACTTGTATACTCGTCAGTGTCATTCGAACCTTTTGCTAAACACAATTCTTCCTCTACCCTTGAAGACATTTGAATTGTGGAGCAATTTAAGGAGTTCATGCAAGGCCAGTCACACCTCCCCAACCTTCCTATCCCCTCCTCTACCCCTGAAGTAGCACGCCCAAAAAAGAAATTCGGTGATAAATAGGACACTTTATGTTATCAACTCTTGTCATGATTTATATAAGTTTATAACTGAAACAGAATCCGCTACCATACATGGCAAGGTATCCTGATGCAGATATACTGACGTCAAGTGACCAAGTAATCCCTACTGTCACCGATGACAGCTTAGAAGTCTGGCAACAAGGTAACGGGTGGGTACACCATTGGATAATGAACATAATTTGAAAAGATCATTTGTTATAGATTTATTTGAAGCTCTTTGTTTGATCTGTGCAACAGTAACTGGTGCATACAACATTGGCATTTTCCACTGGAGACCCACCGAGGCAGCTAAACAGCTAGCGAAAGAATGGAAAGAACTGCTTCTATCGGATGAGAAGATCTGGGACCAAAACGGGTTTAATGACCTGGTGCATAAGGTATTGGGGCCCTCAGTGCAAGGTGGGTCCACATTTAATGGTGCCCTTGTCTATGCATATGATGGGACCCTCAAATTGGGAATTCTACCTGCTAGTATATTTTGTAGCGGCCATACTTACTTCGTCCAGGTAGTACTTGATACCTCTTGCTATGACTGATAATTGCTAATTTAACCTAGCTGGTTAATACGACCTGATAATGTCGACTTTTTTATTATTTTTTTGTGAACATATGAAAGACTGAACTACCAATTAGCTAATTTTAAATAAGAATATACATAAAAAATAGAAACCAAAATATATCAAGAATTGATGAAATTTAGCAAAACTGATTGTTTTGATGAAACTAGCTTAATGATCTTGGCTATTATCCACATTTCTTAACCAGATAGGTGGTTCATGTCTGAGTCGGTATTTCCTGACCAATGGTGGGTCAGGTCTGAACCAATGTATTTTCAAATAATTAGAAGATAATCAGACCTGATTTCACCTGTTGTCAACCCTTAGCCCTGAACAGCGCCATAGTTGTCTATTCCAGACCTCATAATCATAGAAGGAAAAATCGGAATCGGGATCGGGATCGGTCTTTTGACCGTGGAATCGGAATCGGGTGAATCGGTCGGAATCGGCCGAATCGGATCGGAAACTCGGACTTTTTTGCCAGAAGCTTGTTTTATACTAAAAAATAGAAAAAATTGATAAAAAAATAATTTGTCAACAATTTCTGTTTAGACAAATGATTACAATCAAATAATCCACTAATACAATATAATACAAGCATTTCAACACTTATATTTACATGTAGTTATGTATTCCAGCAACAAAAGATAGCATAGTGTGGTGGTAGTTGGTTTGGTTGATAACCAAGAAGTCCTTGGTTCGAGTCACGCTGGAGGAGAATTTTCTTTTAGAGTGGGTATTTGTGCGTTTCCGCTGATGGTATGACTGGAATCAAACCGTTTCGGCCGAAATTTGACTGGAATCAGACCGTTTTGGCCAAAATTGGACGAAAAATTCAAATACCGTGTAACTTGGCCTAAAATCGGATCGGTACAGCCTGATTCCGGTCCGGAATGGCCGATTTTTCCTTCTATGCTCATAATTGGGTACTCCACCTGTCAGATTTCATTGTTCATCAACTGTTGGTGAGTAAAAGATTAGTGTTCACTACAATTTATTTTTTACTTACAAGGGAAACTGTGCAGGCTATGTACAAACAGTTATGGTTAGAGCCGTATGCTGTGCATACAACTTTTCAGTATGCCGGTACTGAGGGAAAGAGGCATAGGTTGCGCGAGGCCATGCATTTTTTTGACCCCCCTTCCTATTATGATTCTCCAGGTCCATCAGTCTCTCTCTCTCTCTCTCTCTCTCATCGTCATTTATGTCTTAAAATATAGATATTTAAATACTTGTTTGAATTGACAGGAGGCTACATGTCATTTAAACCAAGGATACCAAAGAGCTTGTTGCTAGACGGTAATCATACTGTGGACTCTCACTTTGCCTTGGTCAATTACCAGGTGATCATTTTCAACCCAGGATTTTCCCTTAAACCTGCATGAAGTAAATAGCTAACTGAAAACGCAAATCAGTGATTTAATATAGTTAGTGAATTGGTGGTTATGTTGCAGTTGAAACAAATACGGACTGCACTGGCTGTTGCTTCTTTGTTGAAACGCACTCTTGTGAGTTAGCATAACATTTCATTTCATTTTTCTATCTAATGATTTGCAATTCACAAATTGCTAAATAATGTCGGACTGCATGATTAGGTCATGCCGGCTATATGGTGTAGATTGGATAGGATGTGGTTTGGGCATCCGGGTATTATGGAAGGCACCCTGACCCGTCAACCTTTTCTATCCCATGGATCATGTTTTTGAGGTTATTTTGCTAACCATTCCCTTCATTCTCTCAGTTCTTACAGGTGTTTTGCACAGAAACAGCCTCCAAACATTTACCATTTTTTTTTTTCATTTTATAGCATATTGGTCTCTACATCATTTTGTCAAAACAGTGACCAATCTTCCTAATAGTACTGAATGTGAAATGAATCCTTGATTGATATCTCTTAGTAAAATAATATGGTTCGTACCATATCAGAGATTACATGAACTATGGTCCTTTTTTTTTTACTAAAAATGACTGTAGGATCACATGCTACAAAATTAGATTGTTCAGGGACCTCAAGAGGAATCTTAGCGCTTTATGGACCTAAAAAGGAACTAATGTTGCCCGCCACTCAAATAAAAATAATACTGCAATCCAATATAGAATTGCTTTACTTAAAGAAATGCATGCACAGATTAATGTGATGCTCAAGGACCTTTCGGAGAGGGAATTTGGTCCACGGATTGAATTCAGAGAATATTCTTTCCTTCAAAATCCTTCCTTGCCCAAACATGTAAGCTTCCTGTGTTTGATTTCTATTTATGACAATATTGACTGGACAGTTTAAGTTTGATATTATTGAGAAGTACATTTAATTAGTTCAAGAGAAGTCCTTGTGATTTTCTTTCAGAAAGCATACTCACCTTTTTCAAGAGCATGATCTCTTATTTTGTTCAGAGATAACAATGAAAAGAGATATTATTGCCTGCTTTTATTTTTTTTACTTTTTCTCTCCAGCAGAAATGCTGAAGTCTTTTGAAAAGAGTGAATCCACTTGCAGAGAAATTACTCATTGGACAAAACACGAGAATTTTTGAATGGAACTGTAGTTCCCTTTTTATTTTCTAAACATCAAATCTTCCCCATTCAGTCAGAAATGGAGGGAAACAGTCAGCGCTGATGATCATGAGTCATCTTTTTGACTAAAATATCCTTCACCATAAGGGGAATGCTTTCTCTCGTTTGGGGCATTTTTCTCCCAGGCTTGCCCATCAATCCAGCGTGTTCTATCAAGTGCAAAATTAAGTGTGGACCCTGCAAATTTCTGACAAGTGTGAACCATGTACAAAGATACTGGTGATGTGGCATGCTGGAATGTGTGGGTCAGCCTGAGGTGAAAATGCCCCGGTCGATGGTTAGCAGGCATCTCCCACCAAAATGACTCCTTCAATGCCAATACCAGCTAAATTTTTTGTTACCATTGTTTTGAATAACCTAATGGTGGGGCCAAAATGATATATATTGACACGTATAGGGATCTAAACAGCAATTTTATCTTCAGGGACCAAAAAAAAAGGGGGGATTGTGTAAAATCATTTCTGTAATTTTCTTTTCACTGTGTGTTTACTAGGTAAAGGAATCAATACTAAAGGTTGACACATGCGACAGAAATTCATCCAGTTGCAATCCGTCCCATATTACTAGAATAGATCAACAAGGTTTTCTTCATCTTCCCCAGAACAGTACCCAAGATGAGGTACCTAGTCTTTAATCCTCTTCATACTGACTAGTGCAATACAATTGGTAACTAGCAGAAACTATTTCGACAAAAAAAGCCCTGAACAGAATTAAATAAGAGTTTTTCTTTTAGTTCTATTAATATGTTTAATTTTTAATCACATGTTGCTTACATGCAAAATAATGGTAATTGCAAAATAATGGTAATTTAATTATTTAACATTTTTGATATTAATATGTACCTTAGTAAAGCATTTCGACATGTATATTAGCACGTGGTAATGTAATTAATTAATGTCTTGCGTTGGTTGGTTCTATGTGGTTCGGTTGTGAAACTTGAACCAAATACCAAAACACCAGTCTGCATCGAATCAACAAAAGAACATTTTTGACCAAAAATAATTTGGCTCGGTTCAACTCCAACAGAAACTGAAATGAATGAAGGATCTTTGACACTGTTATTGATATGTTGTAGCTTGTGCAAGTTTTCTCTTCGTACAAGGATTTCAAGGTCATACAGTTTTCATCGATGCTTGATGTATTTCAAGGCTTTTCAGACAAGGTAGGCTACTGATTCCTTCTTGGAACAATTCCTTGTGCCCCTTACAGTGTTCCAAAATACTTTTACAAAATTAGAGTAACTCAAATTGCTTTTTCCCTGACAAATTTTGAGAGAAGTAACTCAAATTCCCATTTCTGTCTCTATTTTTTTTAAATCTCGATATTACCCCCACTTTTTCTTGCTGCGATATTGAGATAAATGAGGAAAGGCAGGTTGTATGGGTATCTTTCTTAAGTAAAAGAGTGCAGCCATGATAATTCAGTTGTTTTCTGGGGTTGATATGTCATACTGTGTTTTTTTTCAAGATCTTTATGACACTTCTTATTTTGCGGGGTACAAATGATGCTTTTACTTTATTGAAATATGTCCTTTTCAAAGTTTGTTTTGAATATTACATGGTTTGAATAAACTCTCAGCTTTGATTAACAATGCAGGCAATGGAGGCCAAGTTTAGGAATAGAGTACAGAGATATGTGGGGATATGGTGCTGTGTAATGTTACGGGACCCAGGTCACATTTACTATGACATGTATTGGGATGAGAAGCCAGGCTGGAAACCTGAACCACCGCGCTCTAGGCAAGATGACCATCCCGCTTGGGGTTAACTAACACAATTATATTAGGTTTTCTGATTTAGGGTTTAGATTATATCTCTACAAGTAATCCGTCCTATTCCATTGAATATATACTTGTTCTGAAGGTGTACATTTTTGAGGTATTTACAATTCGAGATCAGGATTATACTGTGTTTTTCAATCCTTCTCTATCTTGTCTCAAGCTCTTTGAATTCAACAGAGAGTCACATAGATACATAATAAAGCATGAGAAATCAGTGAGTAATGGCAGCCCAGCAAAACCAATTTTTCTTTATGGATGTGGGTCCCTCTTTATTGCTGTCAGAATGGAGATATCCATCACAACTGTCAGAATGGAGGCATTAGATTAGAGGGCTTAGCCTCATGCATTAATAATATAGCAATGTAATAAAGTACATCATGCTTTTCAGATTTATGAATGGCAATTCATTTATTCATTCTTTTTTGTTTTCGAATTATTTAAATTATGGATTTGCAAAACTAAAATGTTTTCAGTGTAGATGTATTGAAATAACTTTATTGTCAATTAGTGGAATCAATGAAGTTTGTACTTTGCAGATTTCATATTATACTTGACACAAATTTGACTGAAACGAACAAAACTTGGCAACTTACATTTAAGTATTTTGGCACACATACACGGAGGGAATCATAACTAAGATGTAAAATAAAGAATAACGGATAACTAAAAATTAAGAAAATTGTAAAGCAAAAAAATGCCGAACCACACATTATGATTTTACTATTTCTACATCACAACAGAAGTTCTTCAGGTTCACCACTATTTCTTTTCTTTTCAACCATCTTTTACTTTCCATCCAGCCAGTTTAAGGAAAGAAGCTCACTAACACTTTCTACACCCGAAACATCAATCTCAACAAAAATCAAGCAGGAGAGATATCTCTAAATAAAGCCATCACCAATTACACCCAAAAAAAAACAAGCAGGAAATATCTCTGCTCTTCAGGCTTTTGTCGGGATAAATTTTCTGTTGTGAAACTAGTCATCCTTTGCGTTAAATTTCTGTGACATTCAAGGATCAATTTCACTAGACCCATTAGAAGACCCATTTACTCTCCTCTCTGTTCGCATGTTCCACTTATTTAACCTCTCCTTGGCAATTGTGACCTGTTGATCACCACAAATTCAACATCATCTATACTGTATTTTTTTAAAGGAAAAAAAATTCAAAGGAAGACGTGCGCTAACTTGTCTAGTATTTCCGCGACAGTAAAATATCAAGTGAATTAGCATTCTAAAACTCAAACCACTCTACATCTGGTCTGGTATCAAGGTACCAATCTACATTTCTTTTCAGCTCAAAAGTCTAAAATTTCCCTCTAATGCTAAGATACCCATCAAACCTTGTTGGGCGTACCAATGTAGAAGTAATAATTTTCAATTGTATGTTGGGCAAATTTTGAGTTTTAGTTTGTTTATATCTTCCCAGCTTTTGTAATATATTGAGCATTGCTAACAGGAAATTTGGCTGTGTACCTGTTTATTCCAGTCTGTTCTTGTAGTTATTACCAATAACACAATAGTTTGAACAAGTGTTCCAAGCAACATGCCAACCCAAATACCCTGCAAGCATGAATAAAGAATGCATGAGAATATGGTCATAAACCACCATTTCAAAGAAAATTCACCTCTATGCTGAAATTGCAAACACATCTAGATTAATTGTTGAAAAAGGTTGAAGCTGATGATTAGGGGTAATGTCACTGTAAAGTGTAAACTATGTTATTTTCAGCTTAAAGTTACTGTTAAAGAGTATACCTGCACAATCTTTTCCTTGAAAGATGGACAGAGATCCCATTAGGTTTGATTTTAATGTTTCATTATGATTCAAAGATATCTCACCAAAAATAACTGATTTCAAGTAAGAGTTACTCTGATTTTAGTCCATTTTAGAATGGAGAATAATAGTTGGAAGAAGTACTATATAATGAGGAGCAAAATGGGGTTTTTGAAATTTCGAGGACCAGGATACTGTTTGGACAACTTGTAGAATGTTGCAACTGTAAGGTCTACAAACAAACTTTTCTTTTTGATATAATAACTTACCTCCACGCGATATTTGAATCCATAACCAAGGAGTGCCCCGAGGGGAATGCCAACTAAATAGTAGCATGTTACGTTGACATATGCCACCACACTCTGCCATCCAGCACCAACAGCAACTCCTAAAGTGCAAAAGTTCACATAAATTTAGAATAATACTTCTGCCACAAGTCAAATAACTATATCACGAAATTTCCAAATCAGTGGATCACTGGGAATCTGTGTTATTTATAAATTAATGTTCTCCAATTGATGCCAAGTTATTCAATGGAATGTTTCTATTTTTGTATGTCTTTATAAAATTAAATTTTTACTTTTTTAAGTTACGTATTATTACTGGATTGTCGTGTGCAAGTACAT
Source organism: Carex parvula (assembly GCA_025461045.1). Classification (NCBI taxonomy): domain Eukaryota; kingdom Viridiplantae; phylum Streptophyta; class Magnoliopsida; order Poales; family Cyperaceae; genus Carex; species Carex parvula. The sequence continues at coordinate 146,726 of JAJGRW010000252.1, forward strand.
ATGTTCTTACTTATTTAGTAAATAGCATCCTGTTTTTTTGTCCCTACCTATCAAGCAAAAGCCATTTCAAGAACAATCATACAAGTCCACCTGGTTTAATTTGGTTCAATTTTATATTCTAAGAGTGAATTGGCTTTCCTTGTACTGACCTAACAATCTCATGTCAATTGAAAACTAGGAAACATGTTGCATGATATTGCAGATGCAAGATATCAATGAAGTTTTTTTTTTTTTTTTTGCCAAAGACTATTCTAGTAAGAAAAATTGGTTATCACTTTAGTAACACAAACCTGACAGCACTGGTTGCACACTATTGAGCAAAATTGAGAAGGCAAGAAGGGGTGAGAGATGTGCAACAGCCTTTGCTACATTGATATCCTCTGTGAATATGTAAGCAAGCCTTCCTCTAAATAGCAAGAACATTACAAAAAGAATGGAGCCGATTGTGAAAGAATTAAGCACCACATTCTTAATAGCAAATTTCGCCCTCCTCGCTCTCCCTGCACCGAGTTCATTTGCCACACGTACCCTATAATCAGAAAAAGGATGGATAATAAGTATGACATAGCAAGACACTATTTATGACATCATCTTTCAATTTAGTTCAGAGAAATGAATTTGGCTCCAAGGGAAAAACACCAAAGTGTGCAACATATGCAATCATTCAGAGAAATGGATACATTACATCAGAATTCTGTTATTCACCTTTTGGTCTAAAAAACATTTCCAATCCTATATAGCCTTTTCTTTTACTCTTTGTGGACGGGTGGAGTTGTGAACTTAAAAGATATAGATTATGCTACATGCTGATTTTTAAAATAGTCCAAACTTCTGCTATGGAATAAAAGTCTTTTTAGTAGTTTTGATATTGCAAACAGCAAGCAAGCTATCATTGAACTGGGTATTTAAGTCCCAGATAATTTAACAGATGCAGATCTGTTATGCTGGTATCTCTAACAGCCACTAACAAGAAGGTCAGTTAACAAATTTAGTTCTAGATGGAAAAGGAGCAATGGAGTAAAAAATGTACCCGGCAGCTGCCAAGAAGCCAACAGAGATCATCATCTCCCACCCATTAATGTTCAGGCTACATCACCAAAAAACATACAAATGCAATCGATGAAGTATTGAATATTGATCCTTAAAACTAGATAATCATTATTTTATAAAGTACATCAGAATTGAATATATTTTATACCAAATTGAAAGAGCATCTATGGCAACCTCAGCGTTCTTCATGTACCCAGTGAGAAGAACCAAGATGGTGTTGTACCAGAGCTCCAAACTACAAGGAGAAACCCAGAACCAACCAATTTATCAGGGCTAAGGATCCACATTCTCTGTAACAACTAATGAAAGAAAAATTATATTCTGTACAGTTTTAAAAATTAGGCAATGATGATAACCAACCAATTGGTCAAGAAGACGGGAATTTTGTTTATTTATTTTTCCTTGAATAGACAGCATCAATTATTTAAAACTTTTAACAAGGAGGTAAAGCACAGTACCATAGCATCACCCCAGAAGAAAGCGAAAGCTTCACAATTGCCGTGAGATCAGAGAATGCTAACCATGAAAACCCGGTCCATGTTTCAGGGCACCCACCACAAAACACATATGCCAACTGTCCAAAAACCGGGATCCACATGGCCAGAATCATGGACCCCATGACCCCTGCCACTCCTAAGTTGAGCTTAATTGTCATGAACCATGACAAAAACAAATGCAACCCAAGATTCAACATCGCGAGATATGTTATGATCATGTTTCTACTTTGTGCCTGGAGGTACATTTGAAGAGTGAAGGTGTAAGCATAAGAGAACACGACTGGGATGAACCAGAGGGATATGACACCAGCCATTTTGGCGATCTCAGCATCCTGGCCGAGAAATGTGAGAAGTGGGGTCGTGAAGATGTAGATAGGGAGGATGCATATAGCAGCTATTGTAAGGATGATCCAGGAGCGCTGGAGATAGATTCCTAGCATGTGGTATTGCTTTGCACCATATGATTGGCCACACAAGGTCTCCAGTGCACTAGCCATTCCCAGCTGAAAAAACAAAAACAAAAAATAGATTGTTAGAAGCTGTTTAGTTAGGTGGAGATACAATTACCTTGGAGTTTTGTGAGTACAGGAAAAAGTTAAGCTAAAGGATCCATGACAGATTTAAGGAACTCATGTCGGAAATGGAGAAATACTGATAACATTTCCTAAGAAACTAAAGATGAATAAATAGGAGGAAATTCCATGTAAATAAATCTAGAGCAATTTCAATGAAACAAATGACAAGCAAAAGGGCGTTACAGAGCTACATAACCAATACCAATGCATTTTACTAATGAATACTTGCCCTTTTAAAAAAGATTTTCAGTTTGCATACTTCAACTTATAATGTTCAATTGATATAATTAACGCTACATACATGATCATGAGTTGAGTAATTCAAATTGGGTTTAGCTAGATAGTTCTTCATGAATGCATTGAGGCGCAGCAGTTGACGACTGGACATCTAGGGGTAAAGCACTGTTTCGGTGCAGGCTGCACAAGCGGTACCCAATTGAGGCAAATTATGAATACTAGATACGACCCATAAAGGAGTCAAGGTTAGCCAGTGAGACAATGGGGGATAAGCTTCATCGTCGAGAGCGAAACAGCCTGTATCACAAGCTAAGGCCCCTAAATGACCGCTCAGTGATAAAGGAGGTGGAAGTGCAAAGATACCTTTTGGTTCATATTCAGCAAAATATATTTAAGCAGCAATACCCATATGATCTCTTAGTAAAGAGAACACAATGGAAAACACATTTCTATCAAATATTTTCCATCAGCTTTTGTGACTGGCAACGTTTTGTGTCAGATGATTGATAATTTTCATTTATTGTTTTTCCCTAGGACGATCTTGTTTCTTAATTTAATATTCTTTCATTTTATTTTATTATATTTAGTTAGTATTTACGTAATGTAGTTGTTACTTGTTATTTAAGTGTGATAAAAATGATGTTACCAAATGATTTTACTTTAAAAAAGGTTCGTGTAGTAAATCAATAACATTAATGTACAAAAGACAACATCTCAACTGCTATCGTTGATCTTCTTGTCGAGATTTCGTGCACGAGAAAAATTAAGGTGTGAAAAAAGTGTTAAACTAATAAATAAATTAATATGTTAGTTAGCAAACTTTCAGCATCAGCAATGGCCGCCCCAATAAACCACTATGAAGCTGCAAAGAGCCTAGAAATAAGAAGAAAATTAATGTTCGCCTAACTAAATAGAAGCAAAGATGATAATTAATACAACTGAAAATGATGTTCCATTGGTTGTTTTCTTTAAAAAAATTAAAAAGAACCAGAAAAGCCCAAAAATGGAAAATAAGAAAATCTGAAAAAGACGTACACTAATTTTTGGGCCAGGAAATGAAATCTAGAAAGGATATGCATTACATCAGACCAGGTTCAATGTGAGCAATTTGTATACTTTAAATTAGTGCGACTGCTGATGGATCTAGGGATGTGATCTACATAAGGTTAAAATAACCAAAGGTTGCAGTAATTATGTTACTAAAGTCAAATACGGAAAGAGGCTAACGATAATTTACTAATAATTTGGATCATGGTACCAAGTGGTGTACCTAACAAATCCATATCATAGGCTGGAAACTTTTGAAAAAAAAAAGTTGTACTGGATAAGGACATTAAATAAACGAAAGACCTCTCGTGATGATTGTCATTCATTGGTTAAGGTGGTGTACCTAACAAATCCTAATATGCAAGGAGTCAAGGACTGTCACAATTGTAAAAGGCAGGCTATGAAATATTTGTTTTAAGAAGGTGAAGTCTCTTTCATGATGTTAATATAAAGTTGATTCTAGTGGATTACAAAGGTCATGTGGTTTTAAAGGTAGGTGCATGACCAACCACCTATTCTAGTTGTATTAATCAAGTGATTTGAAAGATTAATTAATGAGTAATTTGCTTTCAAAAGCTAACAAAATTCCTTCATGTCCTTTCACTAAATAATATGTTTGTTTGATTGATTATATGAAAAATAGGAAAAACACTTTATCCCTAAATTTATTCACTTCAGATAATCATGATAGTCTCCTCCCTCAAACTTCTATCAATCAAACATTACTAAAATTTTCAGAAAAATCGACTAGTTGCCTTCATAAGATAACAAAATTCCTTTAAGCCCTTTCACTAAATAATATGTTTGATTGATTGATTATCTGAAAATAAAAAAAAACACCTTATTCCCTAAATTAATTCATTTCAGGTAATCATGATAGTCTCCTCCCTCAAACTTCTATCAATCAAACATTACTAAAATTTTCAGAAAAAATCAACTTAATTGCCTTGACATCATATTGAAAAGAAAAAAAATGATCTTATTTCCCATGTTGCATTTTTTATTTTATCTGCAAACTAAAAAAATATAATCTTCTATTTTTAAACTCCAGATTCAAATTCAATTTCCATTGCTTTCGTTTATTTTTTTATTTTTAAAACTCTCCCAGATACAAGAACTATTGTTGACTTAATTGTGGAACTCGAGCCAAGACCCTGGTAGAAAGTAAATTATTCGCATCCAACGAGTAAAAAAAAAGTAAACTATTCGCATCCAACGAGTACTAAAGGAAATTATTCGCGTCCAACGAGTAAAAAAGCAATTTTTTCTTATCCAATGAAAGATTGGGTGTAAATGCACTAGAGTTGGACCAGTATTCATAATTTTTTCGGGTCAGTAACGGTGACCGCCTCTAGGCCTGACTGAGAGATCAGAGCAGTGTCCAAGAAAATGAAAATAGAAAAAGGTTTGAAAAAATGCAAAAAGGAGATCCCAAGTCAAAGTTCAGAAAAAAATAAGTTCCATGTTTGGAAGCGAACATGCTAGTCTCCAGTTCCGAATTCAGTAACGACTAATATATATTTCCCATCATCCCATGTCAATTAACGGATCGAGTTTGTCTTTGGTTGAAGGAGAAAGAGGAGTAAAATGGATGCCTCCATTTAACAAAAAACAACGGAGAGAATCAGTCCGTTGATTAAGGCAGACAAGTGGGTCCAGCTCACGTGAGGAACTGAAAAGCTAACAAAAAAGCACAGATCAGGACCCTACGGAGAGAAACGGGTGCGTCCAAAATCTAAAATTCGCGAAAAGGGCAGGGCTTTTATTTCACGTGCCAGAGGGAAATATCAAAAAAAAAAAAATCACGTGCCTGCTACTAGGAACGTGGCCGTATATTTATTGGCCGGTCCCGCTAGCTGTTCCTGATCGAGATGTGGACAGTTTGGCCCTTCCTCCCTAGTCTTTACTGTGTCAGTATCAGTGTCTCCACTACAAAGCTATTTGTCCTGATTAGCGGTCCCACTTGTCAGCGTAATTCCTCTTCAGGTCTTGAACTTGTGTCCATCATTTGTAAGAACAGAAACTTAGATATCGGTAACAGAGAGAGAATGATTTGAAAGGACAAAAATTTCCGATGGAGGGAATCACGCAAAGGACAAGCGCTAATAATGAGGAGCCTCACAGAGAACTGGAAGGAATCCAGAATTGACTAGACTAGACAAACATATCGGAGCGAAACCATTAGTAGAAAGAAAATAGATTGCTAAGCAAGCGGTTTTAAACTTCAAACAAAATATTAGATATCACTGCTAGTTTTTACTGTATAGAAGAAAAGAAAAGGCTCTTTACAAATTGATCTCAGTGGCAATAATTTGGGATATATAATATAAAACCCTGTCATTAAAACGCTCGTTCCTTAATCAAGAAGAACTTGGGAAATTCTGCATAGGTTGAATTGCACGCACCCACAACGATAAAAGCAACAATTATGCAAGTTGATTTGAAGGGGCATGAGAACAACAAACTTTCAAGTACTCTATAGGCTGGACAGAGCAAATGCCGATTTTAGTCAAATATTTGTATTTACGTAATTTTACTAGACAGACAGATCGAAATAAGCTATTTTCCAAATAATAAAATTTATTGTGCAGCAAATCAGCAACGGGAGCTTTCAACATGGGGCAACAATTTGTTGGTATAGGCGAATCTTCGGAGAATCTTTCCTCTCAATCTCTCTCTATATATATACGCGACTGTAAATGAAAAAGACTAAATGGGTAGCTGACAAGCAGCATAATTTATATATTATTTCAGCAAACATTCTTCCTTTTTATTCAAAAAGATAAATTAAAAAAATAAAAGATTCCTTATTGCTAGAGACAGATTCGGCGAAGAAATTATTTTTGTCACCCAACTAACCGAATTTAAAATAATCACTAATCCACCTAACCGTACTATTTTTGTCACCCAAACGTACCAAACTCGGTACCTATTTCTGAGAAATAAAAAGCAGAGAAAATAAGTAAATCCTCATATATTTTTCCGCTTTTACTTTATAGGGGTTCAGCATTACACTCCGGTATGACCACGTAGGCATGGAAATAAATCTGCTGTTATTCCTTTGGAATAACGAACCTGTTAATCCGATCACAACCGTTGATCTTCGTTGATATTCATGCATGAAAAATTTACTTCATTAAGATCGGATATGAAAAAATTTGAACGGTTGAGATCGAAATAACAGGTTCAGGAATAACAGCAGATTTATTTCCCGGAGGCATAGATAGATTAAGAATAATGGTACAAGAACAAAAAAACGAACTCAAGTCTGCAGATAAGACGAACTACTTTTAGAAACCTTTGTAAGTTTGCTTTTTTACTCTAATAATTTTATCTAATAAAGTATCGGAAGAACTCGCTGGAGATCGGGCGTAGAAAGATCTGTACACAAAATAATTTTTAACAACTGTTTTATTTTCATTTTTTTATATTCTTCCTAGGAGGACTGTATCCTTTCTAAGGAGCACCGATGGCGTATCTTCGGTCAACTTCCATGCAAAAGCAATAAACTATTCCGTATAACATAGAAAATCCAGCGGAAATGGCAAAAATGAGTTGAAATCTCAGCGTTTTGACTTTTAAGAACACTTTTTCAACCTGACTGATGTAGCCCACTGCAACTGGACCCACTCGTCCGATTCACTTATTAACTCTTGGACGAATGCCACATTGCCGACAAGCGGCCCCACTAAGCAACTGAAATCAATTGAACTCAAAACTCTCAAAGGAAGAGAAGCACGTACCAGGATGCCATTGGCGAAGCGCATGAGCACAGTAGAGACGAGAGCATAGGCGGCGAGCTCAGTGGATCCGATGTGGCCGATGAAGGCCTGGCTGATCACAGTCACGCCGAATGTCGAGAAACGAGTGAAGATCGAGGGGCCCGCCACAATCCACAGCATCTTGTTCTCTTCTAGTATCTTCCTCCCCAGGCTCAGTGTCTCCCCTTCTTCCTCCTCACCTGATCTATCCACACCTTCGCCACCAGCAATGGCGTCTCAGCTCCATTCTCCTCCAACAGCTTCGTCGTCAGCTGATCTCTCTCCTCGGTGCTTCCCTCCATTGTGATCTCCCTCTCCTTCTCTCTCTCTCCTTGATTCGTATCGGCTCTGATTAGAGATTGATCCGGTGACTGAGTAAACCTAGAAGCTTCGCTATCTTTCTCTCGCCGTCCGCGAAAGTTCAGAGGTCTCCTATGGAATGGGAGAGATAGATGGAAGGGGTAGCCGTGGATTTTGTAGAGAGGGTAGCGATGAGATATGACGGGAATACCCCTCTGGTCCTTTTAATAGAGGGAGCAACTAAGGGTAAAATGGTAATGATATTGGGGGGGGGTAGTTTACAATTTCTGTTGTTTTTGTACGCAACCGCGTGTCGGAACTTGCTATTGTGACTTGTGACTTGGACTTGTGAGGCAAACTATGTTAGTTAAGAGGCCACTTAATACACTTATCTAAGAACAGAGATGCGCATCTAATTGAAAGAAAACATGATTTGACTCTTACTTCAAATGATGGAGTAGACTATTGTAAATTAAGTACAATCAATATACTCAATATTATAACTATATTATTAGTCCAGATTTTGTTAGCTACTTCGCTCACAAATCTTGCACTATAATTGTCAAAGCAGCGGTAAATAGCAAGAAACAAGGATTTATTATTTGATGAGGCTACGTGGAGACCGGAGAGGGAAGAGAGAAATGAAAGGTCGTGCGAGGGGCACGCGTGAGGCGTTACCTGTGGCCACAGCGTGGGGATTAAGCGCCTTAATACACGTACGAACCTTTGAAGGGTTGGTTTGAATGGTATATTTGGATGCACAAGTTGTACGGTTGGTTTATAATTTAAAGCTGAGTGGGACTTGGTAGTAATAATTGGTGCCCATACCGCCATGGCGGTGTTATTGGCGATTTGGCGCCAGTGAGTCGGTTCAGTACTGGCAAGAAACAGAACTCAAGGGTGCTCTTCAAACTTCACCTAAAAAAAAATATGTTCCTCATTTATTAAAGAAAGTAAATTTAAACAATAG
>JAJGRW010000253.1:0-100015 GCA_025461045.1 Carex parvula
ATATTTTGTTCAAGTTTGAACTGGTTACTCGCTTTACTCTGTCTAGTTCTATTTCCTCCAGTTCTAGAGCTTAATTCCAAAACTTTAGTGGGCTGGTTCTTAAAGTTTTGGAATAGAGAGGTCTTGGTACAAATACTGTATCTATGCTTCAACATGACTTCTTATATTTTCTGTTTGATACAAATAGACACCATGATAAATGGAGAGCCGATCATTAATTTACCACCGAAATCAATTGGTCTAAACAAAGTTGAGTTCACACCTGAGGAGCGGGCTTTTTATGTCAGGCTGGAGGAGCGGTCTCGTCAACAGTTCAAGGTGGAATTTACTCCCTACTCTTTTTATAAACCCAAATGTGAAACATTCAGCATATACCTTCAAAATAAGTGTCATGCATAACCAAAATAAATAAAAATAAATGTTCTTCCTAATTTATCATACCCAAACTTCCCCTTGTACCTTACTGTTTTTTCACATTAAGGGTGGTTTCATTATATCTAAGGAAACTGTGTAGAAGAATCTAGGTGATGTCTTATCTTACTGGTGTTTGCATTCTATTTTCGGCTTTATAGAGTCATGCAATGAAAGCCTTTTCTTTATTTAATTTAATTTCTTAGGCATATGCTGCGGCTGGTACCCTGAAGCAAAACTATGCCAACATCCTTCTGTTACTCCTGAGACTTCGACAAGCATGTGACCACCCACTTCTGGCACAGGGTTTTAAGTCTGACACAGTGGGCCGTGACTCTTTTGACATTGCAAGGCAACTCCCCCGGGACCTTATTATAAATTTGCTCCAGCGCCTCGAGGGTTCGTCTGCAATTTGTGTTATTTGCAGTGTAAGAATTCCAACTTTTGCTGTTTTTCTTAATTCTTGTGAATGTGTTGGATAATTAATGAATTCAGGCTAAATTTGTATTCAGTTCAGAAAAAAAATTAGTTCATTGCACAAGTAGAAGGTTTATTTAGACATCGGTTGTCTTGAGGCTCAACTGCGTAATGGATAAAGCATCATAATGGTTGACTAAACCATTCTATTTTGTTTGAAGTTCTTTTCTTTGTTTTGTGCTTACTTGAAGGTAAGTTTGAGCTAATTCAGGTTGATTCAGACAACATTTGTTGCAGTTGCACAGCCAAGGGTTAGTTGAGGAGCTCAGGTGCACAATAACTTGAAATGTAGTGTGGCAATGCGAATTTTTTTCTGATATTTCAATCTAACAAAATTCCTGTGTCTGAAAATTAAATGCCAGCTTACGACTACACTAAATACAAACCTATTTTCCTCAGGACCCACCAGAGGATGCAGTAGTGAGTATGTGCGGCCACGTGTTCTGCTACCAGTGTGTGCATGAGCGTCTCTCTTCAGATGAGACCTGCCCTGCGACTGGCTGCAGAGACTCTCTCAACACCAACTCCATCTTCTCCGAATCAACCCTTAAGGCCTGCGTCTCTGACAATGCAGGCCCCTCTGGTAGTGCTACCGCTGACCCCTTTTCTGATGAGAAGCAAGCCTCTATCTGCAAGAGTGGGTATATCTCATCTAAGATAAAGACTACTGTTGATATTTTAATACAGATCTGTGGGGAGTCTGACAATGCGGGGCCTTATAAGGCAATTGTCTTTTCGCAATGGACTAGTATGCTTAACTTGCTGGAGCTGAGTTTAAACCAATACATGATCCAGTATAGGAGGCTTGATGGTACAATGACGCTTGTGGCTAGAGACCGAGCTGTCAAGAACTTCAACACTGATCCTGAGGTTTTTTTTTCACCTATTTTTTCTGTGTGTTTCATTTTATTCTGATGATGACTGTACAGAATTTTGCTGTACAGGTATGTTTTAGAGTTTAGACTATACCAAGTTCTGATATGTTGTCTGACAAGGACTTCAACACCAATCCTGGTGGTTCTGACTTGCTTCAGGTTTATTCTTGTTTGGGGAAAATTTGGTCTAGCTCTTTAGGTCGGGCCATTTTCTGGTTTGGGTTCTTTTTGGTTGAGGTATATTCTGTTATTTGTCCAATTTGTGTCTTGCTTATATATGTTAGTTTTTTATTTGGGTCAATTTATGTCTTGGGACCTTAATTCAGGTTGGACTCTGGTTCAGGTCCATTCAGTCATTTATAATCAAGATGCCTTTGTTCCAATGAACTTTGTTTGGGATTTAGTTTTACGTTGTGAGATCATGCTAATTTTTGGGTCATGCTCTAGATTTTGGTTGGGTCTGGTTTTTTTTGTTACATGAGCTGGGTTTAGTTTTTGGTCTGGTCAGGATGAAGTGATACCTGCTGCGGGTTCATCGAAGGCCAGGTCCATTAGTTTCTTTCTTAATTTGGGTTGGGCTGGTTTACCGTGGGGTTACAAGGTTCTTTTATTTTGTTTTTTGTTTTTGTTTTTGTGTCTTGGTCGCATGTTGTCTGCTCTATGTAGGGGTGCAAACGGATCGGATAGTGTAAAACTATATCTGTATCTGCTTTATTTTCGAATACGGGTACTGATCGGATATTGGATGGATACGGATCAGATATTAAATGGATACAGATTGGATTTTTTTTTTTCAATATTATTAAAATATACCAAGTTCATAATATTGTCTAATTATAACGGTGAATAACATAATTTTTTTCATAATATATATTAAACTATATGGTGTATATCTACTATTCGGATATGGATAATTAAAATTTAAACCATATCGGTATCCACACGGATATTCTGATATTGGATATCCATATCTACTTTTCGGATATGGATCTGGATAATATCTGATCTGTTTGCATCAAGCCCTTGATGTATCTTGACTACGAGATACCTATCTGTACCTGTTTATGTAAAAACATCTACTGCAATGTATGAGACTGTTCTAAAACAGTTTGACTGGATAAGATATAGTTTTAGCCACAATGTTTTTCTGTTACTTATGGCATAATCACTATAATAATTTCAGGTGAGAGTAATGCTGATATCATTGAAGGCGCAATAGTATTCTCATATTATGGTAATAATCACTATGATCATTTCAGGTAAGAGTAATGCTGATGTCATTGAAGGCAGGGAATCTTGGGTTAAACATGGTCGCGGCATGCCATGTAATTCTCCTTGATCTGTGGTGGAATCCATATGCTGAAGACCAGGCTATTGACCGAGCTCACCGTATTGGTCAGACCCGACCTGTTACTGTATCTCGGCTCACTGTTCAGGACACCGTAGAAGATCGCATTCTAGCTCTTCAGGTAAACACAGAGCCTACCCTGTTAATCTCAGGATTAGGTGAATCATACAACAGCTCTACATGGGTTTTAAATAAATCCTGAAGGTTTCTCTTCTCTACCTTACCAGCCTCAGGATTCCCTGAAGAAAGAGAAAAGAAAATGTTTTCTGATTTTGTCATTAGTAGTCACTTGTCTTCAAATTTTTCAAGTACTTGGATAAATAAGTTTACTAATTTTTGTATAGATTTCTTCTGTTTGTTCTATAGAAGTATGTCATGTATAATTTCTCAGTCCATATCAGCTCCACATATACTGGCACGGAGCATCCTAATTCCTATTATTAATTGCTTTCACTGAAGCCAGAATTAGCATTAAAACACAATTAGAAGGGCTGGATGGTACATATTTGATTTTAGAGGAAAAAAGTGAGAGTCTGCATTGAAAAGGCTTCTCATTTAATTCACAATTATATGTTTTGTAGGATGAAAAGAGAGCAATGGTTTCTTCAGCTTTTGGTGAAGATAAAGGTAGTGGGCGTGCGACTCGGCTGACAATTGAGGATTTGAGATACCTTTTTATGGTGTAGTCGGACCAACTTAGATATAGCAACAACTTTTTTACCCTTTTGCCCCTGTTTTTGTGTATCCCACCATGAGTCATTTTGCAGACCATCTCTTCAATATCTAAGTTATTTGGCTTTTGTAGAGCAAAGCTTGTTAGGATTAGGGGTATGCATGTAATTACAATCTCTTGGTGGAATTGGGATATGGGAATATGGGAGTGTTGTATAGCCAATTAGTTAGTCCTCTCTATATGAAGAAATTGTACAAGTGTGCTCTCTGATGAGCTCCATCCAAGTAGTTCTAAGTTTCTCACCACCTGTAGAAAAATCTGGGCACCCAGTTGTAGCATCTTTAAGAGTGCAAATGAAAAATCGAAGCTGGTGCTTTTGAATTTTGTGGATGTGAATTTTTTGTTTTCATCCTAGGTGATAATTGGTAAACAACCCCAACTTGAGCTGGGAAGTTGTGAGGCTTGAGATTAATCTTTAATGTTGTTTGAGTTCTGGTTTTGTAGATGCTGCACCACTGTTTTAAACTGTGTCAATGGTTTCTAGCGGTGATCGTGAGGACTTAGTGTTATACTGCATAGGTCACATTTAAATATTTTTTTGACAAAATATTTCCATTTTTGAATTGGGCGTATAAATTGTAAAATATTTTGGCAAATATTAAGTTCAAATGCTTCGAGTTTCTCTTCATGGACTGATTAATCGTGCATTCGGAATCCCCTATTCTATCGGCAAGGATAAATTTATAAGGGGGAATCGGTTATATACCCATCAAAAGTTTAGATTTTGGATATTTGCCCATCAAATCTTCAAAAGTTAAGAATTTGGATATTTTTAATACAGATTTTTGTTTTAAATTATTAGTTTTAATATCAATATGGGTAAATTTCTAAATTATCAGTTTTAAAAATATCCAAATTTACCCATATTGTATTAGAAATTTACCCCAATTTGAAGATTTGATGGGCAAATATCCAAATTCTAAACTTTTGATGGGTATATAACCGATTTCCCCAATTTATAATTTTGATAATTGTAAAATAATAATTTATATGATTTTAAAATCTGATAATGTAATATATATCTTTATATACATCATATACATTACAAATGATGTAATTTGATGTAAATTTCATCATTCATCAAATGAAATGTAATCTTCAGCAATGGAACATCAAATGATATTTAAATTGCTTGTAAATTGACACTCAATCTATGTATATAAGGAAAGCATCATTAATTATTTTTTCAATTCATCATTTACTTGTCAAGATAAATTGTGTTGTGAAAATAAGGAAAACATCATTGATTATTGTTTTCAATTTATTATTTAATTGTCAAGATAAATTGTTGTCAATAGACGTTACCCTTGATAATAATATGCAATGGCATTATATATTTGTAGAAATGAAATTCCAATACATGAACAGTGTTTCTGGAATTTCTGAAATTCAAAATTCAGCCGTTAAACTGTTTCGAGATACATGCATAGAAAAACTAGCTGTTTCGAGATGCGTGCACAGAAAAAGTTGAACGGCTGAATTCGGAATTTTAGAAATTCCAGGAACACTGGACTTACAATGGTAAAGTTGGTCGCAACTTTGAAATCCTAACTTCTGAAATGCTAACTATATTATATATATGATGCACATGAAAATTATGGAATTTGCTATACGTCTTACCATTCATTAAACGACTTAAAATCCTTGCATTTAATACTAGTAAGAGCGTATGTTAACACTTAGATTGAATGAAATTTGGTACACAAGCAATTCATAAGGTCAACAATAAACATATTTTTTATTTTCTAACTATATTTGAAAATATATTGTTAAAATTGTTAAGATAACAATTGTTTTTCTATTGAGTATAGAACAATTATAATGGCGTATTAGACTAATTCGAAAACATGTGATTATGTAAATTTCAGAAGATATATATCAAATAATTATTGTGAAAGCTTTCCCAGCACAAAGAGTAAAGGAACACCGAGTTATATCATCTTCATTGAAGTACAATACACTCATTTTCTTTACACAAGTTTTCATTTTAGTATTTTATCTACCTATTTAACATCCTTTTATTTAATGCTTTCTCCAAATAGTACGACCACGGTTTGTCTCTTGCCCTGTGGCTGACAACTCAAGGGAATGAAGGAATTGACGGTATCTCCTGGGATTTGGATTAATTCTAACTAACACGAAATTTTGCTTTATCTAACACGAAAGTACTGTAAAGCTTTATCTAAAAATAAATAAATAAAAAACTACAGTGTAAAACATGAAAGCTAATCCAATCTAACATCATCGTTGATATCAATTACAACGAACTTCAAGCCAAATTTACTACTTCAAATAGACCAACTCAACTAAATTTTTTGCGCAAAAATGTTATGAGAACGAAAATAATTGAATGAATGCCTGGCACATGTTTAAATTTATTTAATATACCTACGCGAAACTGACAAAAATTATAAAAATAAAAACGGTATGATAAACACCTGCTAGCTAGAGATCAATAGAGATAAAAGGACAAGTTACAGAAATTTCAAAAATTGTGCTGAATCAAGGCAAAAAGGTGGCACGTAGAAAAAAAATTATAACTTTGTTTTTCCTTTTGGTGTTTGCAATTGGCAAATATTAGTAATATCCGGACAAAAACTCATGCAAATAAGTGAAATATTTAAAAAAAAAATAAAACCCAACATTTTGTAATTAATATCTTAGTCAATCTTTGTCTCAGTACCAGCCGGAGTTGTAAGAGAAATCCAACGATCACTCACCAAAATCCGCCTTTTGCGTTTGTCTGACGGACAAGATTAATCAAAACTTCAGAGGTCGAACTAGAAAATTTAAATTAGAGAAGCTGCAACATAAAAAGCACAATATAAAAAAATGTGATAGGTACTGTTAATTAACGGATAGAACTTACAAATTACTCCGTTAATCTTTATGCAGAAGCAGATCTTGCGAGCGTAGCAGTATCACTGGTTCTGCAAGAAATCACAAGCCGAAGCCGGAAGCCTTGCGTTTTCCACAACCTAAAACCTTCAATCATTAACAGAGTATTTCTTAGTACTCTCTACCTTTTCTCTCTTTCTTGGCAGTCACTTTCACTTTCTATAGAGAGAGAGAAGGATATAGTTTATATAAAAACTAATGCACCTCTTCATAACGGGTCGGGTTTTGGATTCGAATTTCCCATAACGGACGTACCATTTAATAAATCCAACATCTGGCACTGCACAAAATGGGATACCTACTATAAACTAAGAGAACGTAATCTCTTATCTCTGTTAAAATTCATACAAGGAAATAGGCCGTGACCAGCATATTTTAATTTGAGAACATATGTTGTTATCCAACTGTTAGGTATGTGTAACAACATCTAAGTAGAGTAAATATGCAGTACCCCAGATCATCAAGTCACATTTTTAAGTATTATATGATCTCTTTTATTTATTGATACAACCATACTTATATATTCACAATTATGTTACATAAACATAATTGGTGCACCAGTGAATATAACCTAATGTAACACTCAAATGATCTTTTTCTTTTATCTAGAATCTCTTCATTCCAAATCAATTGCTATCCAGATATGTTCCATTAGATCGCATCATTCATGATCATTGGCAACATTCCAAAATAACTAATTGAAAAGAAACTTCAAGTATTTAGTAAAAAATCGAAGAGTACTTTGAGATCCTTTTTATCTCGCGGGTCTCACACAACAAAGAAGCAGATATCATATCTTCTGTTACCTTGTTGGTCAATTGCACATATGGTATGAAACATATGTTATGGTATTACTCTCAATTTCTTATGGAGCGTATGTCTAAACTAAAATCCAATACCGTACAAGTGATAGTTCAGATATACACAATATCTAACTTGAGTCCACAACTCTACTTATTATATAAATCCAATAACATGACTCCCACTTGGCATAAGACAGTTAAGGTGAATAATGGGTATTTCACCTTCGGTCATAATAATATATTCATATGACCTCATCTTGATTTTCTATCAAGGCGATATATATATTTTTAAGCACTTGCTCTCACATTTTGTATCATATCTAGCTTAAAATCAATCTTATTTCTATGTTCTACTAAGACATAGAAGCGATTGCCTGTGTGAGAAGGCCAATCAACTGTCCGACATACCTTTCATTTTATATCTCATGTGTTATGCTAAATTATTGGTATTAAATAATTTGTAACAATTATCACATAAATGAATAAGAAAATAGCATTCATCGCATTTATCCCACAAATACAAATATACATAATATACTGTTCAATCAAATGTATAATTATAATCTACGTAACCCTAGAGATTTCACATGGCCTATAAACATATCTCTAGGTATTGCCTTTGTAAAAGGATCTGCCACCATTTTGTGTGTAGATATGTACTGCATGCAAACTTGCTTTTTCGCCACCATGTCTCTAACGAAGTTATACTTATTATCAATGTGTTTGGTCTTTGAGTGATACTTGAGATTTTTTGTATAAGCGGTTGCCTGCTTGGCTATCGTTGTGTACCAACACTGAGTTAGTTTCATTCTCACCAAAACCCAAGTGATTCAAAAATCTTTTAAGCCAAACTGCTTTTGTACTATTGCTGAAAGTGCTACAAATTCAGCTTCCATTGTGGATAAGGATATGCAACTCTGTTTCTTATTACTCCAAGAGATAGCTCCATTACTAAGTAAGAAAACATAGCCTGAGGTATATTTTCTTTCATCTAAATCTCCTCCCCAATCAGCATCTGCATAACCCATGAGTTGCAGATTTTCTCCTTGGAAACACAATGAATAATCTGCAGTACCTTTCATATATCTAAGTATTCTTTTTACTGCTTTTCAATGGGACTGTCCTGGATTGGCTTGATATCTGCTCACCATTCCAACGGCGAAACTGATATCAGGCCTAGTACACATCATAGCATACATTAGGCTGCCAACAACACTTGAGTAAGGAACTTTTTCCATTTGTGCTTTTTCTTATGGAGTCTTTGAACACATTCTTAAACTAAGACCTTCGCCTTTTGCTATAGGAGTATCAATGGATTTACAGTCTTGCATATGGAACTTTTCAAGTACTTTCTTGATGTAAGGCTCTTGTGATAGAGCTAACATCTTATTGGAACGATTTCGTTCAATCTTCACTCCAAGAATGTATGCTGCTTCACCCATATCCTTCATATCAAAATTGGAGGATAACCATTATTTAATGATTTGCACATACTCTTTATTGTTACTAGCTAACAGTATGTCATCCACATAAAGCGATAGATCACAAACTTATCCTTGGATCTCTTGACATACACACAGTGGTCTTCATCAATCATTTTGAAATCAAATGATATGATTGCTTGATGAAACCGAATGTACCATTGTCTGGAAGATTGTTTGAGACCATAAATAGATCTCAACAATTTGCATACTTTGTGCTCTTGACCTTCGGCAACAAAACCAACAGGTTGTTCCATATTATATCTCTTCTTCCAGATTGCCATTTAGAAACGCAGTTTTAACCCATTTGATGCAATTCCAAATCTAAATTGGCAACGATAGCTAGTATCAATCTATATAAGTAAATCTTACAACAGGAAAGAAAGTCTCTTCATAGTCTATCCCTTCTTGTTGTGTATACCCCCCTTAGCAATAAGACGTGCCTTCTACCTTTCAATCGAGCCGTCAGCTAGACGCTTAATCTTGAGGACCCATTTGTTCCCAATTGTCTTGCGTCCTTCAGGGAGATCAACTAATTCCCAAACATTATTTGATCTCATTGATTCCATCTCTTCTTCCATTGCTTTCATCCATTTCTCTTTAGCAGGACAAGTGAGAGCCTCTCGAATATTTCTTGGCTCTTCTTCATCTTGCATGACAATCATGTAAGATTCATTTTCGATTGGAAAATAACGTTTATGAACTCTAGCACGATTGCTATGCCTAATTTGTGATTGTGCTGAACTTTGGCTCAGCATCATCTACTGACTTGCTCCCACTTGGATGAGATACTGTTTGAGGTTCAGGAATTTACACCAAACGATTTGCAACAGTCAAATCATCTTATTCCTCTATTTCATATAGAGATAATTCCTGACCTATCTCACATTTTCTTGGAAATTCAGTTTCCAATAAAATGACATCTCGTGACTCAAATTCTGTTACACTCCCACTTGATTGTTCACCAATGAACACATAATCTTTGGAATGTTCGGAGTATCGTTTAAATATACTCTTTTTACCTCGTGGACCCAATTTACCATGTTGATGAGACGGATCATGAACAAAGGCAGCGCATCCCCAAGGTCTCAGATTACTAAGATTTGGTTTTCTATTATTCCAAAGTTCGTAAGGAGTTGAAGAAACAGATTTAGAGGGTACGCGATTTAGAATATAGGCAGCAGTCAATAATGAATCACCCTAAAAATTGATTGGCAGATTTGCTTGAGCCATCATTGACCTAACCATTTCCAAAAGAGTCTGATTTCTCCTTTCAGCCACTCCGTTTTGCTGGGAGTTGCTGGTATGGTTAGCTGCCTAAGTATTCCTTTTTCTTCGCACATTTGTTTGAACTCATCAGACAAATATTCGCGACCGTGATCCGTTCTTAAGGCCTTAACCTTTCTGTCTAATTGATTTTCAACCAACGTTATAAATCTCTTGAAACATGCAAGAGCTTCAGATTTATGAGAGATCAAATAGACGTGACTGTATTGCGTATAATCATCAATGAAGGTGATAAAGTATCTACCTCCATGTCGTGCCCTCACATTCATTGGTCCATAAATGTCTGAATGAATTAATTTCAATGGAAATTCAGACCTGGTTCCTTTTCCGAATGGTTTTCTTGCCATTTTTTTTCTTTTAAACAATTTTCACATGTTGGTAAACTAACTCTTTCAAGATGGCCTAACATGCCTTCCTTGGCTAATCTATCCATCCTTTGATGTCCAATATGGCCTAATCTCATATGCCATACATTCACATCAACATTTTCATTAGCATATGATGTAATTAAAGAAAAATGGGTATTATAAGAAGTCATTATATTAATAACATCCAGAATAATAAAACCATTCGATACATATCCATAACCATAACACACATCATCCAGATACAACTTAATACTAGTGCTACACATGTTCAAAGTAAATCCAAATTTAAGAAGAACCACTACAGATACAAGATTTCGTCGAATGTCAGGTGCAAAAGAACATCATGTAAGAGGAGGGTTCGACCATCACGCATATCTAACTTGCATGTGTCTATACCCTTGACTGGCACACGAGAGTTGTTTCCTACATAAAGCCATTTTGAACCTTGTGGAATTCAACAAAAATCCACAAACAAGTCATGGTCTTTTGCTACATGGTATGTTGCTCCTGAGTCTACAGTCCACAAAAGATGAGAATCAGCTATAAAAACAGAACTGGAAACATATGAAAAATGTGAAAGTTTTTCTGTAATTTGTACCTTGCGAGGCTCTTTGCATTCACGAGCATAGTGGCCCTTTTTGCCACAATTGAAACACTTGATCTTGGCTTTATTATGCTTCTTAGAACTGTTCTGAGAAGCCTTTCCCTTGCCACAATCTTGCCCTTTATGCTTTTTCTCTTGTTTGCTCTTTCGACCATAATTTGACTTACGCTTCTGGCATTGCCCTCCATGAGAGCTTGAATCGGCCAAATGCACATCAGTTTCAGTTTCCTGAGGCTTTGATGCCTCAATACGATCTTCCTCAAGTTCCAGATGCCTTGCTGGATCATTAAGAGTTTTAATACTCTCATTGTGGGTCAAATTCACCTTCATGTGTTCCCATGTATGAGGAAATGAACGAATCATTGCTTGAAGTTGTTGTTCATCAGTTAAAACATGACTAACGTCCTTCAACTCACTAATCATATTTGACATCTCCCTGAGATGTTGTCGCATGCTGTGATTAGGACGTTTCTTGTAAGTGTCAAACTTGATGGTGAGTTGTCTCAATTTGGTAACAGAAGTTCCACCGAACTTCTGCTTCAAAGCAATCCACATCTCTTTGGCAACCTTATATTGCCTAAACTCACGCATCACATCATTTTCCATACTGCTCAGTAATGTAATGCGAGCAATGGAGTTCTTCTTTTTCCAGGACTCATATGCAGTACTGTCACTAATGTGCTTTGCAGTTGTACCTTTTTCTGGTTCGGTTAGAATATGATCCAGGACCGTAAGAACCTCTTGTTCTTCCAGGACATACTGAATTTTCATGGCCCAAATTTCATAATTTTCACCATTCAGTTTTTCATCCTTATTAAAGTTCTACCACAATATCCTAGATGCAGTTTCAAAATTACAATTAAACTAAGTTAGGACATATCACAATTCTGATGGCATAATATGAAATTATTTAAAATTTAGCATAACACTTCTAGTTTTGCAACAACTGTGAAATAAATTAATAATAACAGTACTTATAGATTAAAATCGAAAGATCACTAAGTTTCACAATCATCTTTTAATTCTATAAATTTTATTACCATTAATTATTTCACTGTGCAAAAACTCCCATTGAAATTATACATTAAATGTATAATTTTAACAAAAAAAAAATTTAACGAAAAAAAAAAAATTTCGGTACAGAATTAATACAGTAGTAAATGTAGTAAAAAAAATTTGTACCAAAAAAAATTTGGATTAAATTCATTTGGATTGAAAATCCATAGTGGAAATTATACTGTTTTATAGTGTATATAATATATAAAATCAACATAATAACATCAAATTCATTCTAGTGTAGTGGTAAAGATTTTGTCTTCTATTCCCCATGACATGGGTTCAAATTCCAGTGGCTACAAAAAAATTTGCATTTGATCTCTCCATTTTCCACTGTAATGGACCTATCCATTTCCGAACTTATAACTTAGAAATGGATTTCGTACAATCTGGAAGTATAGAAATGATCCACACCAAGTATCAACCATCCATTCTGAAAAAAAACAGAATTCGGCTCCGAAAATTCTGGACTAAAAATGGTTTATCTGATGGTTGTAATTCATTTAGACCAAAAAATTGTCTAACCCAGTTGTACAAGATCCGATAAAGATTTGTACAAGATGCAAAAGATGCATTTAAACAAATAAACAAAACAGTGAACGTGAAAAAATTTAAATACGTAAAAAAAAAAAGTTCGTATTTAGATTTATCAAATTTACACAAAAAAAATTTGCAAATTAAATTTGGAAATTTCCATACAATTAAAAAACAAATTGCTTCCAAATTCTCTGTTTCGAATTAAACATTTCCGAAGCATGAAATTAATTTTTGAAAATAATTCCGTAGTATGTATTAAAATAAAAGAATACAAGAAATTAGTTTTTCAAAAAGTTTATTCTCATGTATAAACAGATTTTTTTTCGGAAATATTAAATTTAAGCAAAAACTTGGAAATATAAAAATCGTGATTATTAAAAAAAGAATACATGCCATAATTTGGCTCTGATACCAATGTTAATTAACGGATAGAACTTATAAATTACTCCGTTAATCTTTATGCGGAAGCAGATCTTGTGAGCGTAGCAGTATCACTGGTTCTGGAAGAAATCACAAGCCGAAGCCGGAAACCTTGCGTTTTCCACGACCGAAAACCTTCAAGCATTAACAGAGTATTTCTTGGTGCTCTCTACCTTTTCTCTCTTTCTTGGCAGTCACTTTCACTTTCTATAGAGAGAGAAGGATATGGTTTATATAAAAACCAATGCACCTCTTTATAACGGGTCGGCATCTCTTCATAACGGATCGGGTTTTGGATTCGGGTTTTCCATAATGGGCGTACCATTTAATAAATCCAACATAATCATTAAGCATCAAGCACACATTAGCATTTTAGATTTTATGAAGGATAACAAACCATATAAAAACTTGTAAAAACATAAAACATTGGAGTGACTAACCTTTATGTTTGGCTGTAGATCTGCTCCTAACCAACCTATATATATTAAACATTCAACGTCGAGCTTGGATTAATTCTTTTGGGAAGATTGTAATTAAGCAGAGAGTAGTCCGATTGGTCTATAGTCATTTTCATTACTTCTAGTTTTGGTTTGATTTTTGTTAATTTGAAGTACAATTGGCTCATATTGGTTGGGAATAATAACATTGATTTGGTTCCAGTAAATTAATCACCTTATTTACAAACAATATATTATCCCATTTAATTATTATCTAATAATAACATGGCAGGCAGCTAATCAATCCCACATATGCCTTACCTCAAAATAAAATATGAACATATTTTATTGACCTCATTCGCCTCTTTCACACCGACTTGAAATTACTTAGTCAATGAGGCATGTTTTCCACCAGTTTTGTTCCTTCATAATCGCAGAGATATACATTTTTAATCAGGTGCACAATCAACAATTATAAAAGGTAAAGATTAATTCTTAATGAAACCTTAGCTGTTATTAGCAATATTGCGTGTATCAATTATCAATCTCTATTAATTAAAATAACCTTCGAATTGAAGCATCATCCAGCAGCCAGTTGAGTCCTTTTAAATTCCTTGGATCCTCTTATGATACCTTTCTCATAAAACAGCCATAAGGCCATACGCCCATAACCTTACGAGGTATAGGTATGGGTAAAGTTATTAACAAAACTATTCTAACTTCACACAACGTATCAATTATATATTTGTTTTGTCTCTATTGGTAGTGTGCTGCATAAAACCAAAATAATTTTTTTTTTTTTTTGTGTGTGTTACATGAAATGGGCATACGGGAACAAGCTTAAGACCGAAGGCAGGGTAAGTGGGCTCACAAGTGCTGGTACTGGTTACAGCTTTATAGGGTTTCCTTTTGTTTATGTTTAATTGTGAGTTTCAATTGAACACTGGATACCATTGCTCAGCAAAGCAAACAATAAGTGAAAACAAAAGATTAGGTCTAAATTACTGTGTGCAAAGGAACCACTAACACGCCCAGCAGACCCTTATATAAGTTTATGTAACTGTTTTACCTTATTTTCAAATCATTATGGGGAGCAGACCCACCCTTGCCAGCGGAGGTTTAGTGGAGTATTTCTGCTCAACAAATCCTTCTCTCCATTTTATAGCTCTTTCAAGCCTCTCCTGCTCTCTCAGCAACTCCTACTTGACTTTTTATTGAATGAATCTGTGTTTTTTTTTTTTCAATTCCTTGGCTCAATAGTCAGAAGCCAGCTATTTCCTACACCATCATCTCTCATATATGGAAGCCTGAAAATTTACATGAGTTGCTTTAATCAGGAACCTTGAGAATCATTTTGGTATAATTTAGACTTTCCTTGATCAATTTTGATTCACCACACAAATTGACTAATTAAACTTCAAATTTCGAAATGTTTCTAAGACTTGCAAAGTTAATTACCCGAACTAATCAATTTCTCATTCGTTCACTGAATCTATGCCCTCATTTGCGGTGATTTTTCTTTTCTTTTTGCCCCCCCCCAAGCTTGGAACAAGCTTAGGTCAGAAAGTCGAGGACCTCGTGTGTTGGTGTATGCAAAGCTTCTTTTCTTTTCTAAATTTGGGAGACGAGCTCAAAGGCGCCCAATTGGACTTATTGCCAGTACTCTTATGTTCTCCATCTTTTCATTTATTTCATCAATTTTTTTATTTTTACGCCTACACCATGAATACACACATCCAATGGTATTCATTCATACCAATGAATATCCCAATCTTTCTTTGTTTTAAATCCCCATTTCCCTATTTAAAAGGCACAGTTCAGTTTCAAAATGGTTCTTCGATGCAATTCAAGCTTTCATCTTTTCAATTTCTCAAAATATCCCATCTCAAGCAGTTCTTTGATCAATTATGGGGTTATTTCCAATTCTCAAGGTAATCCAACTCACAACCAAAAGTTTTCAAACAAGTCCCTAATCCTAGCAATCACACAAATTTATCACTTAAAAATGCAAAATTTTTGAAAACTAAACATGTCTAAATGCAGATACAGTTTTCTTCTATTCCACCCCCCCAAGCTTGAATGAAGCATTGTCCTCAATGCTTGAATTTACACAAGGAAAAAGTAAATAGAAGAAAATATAGAAACTTACTAGATGGTGAGCGAGGAGTGAGGCGGGGGCGCCTCACTGGTTGGTGGGAGGTGGATCGGGTGGCATTGGGGGAAGCACCCACTTCTGAGGTACAAGGACAACGCGATCAAACTCTTGCATCAGAAGAATCCACAAGATTTCTTTCAAGTCCTTGATCGAGCACCCGATCGTGCCTTTGTGAGCTTTTAATTTCTCCAAGAGCGTAGCAGTCCGATCAGGTTTAAGATCTGCACTTATGATCACAGGACAAGATTTATCTGAGTCCAGGAATTCATACCTGAGATTAGCTGGTAGAGGCTTGAGCTCAAGTGTTTGCTGCTCTGTTGGGGCCTTGACACGGTCCGTGTCGATTTTGTCCGGCCCGTGTAGCCTAGTCTCCAGCTCCTTGGACTCCTCTGTACGGGCCGTGTCGGATCCATCCGGGCCGTGTCCAGGTATTTCTGGCAGGTCTGTTTTTGCCTCTGCTGCACATACTGATTCTAGCTCGCTTGTTTCGACCTGCAACTCAGATAAAAAATCAGAATAATACCTTAGCGAGCTGTTGACTTGCTCAAGAAAGTAGTCCTCGCTCAAATCCGTCAGACATTCTTCGATCACATCGATTCTGAAGCAAGATTCGTTTCTTGATGGGTACTTCATGGCATGGTCAATCTGGAATCGCACCTTCTCTTTTCCAATGTTCAAGGTCAGCGTTCCATCATTCACATCAATTATGGCACCTGCAGTTCTTAGAAAAGGTCGTCCCAGAATAATGGGGACTTCCTTATCTTCCTCCATTTCCATCACAACAAAGTCAGCAGGAACATAAAACTTACCAACCTGAACCGGTACATCCTCCACTATGCCAAGTGGTAGTCTTATCGACGAGTCTGCTAGCTGAAGAGTCATTCGCGTAGGTTTGAGCTCACCTACCCCCATTCGATCATAGATGGTGCGTGGCATGAGACTCATGCTAGCTCCCAAGTCGCATAGAGCTTTCTTGATCGTGGCTCTCCCTATAGTGCAAGGAATGGAGAACTTACCAGGGTCTTCCAGTTTGGGCGGTAGCTCACTTCTCAGAATGGCACTGCACTGTTCAGTCAGCTTCACCGTCTCGTGCCCCCCCAAGCTTCGTTTGTTGGATAGAATGTCCTTCAAGAACTTAGCATAGGTGGGCATTTGGGTCAAGGCTTCGGTGAACGGGATAGTGATGTTCAATTGTTTGAGAACATCGATGAATTTAGCGAATTGCTCGTTCAATTTGGTCTCAGCTAGTCTCTGGGGAAATGGTACAGGTGGTCGGTATGGTGGCGGTTTGTAGGTCTCTTTCTTTTTCTGACCTTCAGTTTCATTTTGTACGGCCCGTGTAGGATTGACACGGTCCGTGTTCACTGGGTTTTCTGTGTTGACTGCCGGTCGAGTCAATTCGACACGGCCAGGATTTCCTTCTTCTGGGGGTGACACGGGCCGTGTGAGATTGGTACGGGCCGTGTGCACTGTTGTCTCAGAGACTGGTTGCTCTGTGTGGGGCGGGTTTTCCTCAGTTTGTGGGGTCTGTACGGGCCGTGTGGGATTGACACGGTCCGTGTCAGCTTTAGCTGGTGGATCAGTAGGCATGGCTGGACCTTCGTAGTTGGTCCCACTTCGCAAGGTGATTGCTTTAGCCTCCCCTCTCGGGTTTACTTCCGGTTGGCTGGGAAGCTTACCAGGTTGAGGTTGGCTTGAGGTGACAATGTGACTTAACTGCTCCAACAACTTGTTTTGAGCGGCCATTTGATTTTGTTGAGCAGCCATCTGAGTGGACATGCTCTGCATCTGTTCCCACACCATCTGGTTCATCTTCCCCTGCTCGTGTGTGAAATCGGTCGCATAAAGAGGAACATACGGCTTGGGTGGAACGGAATGAGGTGGGCGGTTGTTCGAGTTGTTGAAATTGGCATTGTTGTAGAAGTTGCGGTTGTTGTTGCTGCTCGAAGAGTTGTTGAAATTATTGTTGAAAGAGGGGTTGGGAGCATTGTTGTATGGCGGGGAGTTGTTCTGTTTCCACCTCCAATTCTGTTGCTCAACCGGATCTTTGGAATAGGTTCGGTTGAAAAGAGGTTTTGGAAAGTAGGATGGCTCACTGTTGAGAGAGTTGACTTGCTCGGTTTCCTTATCATCCCTTTGCGCCAATGGACAGTGCTCATAGGAATGCCCCTCACCACACATGGCACAAGATTCTGGCTGTGACTGATGGTTTCCAACAGACTTGACACTCATCTTGTCGATAGTCTTCTGCATGGCTTCCATCTTGGCTGTGAGAGCTGTGATATTATCGACTTCAAATCGGCCGCCTCCTCCAGGTCTGGAATTGTCGCGGCCGGACCACTGCTGGTTTTGAGCCATGCTGTCGATCAAGTTCATTGCTTCTTGAGGCTCTCTCTCCATTAAGGCTCCACCTGCAACAGCATCAACAGATGTGCGAGTACTCTCTGTCAAACCATCATAAAAAGTCTGAATCAATAACCAGTCTGGTATACCATGATGTGGACAAGAATACTGTAACTCCCTAAACCTTTCCCATGCCTCGTTTAGGAGTTCATCAGACCTTTGCCTAAAGCTGGTTAGTTGGGTTCTTACCTTAGCAGTTCTTTTGTGGGGGAAAAATCTGGTCAAAAACATTTTAGACAGTTCCCTCCAAGTGTTTATGGAATCCCTAGGTAGTGACCCTAACCATTTCTTTGCCATGTCCCTAAGTGTGAAAGGAAACAATGCAAGTCTAATATAATCAGATGTTGCCCCATTGGTCTTAATGGTGGTGCAACATTCAAGAAAAGTTTGGAGATGAGTATGTGGATCCTCGTGATCCAAGCCATGAAATGTGTTCTGTTGAACAATGTTGACAACTCCCGGATTGAAGTTCGGTTGTTGCCCCACTATTCTTGGAAGTCTGATCGCTCCTCTCACATCCCCAGATCTCGGTACATTGAACTCCTTCAGAGTTCTCGGGATGAAGTCGGCTGCGTCATCATCAGAGTCGCGGTCATCATGCGGCCCCTCTTCTCTTTCTTCTCCATTCTGACTCATGTTCCTGTCAGGCTCCGAGTGCACGGACCGTGTCTCTTCTGTACGGGCCATGTCAGGTGGTGGCTGTGCAGGAATAGTGGTTCCTGGGAGGGCTGTACGGGCCGTGTCAGGTTCTGTGCGGCCCGTGTCAGGTACTGGCCCTCTGCTCCTCAGCTGGTAATCGACCGGAGGAGGTGGATTGTGAGCCAGCGTGTTCCTGTAAGAGAGAAAAGAAATAAAAGAAAAGATACAAATTAAAATCTAGATTAATTAAAATAAGCAAAAATCCAGAAAATAAATGATGCCGTCCCCGGCAACGGCGCCAAAAACTTGTTACACCAAAAAGGTATAGTACAAAGTTTCAGTACAGTAAGCTGTACCTTTTAACCTTAAATACACTTCTGGTTCAGACTGCAAGTATACAATCCTACCGCGTAGTATATCGTCGGGTATCGATCACAGGGACGGTTCAAGTGTTATCCGAATTCTACTCAAGTCAATTAAAGACTAGAAGTGGGAAAAGTTTGATTTTGGTTATTTAATATTCCTACAGATTCAAGAATAGTAATAAAGTGCGAGAAAGAAGATTAAACTGGTTTTAATCAATAGATAAAAGCGTTCCCAGGATTAAGACTTCATCTCAGTTTTGCCTCAGACTGTCCTGTCCGGGCCGTGTCATTTCCTACACGGGCCGTATCAGTTTACACGGGCCGTGTCATTTTGCTACACGGGCCGTGTCATTTTGCTACACGGTCCGTGTCAGCCTCGGGTTAATGCAGCAGCTATTGTTTCTTTGTATCGTTCCTTTGTGTAGGGTTCTACTGACCGGACCTAATGTTTCTGAACCTCAACTGTCGTTTGTTGGTTCATCAACTTGGTACGGAAACTGCAATATATGCCCTCGTCGGGTTCTAAACCTCAACTTTCGTGTTTTGGTCCGAATTACCTAGTTGATTGATTGGTATACTAAAGGTAACTCCTATCCATCGATAGAGAGTAATTTTCGCCTTTCGGTTACTACTTGGTTTCGCCTTTCGGGTCACAAATCCTACCTCATGTACTTAGTTTGGTTGAGAGACTTTTAAGGGCTTCAATACCTTATAGATGTGATCATTCATCTAGTGGTAAACCGATATAGGTCAAACACTACAACCTAAGCAATTAAATACTATTCAATCAATCAAACACAAATTTCAATACAAAGATTCAATAACTAGCATGCAAGACAAAACATTCGATTACATCAAAACCCTAGAAACAAAGTAAACTACTCACTCATAGTTCTAAAACAGCAAATACAAATAGAGGTAGAGTTGATCATGACAAAACCCAAAGTACAAAGAAGATCAATCGAAAACTCGCATATTTCGCTTCTCCAATTCGCCTCCAAGCCTAGCCGCCAAAGACAAATCCTAGAACGTGCTCTCCTGTTCCAGAATGACCTTTTCTGGAGAGAAATCCCGATTATATGCTTAATTGGTCGACCTTCCTTCAATAGCCTTCTTTCCAGATTTCTGGATCTGTTTCCGGATTTGCTTGACACGGGCCGTGTCAAATCTGTCCGGCCCGTGTAACCTGTGTACTTAGCTCAAATTGTAGATCTTCTCGCAAGCTTTCTGAAAAGTGGTCATACACTCAAAACGGAGTTACGAGTCAAAAGTTATGACTGTTTTAAGTTCGGGTGCTGAAATTTCAGCATCATATGGATGGTGTCCTGGTCGTGTCTGTGGTCGAGTCGAGGTTGACACGGGCCGTGTAGAATGTGACACAGGCCGTGTAGAGACTTCAGAATTCCAGATTTCTCCTCGATTTCGCCCGAATCCTGCAAAATAAGAATAAACTTGCAGCAGTATCACATTCTAAAGATATTCAATGAAATACAACTGATTTAATAGATTTAAACACAGGTTTGGTACAGAAATTGGTCGGAATTATAGGTCAAATAACAAGACATCAAAGCCCTTTGTATGAATCTATATCTAACATGAAAAGTGAAATATCTATTTATGATTCCAATTGCAACAGAAGTAAACCCTAATAATATCTTCACAATATACTCAGTTATGGCAGGGCGGCAGTTGATTTGGGTTGTGTGAATAGCAGCTTCAGGAAGAAGTGATAACACCAAAAGCACTGTTTAATTGGGCTTAATGTACCGACCTTAGTTAGAGCTTTTCAATCAGTTTACTTGCAGATTTAATTGACCACCGGATGTGATGGTTTATCGAGAAAACATAGAAACCAAAAATATAGGTCTATATTATTCTATTCAGTTGCATCCTATACCCTGCCAGTTCTAATTTGATTTGTATTAGTTTTGTTGTTACCTATATTTGTGATTCAATTCGGATACTGACAGTTAATCCAACAAGAACTAGATAAATACAAGGGATGGCAAATTTCACCAATGCTTTTTGTAGTCCAAATCTTCACTGCTTCCCAACCGTCATGTTCTCAAGCCAGTGTCGCACCACTTTTAGTCCATACTGAAATTGTGTAACTCGTCATTTATAACAAATAATGCAAGTTTACATGGAGGTTACTGTGTACATGCACATAAGCGCTTATGGTTCAATGCGCAAGTTATCTTAAAAAAAGGACGAATGCTTAAAGAAGAACTTATCTTATCTGAATCACATTCGAAACATCTCCTCTCTTATCCGCCACTCTTGATAAAGCCACTATGTACTGGAGCTGTGTGAGCGAAGGAAAGCAAGTACGCATTCAGCAACAACACCCACCCGCCTCAGCACTTGAAGAAGGTACAAAAGTGACTAAGCAATTGATTCTGCTGTTGTGTAAGCGTTGGGAACTCGAGTATAAATCTCCAGTGCAATCCTATTGACTGGTGACGACATTGCAAATGGTCAAAAAATACCCCTGAATATGAGAGCATAATTTAACAACATGTCAACAACCATTAATCAAGGAAATATGCAAAATAAAAATCCTGGTGCATATCATTATTGAGGAATATATTTAAGGTAAGTTTGTCAAGTGGGGTTCTCCATTGATTTTTAACTTCCTCCAATTTCAGTACCAACACAACTCATTATTCTTGAAGTAATTCTACAATCTAGACCACTTAACAATGGAACAAACGGAAAGCGTGCATAACATACCATAGTGGCATCCTCTTTTCTTCCTTCGTCAATGGTACATCAGAGACAAAACAAATCCAGAGTTCCTACATATTTAACTAGCTTGCGTAAATAAAAGCTCCTCTTGTAATATGATTTAGTGTGCGTGTTTAATTGTGTTAATTTCATAGAATTGATTAAGATTCTCATGCTGTGTTAGATTAGAGAGTTACTTAGAGAGAGGAGAGTAGTCGAAAGTCAAGCAAGAGAAGAAGACGTCACCTAAGGAGATTAGGGTTCTTCAATTTTCAATTGGATTGTAGTTTATGTTCTCTTTATTTTATTTATTTTATTTTTCCATGGCCATGATGAACTAAACTCCTCATCTCTAGAGTGAGGGTTTGTAATTGAATTCTTTGTTATGTTTTAATATATATTTATGTTTGTGTATGTTGATTTGTGTTTGCCTTATTATTTAATTTTTTTTATTAAGTCCTTGCAAACATAGTTCTCTCTACTATATACCAATGCCCTCCACATACCAATAGGTGTAAAGTCTAAGGATCCCAGTGTGAGTGGGACACCCTCGTAAGAACTTCAAACACTTCAGCTAACGAGGCTTGGCAACGGTTCAAAGACTAGGGTTAGAACCCAGGGAGCTCCCTTGGCAGGATAGCGTAGATTGGAAATTTAGATTTTATTAGTAGATACTTAATTTAGGTAGAGTCTTTGGGATAATTAATTGAGGGGTAGAATTGGATATGAACAATTAGGTTTGTGTAAGAAAGTTAATTGCATACTTATAATACTCTGAACTGTTGCCCCAAAAACCGATCGCAAGATCATAAAACCTTTTAAATCACATATACAGAAACCCAGCACGTCCTGCGGGGCAGTGACAGTGCTGCATGTGGGGTAGCTGTGGGACAATTTTATGCCGCATACGGGGTGACAGGCCACATGCGGGGAAGGAAGACGTTAGAAATACATATTTTGCATAATTTAGAAGGAGAAAACCTGAACCCAAGAGAATCTCTATTTAATTGTTTAACTCAAACCTTAGCATAATTAGCGCCTCCGCCTATAACTTTAGGGTATTGAACCCAACAAACTATTTTCAAAACTATTATAAAATTATTTTCTAAACTATTTTCAACCAACCGGAGCACCTAAACAAGTGAAAAGTTAGATAACTGATATACTATTATTCCTTGTGGATCGATACCCCAATTGTACTACACGGTAGGATCATGCGCTTGTGATATGAACGTAAGTAGAAATTAGGGTTAAAAGGTATATTAATTTATACTAAAAAGTAGTAGTACCATTTTGGTTCATCAAGCTTTTTGGCATCGTTACCAGGGATAGAGTAAGAATTCTCCTTTCGAGAAATTCTTGTGCTGTCATTATGTGTCTAACATAATAACTGGGACTAGGTCAAAAACTTTTTTTATTTTTGTTTCTTATTTTCTGAACTTTTATTTTGAGCATCTTATTCAAAAACCCAAAAAATATCAATTAGGATTAGTTTAGTTTTTGCATATTTATTTTTTTGTACTCTTATTGCATAAAAACTCCAAAAATAGCAATTAGGATAAGACGACTAGGAGAAGAAGAAACACGACTAGCAGAAGATGAAACACAACTAGAAGAAAATGAACGAGAACTAGAAGTAGATGAAACACAACCAGTAGAACATGAAAGACAAACAGTGAAGATGAAAGACAACCAGTAAAAGTTGAAATACAAGCAGTACAAGATAAAACACAACTAGAAAAAGATGAAACACAACTATTAGAACAATAAAAACAACCAATGAAGTTGAAACACAACTAGTAGAAGATGAAACACAACTAGTAGAAGATGAAATACAACGAGAAGAATATGAAAGACATGTACAAGAACATGAAACACAACAAGTAAAACATGAATGAGAATTTGTAAAGATGAAAGACAACCAGTAGAAGAAGAAAAAACCACCAGAAGAAGATGAAAGACAACCAGTACAAGTTGATAGACACCTAGAAGAAGATGAAACACAACTAGTAGAAGATGAAAAACAACTAGAAGAAGATGAAAGACAACCATTAGAACATGAAAAACAACCAGTACAGGTTGAAAGACAAGTAAAACAACTAGAAGAAGATGAAAGACAAGTACAAGAACATGAAACACAACAAGTAAAATATGAATGAGAATTTGTAGAGATGAAAGACAACCAGTAGAAGATGAAAGACAACTAGTAGAAGAAGAAAAAACCACCTGAAGAAGATGAAAGACAACCAGTACAAGTTGATAGACACCTAGAAGAAGATGAAACACAACTAGTAGAAGATGAAAAACAACTAGAAGAAAACGAAAGACAACCATTAGGACATGAAAGACAACCAGTACAAGTTGAAAGACAAGTAAAACAACTAGAAGAAGATGAAAGACAAGTACAAGAACATGAAACACAACAAGTAAAACATGAATGAGAATTTGTAGAGATGAAAGACAACCAGTAGAAGATGAAAGACAACTAGTAGAAGAAGAAAAAACCACTTGAAGAAGATGAAAGACAACCAGTACAAGTTGACAGCCATCTAGAAGAAGATGAAACACAACAAGTAGAAGATGAAAAACAACTAGAAAAAGATGAAAGACAACCATTAGAACATGAAAGACAACCAGTACAGGTTGAAAGACAACTAGGAGAAGAAGAAACACAACCAGTAGAAGATGAAAACCAATTAGAAGAACATGAATTTGTAGAAGATGCAAAACAACTAGAAGAAGGTGAAAGACAACTAGTAGAAGATGAAAGACAACCATTAAAACATAAAAGACAACCAGTACAGGTTGAAAGACAACTAGGAGAAAAAGAAACACAACTAGTAGAAGATGAAAAACAACTAAAACATGATGCAAGAAAATTAGAAGAAGATGAAACAATAAAAACAACCAATGAAGTTGAAACACAACTAGCAGAAGATGAAACACAACTAGTAGAAGATGAAATATAACTATAAGTTTTTGAAAGACAACTAGCAGATGACGAAATACAACTAGAAGAAAATGACAAACAACTAGAAGAGAATAAATAACAACTAGTAGAATAAGAATGACAAATTGAAAGACAACCAATAAAACATGAAAAAAACCAGTACAAATTGAAAGACAACTAGAAAAAAATGAAACACAACTAGTAACAGACGAAAAACAACTAGAAGAATATGAAAGACAAGTTCAAGAACATGAAACACAACATGCAAAACATAAATGACAATTTCTAGAGATGAAAGACAACCAGTACAAGATGAAAAACAACTAGTAGAAGAAGAAAAATCACCTGAAAAAGATGAAAAACAACCAGTAGAACATCAAAAACAACCAGCACAAGTTGATAGACACCTAGAAGAAAATGAGACACAACTAGAAAAAGATGAAAAAACAACCATTATAATATGAAATACAACCAGTACATGTTGAAAAACAACTAGGAGAAAAACAAAACACAACTAGTAAAAGATGAAAAACAACTACAAGAAGTTGAACGAGAACTAGAAGTAGATGAAACACAACCAGTAGAACATGAAAGACAACCAGTGAAGATGAAAGACAACCAGTACAAGTTGAAAGACAACTAGAAGAAGATGAAACATAACTTGTAAACAATGAAATACACGTAGTAAGAGAGGAAACACAACTAGTAGAAGATGAAATACAACTAGAAGAATATGATAAACAACTAGAAGATGATGAATGACAACCAGTACAAGTTGAAAGACAACTGGAAGAAGATGAAACACAACTAGTAGAATAAGAAAAACAACTACAAGAAGTTGAAAGAGAACTAGAAGAAGATGAAACACAACCAGTTGAACAATAAAACCAACGAATGAAGTTGAAACACACCTAGTAAAAGATGAAACACAACTAGTAGAAGATGAAATACAACTAGAAGAAGATGATGAATGACCACTAGTAGAACATGAATGATAACTAGTAGAATTTGAAAGACAACTAGTAGAAGATGAAAAACAATTGGAAGAACATGAAAGACAACTAGAAGATGATGAAAGAAAATCAGTAGAACATGAAAGACAACCAGTACAAATATAAAGATAAAAATCAACTAGAAGAATATGAATGACAAGTCCAAGAACATGAAACACAACAAGTAGAACATGAATAACAATTTGTGAAGATGAAAGACAACCAGTATAAGATGAAAAACCACCTAAAGAAGATGAAAGACAACCAGTACAAGTTGATAGACACCAAGAAGAAGATGAAACACAACTAGTATAAGATGAAAAACAACTAGAAAAAGATGAAAGAGGACTAGAAGTAGATGAAACACAGCTAGTATAACATGAAAGATACTAGTAGAAGATGAAAGACAACTAGAAAAATTTGAAAGACAACTCAAAAAAGATAAAATATAAATAGAAAAAGATGAATGACAACCAACATAACTTGAAAAACAACGAGTAAAACATGAATAACAACTAGTAGAAGATGATAGACAACTAGAAGAACACGAAAAATAACAAGAAGAAGATGAAAGACAACTAGTAGAACATGAAAAACATCTAGAAGAAGATGGAAGACAACTAGAAGAAGATGAAAGACATCTAGCAGAACATGAAAAACAAGATGAAAAACTAGTAGAAGATGATAGACAACTAGAAGAACACGAAAAACAACTAGAAGAAGATGAAAGACAACTAGTGGAACATGAAAGACATCCAGCAGAATATGAATGACAGCTAGAAGAAGATGAAAGACAACTAGTAGAAGACGAAAAACAATCAGTAGAATATGAAAGACAACCAATAGAAGATGAAACACAACTAGTAGAATATGAAAGACAACAAGTCGAAGATGGAAAACAACCAGAAGAAGATGAAAGACAACCAGTAGAAGATGAAACACAACTACTAGAAGATGAAACACTACAAGTAGAAGATGAAAAACCACTAGAAGAAAATGTAAGACAACTAGAAGAAGATGTAATACAACTAGAAAAAGATGAAACACAACAAGTGAAAAATGAAAGACAACCAGTAAAAGATGAAAGACAACGAGAAGAAGATGAAAGACAACTAGAAAAAAATACAACTAGGAGATGATGAAAGACAATTGGAAGAAGATGAAACACAAATAGTAGAACAACAAGAAGGACAACTTGTAGAAGATCAAATAGAACCAGAATAAGATGAAAGACAACCAGTAGAATATGAAACACAACTAGTAGAAGATGAAACCAACTAAAAGAACATGAAGGACAACTTGTAGAAGACGAAAAATAACTATAAGAAGATGAAGGATAACTAGAAGAAGATGAAAGACAACCAGCATGGGTTGAAAGACAATCAGGTTAAAAAGAAATACAACTAGTAGAAGATGAAAAACAATTAAAAGAAGATGCAAAAGAACTAGAAGAAGATGAAACACAACCAGTAGAACAATAAAACAACCAATGAAGTTGAAACACAACAACTACATGATGAAACACGACTAGTAGAAGATGAAACACGACTAGTAGAAGATGAAATACAACTTGAAGAATTTGAAAGCCAACTTGCAGATGATGAAATACAACTAGAAGAAAAGGAAAAACAACTAGAAGAGAATGAATGACAACTAGTAGAACATTAATGATAACTAGTAGAAGAGAAAATACAACCAGTAGAACATGAAAACCAGTAGAAGAACATGAAGGACAACTTCTTGAAGATCAAAGACAACTAGAAGAACATGAAGGAACTTGTAGAACATGAAACACAACTAGTAGAAGATGAAAACCAACAAGAAGAACATGAAGGAACTTGTAGAAGATGAAAAACAATTAGAAGAACATTAAAGACAACCATTAGAACATGGAAGACAACCAGAACAGGTTGAAAGACAACTTGGAGAAGAATAAACACAACTAGTAGAATATGAAAAACAATTAGAAGAAAATGCAAGAGAACTAGAAAAAGATGAAACACAACCAGTAGAATAATAAAAACAACTAATGAAGTTGCAACACAACTAGTAGAAGATGAAACACTAGTAGAAGATGAAATACAACTAGAAGAATTTAAAAGACAACTAGCAGATGATGAAATACAACTAGAAGAAGAGGAAAAACAACTAGAAGAAGAGGAAAAACAACTAGAAGAGAATGAATGACAACTAGTAGAACATGAAGGACAACTTGTAGAAGATCAAAGACAATTAGAAGAACATGAAACACAACTAGTAGAAGATGAAAACCAACTAGAAGAACATGAATGAACGTGTAGAAGATGAAAAATAACTAGAAGAAGATGAAAGACAACTAGAAGAAGATGCAAGAAAACTAGAAGAGGATGAAACACAACCAGTAGAACAATAAAAACAATCAATGAAGTTGAGACACAACTAGTAGAAGATGAAACACAATTAGTAGGAGATGAATACAACTATAAGAATTTGAAAGACAACTAGCAGATGATGAAATACAACTAGAAGAATAGGAAAAACAACTAGAAGAGAATGAATGACAACTAGTAAAACATGAATGACAACTAGTAGAAGACGAAAGAGTAGAACATGAAAAACAACCATTACAAATTTAAAGACAACTAGAAGAACATGAAACACAACTAGTAGAAGATGAAAAATAACTAGAATATAATGAAAAACATGTACAAGAACATGAAACACAACAAGTAAAATATGAATGACAATTTGTAAAGATGAAAGACAACTAGTAGAAAAAGAAAAACCACATAAAGAAGATGGAAGACAACTGATCAAGCTCGAATTGATAGTGAATTACATAGGGTTTTTGGATTAGGATTTGCCTTATTTTCTCATATTTATGTTTAATTAATCCATGAAAAAAGTTATTGTTGCCCAACTTTGTGTTTTAATGCAAGAAACATGTTTTGGGGCTATTTTACATCATTTAGAGCAAGAATCAGGTTGATCGGAATAGTGCAGCTAATCGACTAAGGCTCTGGTACTGACCGTATTCATTAGGGTTGGCTATAAACCTTGTTACTCATGATGATTTGATATATACTTTTATTTGATCATTGTTTAGTCTTTTGTTGTTCAATTGCCTTTGCGTTTTATGTTCTATCTTATTTGATTTTGTTTTATTAGTTTAGACCGTCATGTGGTGGCCACACATGAGAGATCGTCATCTTTAGGCTAATCGAATTAGGATAAGGGAGAATAAAAATACTAGACTAGTATGTGAAAACCTTAACCGGGGATACCATTAGTTGGATCAACAAAAGTACACATGGGAGTCTCGACATTCGCAGACGAATTTTACATTGTCATGTCTTACCATAGGGACACCTAAAAAGACCAGACGAGGAACCTAGGTAAGTGAAGGCTGAGACCTTTAGGCTAGTCACAGATCTCTTTGCACTAGTCAAGACAAGCTTTAACGGGATCTCTTGATTAGTATGGTGGTTATACGTGAAAGCGGTAATCACTAAATTAGTTTAGAAACCCTCATACAACAACTGAAAACCAACATCAAATAAGGCAAGAATCAAAGCAGATTGAAGTAACAACGGTGTGCCAAAACTGTAGGAATTCACATCTCTATCTTTATTTTACTTACTTTTAATTTTCGCCAAATACATTGATCACAATAACAACTCTTTGATTTCAGATTTGTCTAGCATTTCGAAAGATTGTGGTTTAATCGCTCAAGATCTTAGACCTTATTTCCTGTGGATCAACACTCGTTTATACTACTCGATAGGATTATGCGCTTGTAATCTGACCCGATAACAAACCGAGTTATAAATTTTATTAGCGCACACATTTTGCTGTGATCAAGTTTTTTGGTGCCGTTGCCGGGTAATAACGGTTTATTGTGCAAGGCCTCGAAAAACACCCTTGTTTTGACTATTGAATCTAATTAATTAGAAAAGCCTTGACTTTTAATTTTCTACATTTTTATTTTTCTTTTATTTTATTTTTGCTTTTTATTTTATTTTCAGATTTGATTTAATTTTTCAACTTTTTATTTTTTTCAGGATTTCTCACGCTGGCCGAATCATCCGTACGAAGATATGTAAAGATTGCACATAGGAGAGGACAATTCACTTCTACTTTACCGATAAGGACCCCTCAAAGTCCTTCATTTCATGACGCTCGAAGCAAAGGAGATTCAGATTCAATCACCATGGAGAACCCACCAAACGAACCGATACATAATGATCCACCGATCAACAACAATGATGAAGCACACGAAGAGAACATTAGTGATAATGTAGTTCAAGATGAAACACAACTTGTAGAAGATGAAACACAACAAGTAGAAGATGAAAAACAACAAGAAAAATATGAAAGACAACTTGAAAATGATGAAATCCAACAAGTAGACCATGAAAGACAGCCAGTAGAAGATGAAAAACAACGAGAAGAAGATTAAACACAACTAGAATAAGATGAAACACAACTAGCTGGAGATGAAAGACAAATGGAAGAAGATGAAACACAACCAATAGAAGATGAAAACCAGTAGAAGAACATGAAGGACAATTTGCAGAACATCAAAGACAACTAGAAGAAGATGAAAGACAACTAGTAGAAAATGAAACACTACTAGTAGAAGATGAAAACCAACTAGTAGAAGATGAAACCAACTAGAAGAACATGAATGACAACTTGTAGAAGATGAAAAACAACTAGAAAAAGATGAAAGACAACTATTAGAACATGAAAGATAACCAGTACAGGTTAAAAGACAACTTTGAGAAGAAGAAACACAACTAGTAGAACATGAAAAACAACTAGAAGAAGATGCAAGAGAACCTGAAAAAGAAGAAACACAACCAGTAGAACAATAAAAAAAACCAATGAAGTTGAAACACAACTAGTAGAAGATGAAATACAACTAGAAGAATTTGAAAGACAACAAGCAGACGATGAAATACTACTAGAAGAAGATGAAAAACAACTAGAAAGGGAATGAATGACAACCAGTAGAACATGAAATACAACTAGTAGAAGATGAAAGACAACCAGTAGAACAGGAAAAACAACTAGTACAAATTGAAAGACAACCAAAAAACATGAAACACAACTAGTAGAAGATGAAAAACACTAGAAGAGTGTGAAAGACAAGTACAAGAACATGAAACACAACAAGTAAACCATGAATGACAATTTGTAAGAATGAAAGACAACCTGTAGAAGATGAAAAACAACTAGTAGAAGAAGAAAAAACACCTAAAGAAGATGAAAGACAACT
Organism: Carex parvula; assembly: GCA_025461045.1. Lineage (NCBI taxonomy): Eukaryota > Viridiplantae > Streptophyta > Magnoliopsida > Poales > Cyperaceae > Carex > Carex parvula. The sequence continues at coordinate 31,227 of JAJGRW010000253.1, forward strand.
AGTAGAACATTAAAGACAACCAGTACAAGTTGATAGACACCTAGAAGAAGATGAAACAAAACTAGTAGAAGATGAAAGACAACTAGAAGAAGATGAAAGACAACCATTACAACATGAAAGACAACCAGTACTGGTTGAAGGCAACTAGGAGAAGAAAAAACACAACTAGTAGAAGATGAAATACAACTAAAAGAAGATGAACGAGAATTAGAAGTAGATCAAACACAACAAGTAGAAGATGAAAGACAGCCAGTGAAGATGAAAGACAGCCAATAGAAGTTGAAAGACAACCAGTACAAGTTGAATGACAACCAATGAAGATGAAATAAAATAGTAGAATATGAAATACAACTAGTAGAAGATGAAATACAACTAGAAAAATTTGAAAGACAACTAGAAAAAAATGAAATACAAGTAGAAGAAGATTAAAAACAACTAAAGAGGATGAATGAGAACCAGTAGAATATGAATGACAACTAGTAGAAGTTGAAAGACAACTAGTAGAAGATGAAAAACAACTAGAAGAGTATGAAAGACAAGTAGAAGAAGAGGAAAGACAACCAGTAGACCATGAAAGACAACTAATACAAATTGAAAGATGAAAATCAACTAGAAGAATATGAAAAATAAGTAGAAGAACATGAAACACAACAAGTAGAACATGAATTACAGTTTGCGAAGATGAAAGACAACGGTAGAAGATGAAATACAACTAGAAGAAGATGAAAAATCACCTAAAGAAGATGAAAGACAACTAGTAGAACATTAAAAAAAACCAGTACAACTTGATAGACACCAAGAAGAAGATGAAAGGGAACTAGAAGTAGATGAAACACAACTAGGAGAACATGAAAGACATTTAGTGAACATGAAAGACAACTAGTAGATGATGAAAGAAAACAAGAAGAATTTGATAGACAACTAGAAGAATATGAAATGCAACTAGAAAAAGATAAAATACAACTAAAAGAAGATGAATGAAAACTAGTAGAACATGAAAAACAAACAGTAAAATATGAATGACAACTTGAACAAGATGAAAAACAACTAGAAGAAGATGAGAGACAACTAGTAGAAGATGAAAAACAACCAGCAGAATATGAAAGACAATTAGAAGAAGATGAGATACAACTAGAAGAAGATGAAACACAACCAGTAGAAAAATAAAGACAACTAATGGAAGTTGAAACACAACCCGTAGAAGATGAAACACAATTAGAAGAAGATGAAATACAACAAGAGAAAGATAAAGAATAACAACTAGAAGAAGATGAATGACAACTAGTAGAACATGAAAAGATGACTATGTAACATGAAAGGCAACCAGTACAAAATGAAAGACAACCAGTAGAAGATGGAAGACAACCAAAAGACAATGAAAGACAACTAGTAGAATATGAAACACAACTAGTAGAAGATGATAAAACAACTAGAAGAAGATAAAAGAGAACTAGAAGTAAATTAAATACAACCAGTAGAATTTGAAAGGCAAGTAGTGAAGATGACAGACAACTAGTAGAAGAAGAAAACCATCTAGAAAACTTGTTGAAGATGAAATACATCTAGAAGAAGATGTAAGACAACCTTTATAACATGAAAGTCAACCAGTACAGGTTCAAAGACAACTACGAGAAGATGAAAGACAACGAAAAGAAGATGAAAGACAACTAAAAGAAGATTAAATACAACTAGAAGAAGATGTAAAACAACTAGAAGAACATGAAGACAACCAGTAGAACAAGAAAAACAACCCGTAGAATATGAATGGCCACTAGAAGAAGATGAACGACAACTAGTAGAAGATGAAAGACAACTAGTAGGAGATGAAAAGCAACTAAAAAAAGATGAAATATAAAGACAAAAAGATGAAAGACAATATGAAGGACATAAAAGACAACCAGTACAAATTGAAAGACAACTAGACGAACAGAAAACACAACAAGTAGAACATGGACAATTTCTGAAGATGAAAGACAACCCGTAAAATATGGAAAACAATAAGTAGAAGGACAACCAGTAGAATATGAAAAACAACAATCACAAGTTGAAAAACAACTAGAAGAAGATGAAACGAAACTAATATAAGATAAAATACAACTAGAAAAGATGAAACACAACCAGTATAACTTGAAAGACAACCAAAAGAAGATGAAACACAATTAGGAGGAGATGAAAAACAACACGAAAAAGATGAATGACAATCTGTAGAACATGAAAAACAACAAGAAGAGGATGAAAAAACAACCGATAGAAGTTGAAAGACAACTAGAAGAAGATGAAACGAAACTAATATAAGATAAAATACAACTAGAAAAGATGAAACACAACCAGTATAACTTGAAAGACAACCAAAAGAAGATGAAACACAATTAGGACAACCAGTAGAATATGAAAAACAACAATCACAAGTTGAAAAACAACTAGAAGAAGATGAAACGAAACTAATATAAGATAAAATATAACTAGAAAAGATGAAACACAACCAGTATAACTTAAAAGACAACCAAAAGAAGATGAAACACAATTAGGAGGAGATGAAAAACAACACGAAAAAGATGAATGACAATCTGTAGAACATGAAAAACAACAAGAAGAGGATGAAAAAACAACCGATAGAAGTTGAAAGACAACTAGAAGAAGGTGAAACACAACTAGTTGAAACGAAAAAAAAACTACAAAAAGATGAAAAATAACTAGAAGAAGATGAAACACAACTAGTAGAATATGAAAAACAAATAGAAGAAGATCAAATACATTGAGAAAAACTTGAAACACAACAAGTAGAACATGAAAGACAACTAGAAGAAGATGAAACACAACCAGTAGAACATCAAAGACAACCAGTAGAAGTAGAAAGATACTAGAAGAAGGTGAAATACAACTAGTAGAAATGATAAACAACTACAAGAAGATGAAAGAGAACTAGAAGAAGATGAAACACAACCAGTAAAATAAGAAAAACAACAGTGAAGTTGAAAGACAACCAATAGAAGATGAAAAACAACTACTAAAAGATGAATGACAACTAGTAGAACATTAAAAACAACCAGAAGAACATGAATGACAACTAGTAGAAAATGAAAGACAACCAGTAGAAGAAGAAAGACAACTAGTTAATGATGAAAGACAATAAAAAGAAGATGAAAGACAACTAGAAGACGATAAAAGATAACAAGTTGAACATGAAAGACAACCTGAAGAAGATGAAACACAACTAGCAGAAAATGAATACAACTACAAAAAGATAAAACAGAACTAGAAGAAGATGAACACCATCAGCAGAACAGGAAATACATCTAGTGAATTTCAACTAGATGAAGATGAAAGGCAACTAGTAGAAGATGAAATACAACTAGAAAAAAATGAATGACAACTAGAAGAAAATGAACGACAACTAGTAGAAGATGAAATACATCTAATGGAATATTGAAAATAACTACAAGAAGATGAAAGACAACAAGTAGAACATAAAAGATAACCAGTACAAATTGAAAAACAACTAGAAGAACTCAAAACACAACAAGTAGAACTTGGACAATTTGTGAAAATAAAAGACAACCAGTAGAACATGGAAGACAATAAGTAGAAGATGAAAAACAACCAAAAGAAGATTAAAGACAACCAGTAGAACATGACAAACAACTTGTTGAAGATGAAAGACTACAAGAGGAAGATGAAACACAACAAGTATAACATGAAAAACAACCAGTAGAAGATGAAAGACAACCGGTAGACGATGAAAGACAAAGAGAGAATAAAGACAACTAGAAGAAGATAAAAAAGAACTTAAAGAAGATGAAAACTAACGAGTAGAACATGAAAGACAAGCACAAGTTGAAAGACAACTAGAAGAATATGAAACACAACTAATATATAATGAAAAACAACTAGAAGAAGTTGACAGACAGCTAGAAAATGAGGAAGCACAACAAGTAGAACGTGAAAGACTACAAGTGAAGTTGAAATACAACTAGTAGAAGATGAAAGACAAACCAGTAGAATATGAAAGACAAACAAAAGAAGATGAAACACAACTAGAAGGAGATTAAAGATAACTAGAAGAAAATGAATGACAACCTGTAGAACATGAAAAACAGACCAGAGGAATATGAACAACTAGTAGAAGATGAAAAATAACTAGAAGAAGATGAAAGACAACCAGTAGAACATGAAAAACAACCAGTAGATGTTGAAATACAACTAGAAGAAGATCAAAAACCACCTGTAGAAGATGAAAAACAACCAGTATAATATGACAGAAAACCAGTACAAGTTGACAGACACCAAGAAGAAGATGAAAAACATCAAGAAGAAGTTGAAAGAGAACTAGAAGTAGATGAAACACAACCAGTAGAACATGAAAGACATTTAGTGAAGATGAAAGACAACTAGTAGATGATGAAAGACAACCGGTAGATGATGGAAGACAACCAAAAGAAGATGAAAGAAAACTAGTAGAACATGAAAAACACCCAGTAAAATATTAATGACAACAAGAAGAAGATGAAAGACAACTAGTAGAAGACGGAAAGACAACCAGTAGAACATGAATGACAATTAGAAGAAGATGAAAGACAACTAGAAGAAGATGAAACACAACAAGTAGAAGATAAAGACAACCAATGGAAGTTGAAACACAACCCGTAGAAGATGAAACACAATTATAAGATGATGAAATAGATATAGATAAAGATAAAAAAAACAACAAGAAGAAGATGAATGACAACTAGTAGAACATGAAAAACAAACTGTATAACATGAAAGGCAACCTGTACAAAATGAATGACAACCAGTTGAAGATGGACGACAACCAAAAGAAGATGAAAGACAACTAATAGAATATGAAACACAACTAGTAGAAAATGAAGAAACAAACTAGAAGAAGATAAAAGAGAACTAGAAGTAAATGAAATACAACCAGTAGAACTTGAAATACAACTAGTAGAAGGTGAAAACCAACTAAAAGAACATGAAGGACAACTTGTAGAAGATGAAACACAACTATAAGAAGATGAAAGACAACCATTAGAATATGAAAGTCAACCAGTACCGGTTGAAAGACAACTAGGATAAGATGAAACACAACAAAAATAAGATGAAAGGCAACTAAAAGAAGATGAAATACAACTAGAAGAAGATGAAAAATAACTAGAAGATGATGAAAGACAACCAGTAAAACATGAAAAACAACCTGTAGAATATGAATAGCCACTAGCAGAAAATAAACGACAACTAGTAGAAGATAAAGACAACTAGTAGAAGATTAAAAACAACTAGAATAAGATGAAATATAACTACAAAAATATGAAAGACAATAAGTAGGACATAAAAGACAACCAGTACAAATTGAAAGATAACTTAGAAGAACATAAAACACAACAAGTAGAACATGGACAATTTGTGAAGATGAAAGACAATCAATAGAAGATGAAAGACATCCAGTAAAATATGGAAGACAATAAGTAGAAAGAGAACCAGTAGAATATGAAAGCAACAATCATAAGTTGAAAAACAACTAGAAGATGATGAAACACAACTAATATAAGATAAATACAACTAGAAAAGATGAAACACAACCAGTATAACATGAACGACAACCAAAAGAAGATGAACTACAATTAGGAGGAGATGAAAGACAACCAGTAGAACATGAATGACAACTAGTAGAAGATGAAAGACAACTAGTAGAAGAAGAAAGACAACCAGTATATGATGAAAGGCAACTAGTAGAAGATGAAATACAACTAGTAGAAGATTGAAAATAACTACAAGAAGATGAAACACAACAAGTAGAACATGAAAGACAACCAAAACAAATTGAAAAACAACTAGAAGAACATAAAACACAACAAGTAGAACTTGGACAATTTGTCATGATGAAAGACAACCAATAAAAGATGAATGACAACTAGTAGAATATGGAAGACAATAAGTAGAAGATGAAAAACAAACCCAAAGAAGATGAAAGACAATCAGTGGAACATGAAAGACAACCAGTACAAGTTGAAAGACAACTAGAAGAAGATGAAACACAACTAGTAAAAAATGACAAACAACTTGATGAAGATGAAAGACAACTAGAGGAAGATGAAACACAACAAGTATAACATGAAAGACAACTAGTAGAAGATGAAAGACAACCGGTAAAAGATGAAAGACAAAGAGAGAGAAGAAAGACAACTAGAAGAAGATAAAAAAAAACTAGAAGAAGATGAAAAAGAACCAATAGAACATGAAAGACAAGCACAAGTTGAAAGACAACTACAAGAAAAGATGAAACACAACTTATATAAGATGAGAAACAACTAGTAGAAGTTGAAATACAACTAGTAGAAGATGAAAAACAACTAAAAGAGGATGAAAGACAACCAGTAGAACATGAAAGACACACTAGTAGAAGTTGACACACAACTAGAAGAAGGTGAAACACAACTAGTAGAAAATAAAAAATAACCAGTAGAAGATGAAAAACAACCGGTAGACAATGAAAGACAAAGAGAGAAGAAGAAAGAAAACTAGAAGAAGATAAAAAATAAAAACTAGAAGAAGATGAAAAAGAACCAGTAGAGCATGAAAGATAAGCACAAGTTGAAAGACAACTAGAAGAAGATGAAACACAACTAATATGAGATGAAAAACAACTAGAAGAAGTTGAAAGACAACTAAAAGATAATAAAGCACAACAAGTAGAACATGAAAGACAACAGTGAAGTTGAAATACAACTAGTATTGATGAAAGACAACATGTAGAATATGAAAGACAAACAAAAGAAGATGAAACACAACGAGAAGGAGATGAAAGATAACTAGAAGAAAATGAATGACAATCTGTAGAACATGAAAAACAACCAGAAGAACATGAATGACAACTAGTAGAAGATGGAAAACAACTAGAAGAAGTGAAAGACAACCAGTAGAACATGAAAGACAACCAGTAGAAGTTGAAACACGACTAGTAGAAAATGAAAAATAACTGCAAGAAGATGAAAGACAACCAATAGAAATTGAAAGACAACTGGAAGATGATGAAACACAACTAGTAGAAAATAAAAAACAACGACAAGAAGATGAAATACAAGTAGAAGAAGATAAAAAAAACTAGAAGAGGATGAATGAGAACTAATAGAATATGAATGACAACTAGTAGAAGTTGAAAGACAACTTGTAGAAGATGAAAAACAACTAGAAGAGTATGAAAGACAAGTAGAAGAAGAGGAAAGACAACCAGTAGAACATGAAAGACAACCAATACAAATTGAAAGATGAAAATCAACTAAAAGAATATAAAAGACAAGTAGAAGAACATGAACACAACATGTGGAACATGAATTACAGTTTGCGAAGATGAAAGACAACCAGTAGAAGATGAAATACAACTAGAAGAGATGAAAAATCACCGAAGGAATATGAAAGACAACCAGTAGAACATGAAAGAAAAACTAAAAGTAGATGAAGCACAACCAGTAGACCATGAAAGACATTTAGTGAAGATGAAAGACAACTAGTAGATGATGAAAGACAACTAGAATAATAAAAAATACAACTCGAAAAAAATAAAAGACAACTAGAAGAAGATTAAAGAAAACTAGTAGAACATGAAAAACAACTAGTAAAATACGAATAACAACTTGAACAAGATGAAAAACAACTAGAAGAAGATGAGAGACAACTAGTAGAACACGAAAAAGAACCAGTAGAACATAAAAGTCAACTAGAAGAAGATGAAATACAACAAGAAAAAGATGAAACACAACCAGTAGAAAAATAAATACAACTAATGGAAGTTGAAACACAACCCGTAGAAGATGAAACATAATTAGAAGAAGATGATAAATAAAACAACTAGAAGAAGATGAATGACAATTAGTAGAACTTGAAAAACAAACTGTATAACATGAAAGGCAGTACAAAATGAAAGACAACTAGTAGAAGATGGAAGACAACCAAAAAAAGATGAAAGACAACTAGTAGAAGATGAAAAACAACTAGAAGATGATAAAAGAGAACTAGAAGTAAATGAAATACAACCTGTAGAACTTGAAAGGCAACTAGTGAAGATGAAAGACAACAAAAAAGTAGATGAAAGCCAACTAAAAAGAGATGAAATACAACTAGAAGAAGATGTAAAACAATTAGAAGAAGATGAAGACAACCAGTAGAACATAAAAAACAACCCGTAGAAGATTAAAGACAACTAGTAGAAGATGACAACTAGTAGAAGATTAACTAGTAGAAGATGAAACGACAACTAGTAGAAGATGAAAGGCAACTAGTAGAAGATTAAAAACAACTAGAAGAAGATGAAATATAACTACAAAAAGATGAAAGACAATATGTAGGACATAAAAGACAACAAGTAGAAGATGAATAATTTGTCAAGATGAAAGACAACCAACAAAAGATGAAAAATAACTAGTAAAATATGGAAAACAATAAGTAGAAAGAGAACAAGTTGAATATGAAAAACAACAATCACAAGTTGAAAAATAACTAGAAGAAGATGAAACACAACTAATATAAGATAAAATACATCTAGAACAGATGACACACAACCAGTATAACATGAAAGACAACCAAAAGAAGATGAAACACAATTAGGAGGAGATGAAAGACAACTCGAAAAAGATGAATGACAATCTGTAGAATAGAAAAAACAACTAGTAGAACATGAATGACAACTAGTAGAAGATGAAAAATAACAAGAAGAAGATGAAAAAACAACCAATAGAAGTTGAAAGACAATTAGAAGAAGGTGAAACACAACTAGTAGAAATGAAAAACAACTACAAAAAAATGAAGAATAACTAGAAGAAGATGAAACACAACTAGTAGAATATGACCAAGTAGAAAATAACCAGTAGAACATGAAAGATAAGCACAAGTTGAAAGACAATTAGAAGAAGATGAAAAACAACTAGAAGAAGTTGAAGAACAACTAGAAGAAAATAATGCACAACATGTAGAACATGAAAGACGGCTAGTGACGTTGAAATACAATTAGTATTGATGAAAGACAACCAGTAGACACGAAAGACAAACAAAAGAATACGAAACACAACTAGAAGGAGATGAAAGATAACTAGAAGAAAATGAATGACAACCTGTAGAACATGAAAAACAACCAGAAGAACATGAATGACAACTAGTAGAAGATGAAAAATAACTAGAAGAAGATGAAAGACAACCAATATAACATGAAAGACAACCAGTAGAAGTTGAAACATAACTAGTAGAAAATGAAAAATAACTGCAAGAAGATGAAAAACAACCAATAGAAGTTGAAAGACAACTAGAAGATGCTGAAACACAACTAGTAAAAAATAAAAAACAACTACAAGAATATGAATGACAACTAGTAGAAGATGAAAAACAACTAGAAGAGTATGAAAGACAAGTAGAAGGAGAGAAAAAACAACCAGTAGAACTTGAAAGACTACCAATACAAATTGAAAGATGAAAATCAACTAGAAGAATATGAAAGATAAGTAGAAGAACATGAACACAACAAGTAGAACATGAATTACAATTTGCGAAGACGAAAGACAACCAGTAGAAGATGAAATACAACTAGAAGAAGATGAAAAATCATCGAAAGAAGATGAAAGACAGCAGTAGAACATGAAAGAAAACCAGTACAAGTTGATAGACACCAATAAAGAAGATGAAAAACATCAAGAAGAAGATGAAAGAAAACTAGAATTAGATGAAACACAACCAGTAGAACATGAAAAACATTTAGTGAAGATGAAAGATAACTAGTAGATGATGAAAGACAACTAGAAGAATTTGACAGACAACTAGAAGAATATGAAATACAACTAGAAAAAGATCAAAGACAACTAGAAGAAGATTAAAGAAAACTAATTGAACATGAAAAACAACCAGTAAAATATGAATGACAACTTGAACAAGATGGAAAACAACTAGAAGAAGATGAGAGACAACTAGTAGAACACAAAAAACAACCAGTAGGACATGAAAGACAACGAGAAGAAGATGAAAGACAACTAGAAGAAGATGAAAGACAACTAGAAGAAGATGAAACACAACCAGTAGAAAAATAAAGACTAATGGAAGTTGAAACACAACCTGTAGAAGATGAAACATAATTCAAAGAAGATGAAATACAGCTAGATAAAGATAAAAAAAAAAGAACTAGAAGAAGATGAATGACAACTAGTAGAACTTGAAAACAAACTGTATAACATGAAAGGCAACCAGTACAAAATGAAAGACAACTAGTAGAAGATGGAAGACAACCAAAAGAAAATGAAAGACAACTAGTAGAATATGAAACACAACTAGTAAAAAATAAAAAAATAACTAGAGAAGATAAAAGAGAATGAGAAGTAAATAAAATACAACCAGTAGAACTTGAAGGGCAACTAGTGAAGATGAAAGACAACTAGTAGAAGATGAAAACCATCTAGAAGAACAACTTGTTGAAGATAAAAACATCTAGAAAAAGATGAAACACATCTAGAAAAAGATGAAAGACAACAAAAAGAAGATGAAAGCTAACTAAAAGAAGATGAAATACAACTAGAAGAAGATGAAGACAACTAGTAGAACATGAAAAATAACCCGTAGAATATGAATGACCACTAGAAGAAGATGAACGACAACTAGTAGAAGATGATAGACAACTAGAAGAAGATTAAAAACAACTAGAAGAAGATGAAATATAACTACAAAAATATGAAAGACAATATGTAGGACATAAAAGACAACCAGTACAAATTGAAAGACAACTAGACGAACATAAAACACAACAAGTAAAACATGGACAATTTGTGAAGATGAAAGACAACCAACAGAAGATGAAAGATAACCAGTAAAATATGAAAAACAATAAGTAGAAAGAAAACTAGTAGAATATGAAAAACAACTAGAAGAAGATGAAACACAACTAATATAAGATAAAATACAACTAGAACAGATGAAATACAACCAGTATAAAATGAAAGACAACCAAAAGAAGATGAAACACAATTAGGAGGAGATGAAAGACAACTTAAAAAAGATGAATGACAATCTGAAGAATAGGAAAAACAACTAGTAGAACATGAATGACAACTAGTAGAACATGAAAAATAACAAGAAGAAGATGGAAAAATAACTAATAGAAGTTGAAACACAACTAGAAGAAGGTGAAACACAACTAGTAGAAATGAAAAATAACTACAAAAAGATGAAAAATAACTAGAAGACAATGAAACACAACCTGTAGGATATGAAAAACGAATAGAAGAAGATCAAATACAACGAGAAAAACTTGAAACACAACAAGTTGAACATGAAAGACAACAAGTGAAGATGAAAGACAACTAGAAGAAGATGAAAGTCAACCAGTATAACATGAAAGACACCCAATAGAAATTGAAAGATACTAGAATAAGGTGAAACACAACTAGTAGAAATGAACAACTACAAGAAGATGAAACACAATCAGTAAAACAAGAAAGACAACCGGTGAAGTTGAAAGACAACCAGTAGAAGATGAAAAACAACTACTAGAAGATGAATGACGACTAGTTGAACATTAAAAACAACCAGTAGAACATGAATGACAACTAGTAGAAGATGAAAGACAACTAGTAGAAGAAGAAAGACAACCAGTTAATGATGAAAGACAACTAGAAGAAGATGAAAGACAACTCGAAGACGATGAAAGATAACTAGTAGAATGTGAAAGACAACCAGCACAAGTTGAAAGACAACTTAATTAAAGAAGATGAAACACAACTAGCCGAAAATGAAAACAACTACAAAAAGATAAAACATGACTAGAAGAAGATAAAACACGATCAGTAGAACAAGAAATACAACTAGTGAATTTCAACTAGATGAAGATGAAAGGCAACTAGTAGAAGATGAAATACAACTAGAGGAAGATAAATGACAACTAGATGAAGATGAACGACAACTAGTAGAAGATGAAATACAACTAGTGGAAGATTGAAAATAACTACAAGAAGATGAAAGACAACAAGTAGAACATGAAAGATAACCGGTACAAATTGAAAGACAACTGGAAGAACATAAAACACAATAAGTAGAACTTGGACAATTTGTGAAAATAAAAGATAACCAATAGAAGATGAATGACAACCAGTAGAATATGAAAGACAATAAGTAGAAGATGAAAAACAACCAGAAGAAGATGAAAGACAACATGTAGAACATGACAAACAACCTGTTGAAGATGAAAGACAACTAAAGTTAGATGAAACACAATATATAGTAGTGGTGGTAGTGGTGGTAGTGGTGGTTGTGGTGGTGATAGTAGTAGTAGTAGTTCAAATTTGCCACATCTCCATACTATGTCATCATGAGGCTATTTACAAGAAATATGGGCTATTAAATTGAAAATTGAAGGCCATTCATGTACGTAGTAAACCCCACTTATTTGTCTATTGAACATCAACCCGGCCTCCTCCCCCTTGTGTATTCTCACATCCTTTAGCAAAATATCAGGGTGATTGCACATATTAAAAAGGTGAGAGTAACAGGTTAGCCTAGGAGAATTTTTGGTGCCGCATGTCCTTCCAATATTTCATATAGCTACATTGCCCACTGCCCAGGTATATATGAGACACTACTTTCCCCAGCCTACTAAGCTGAAAAATCTCTTTCCAAAAAGGGGACATTTGATTGCTGTGACTATCCAAATAATATTTCAGTTTGTATCATTTGCTTCCACGCGGTAGTGGTGGTGGTAGTCCTAGTAGTGGTAAATTGTAGTAATGGTGGTGGTGGTGGTGGTGGTGGTCATAGTAGTAGTCGTAGTTACTATAATATTCACAAGAAATCTTCATCCAAATTACGAACCTGCTACCTTCTACATGAAAAACAGATATTTAATTACCACTGGTCCATATAATTCAATACAACATACTTAGCTAACAACACTAGACAACTCAATTAATATAAGTATTAATAAAAATAATTTTAAGTTAACAACACTAGAGAAGCAGCAATTCGTAGTAAGATAGTTTATAGTTTTGCCTTAATGTGTACTCAAAGGATAAGCAATTTTTGTATGACCCGTGATCCTAAATGTCATCCTACCTGCGACTCGGAATAGGGTAACTCCATACGCAAACAAAAAATGTTAATTGGAAAAAGAAATGCACAATTTGCATTACGAGATGCTCTATCTTGCATGAACCGTAGCAGTTGCAGCTAGAGCATATATATATATGCACCACCCATGTTTGACAGAGAACAATTCATTGATTTTTCTAGAGAGTCAGAGGTTGACGTACTATATATTGACAAAATTGTGTTTCTTTTTTGTTTTTGTTTTTCTGAAAAAAGCTTGTACTTATCTTTTCTTATTTTCGGAACCAAAGAAAAATTGCACATGCATGCATGCTTCATGCTTGCAAAATATATATAGCAAGAAATTGGCATGAAGTCATCTAAACCAGTCTTTCACCAAAGCAGAAGCATATACTAATAAAAAAAGAGCAGAAGAAAACATAAAAACATAAAAGAGCTAAACAAGAAAGGAAAAAAAAAAAAAAACAGAAAGATAAAATGTTCAGCATTCATGTGGCAGCTCCATCTTTTGCGTCAATATCAGTGCAATACCGCCACCCCCACAACTTAAGCAGAGCACAGAGGGGAGTTAAATGCACTACAGATCATTATGGTGGGAGCTCCGCCACCTATGCTGCACCTAGTCTAGAAAAGGAGCACGCGACAGCAGCAGGGAGCGGTACTGTTACACGTGAAACACTTGGTGAGAAGATGAGGTTTGGAGGCTTGGAAGGGGATGAATTGGTGTACAAAGAGCGCTTCGTTGTGAGGGGCTCTCAAGTTGGTGTCAACAAAACTGCCAATATACAGGCCATTGCTAGTTTGTTGCAGGTAGTCATAACAAAACTTTGCATCTTAATTTGTTAATTTAAGATAATTACATTCTATGGTTGCATCAGTACATGATTTCCTTCGAAGTTGTATATCTTCCTTTATGATCAGGATTCAGGAACACGATTTTCTTTACTGATATAAATTCTGTACACACACACACACACACGTACAAAAATATTTTTAATAACTCGTACATATACATGAAAAAGGAAACGAGTTGCAACCGTGCTCAAAGATTGGGATGGTCGACAGATGGATTTCCGACTCCACCAACTATGCGAAAGCACCGCCTCATTTGGGTCACTTCCCGTGTGCATATCGAGATGTACCAGTATCCTTCGCGGTATATATTTTATTGTTAATACACACAATCTACATATATATTGAGGAAGTCATCAAAATTCGAAAAGAAATTTTAGTGTTTTTTTCCAGCATAAATATTATGTGCTTAATTCCATAAATGAAGTACAAAATATATATAATTAGTTGTTTAATTGCTAAAATTTTATAATAACCTCCTATTTATTTGTATATTAGGGATGAAGTGTTGGAAATAGAACATTGGTCTGAGCTGGATGGGAGAATTGCAGCAAGGCTTGATTTCATCATAAGGAATTTATCTACGAGTGAAGTGATTGGCCGATCCACAAGGTTATTTTCATGTTTCTTCTTCTTGATTTTTATACTATGTAATATAATTTGACCTCTCTAACCTCTATATGCAAGAAATAACATATCTAGTTACTTAGGGGTGGATCTAGGATTTTCATTAGAGGGGCAAATAAATAGCGAATCAGATAAATATATAGCTGATTGGGTTCAAACTCATTAGCTAATCGGGTACTAGATAAAAAAAACAATGCTCTGACTTATAATCCTATTTACCGATCAAATTTATCTTACTTTTAACCCTGATTACAAATCAGAATTTCAGAAAGAGAAATAAAATTCCGAGGGAGTAAAGTTGGTCGAGGCCTATATCCATAAAAATTAATACACTCTCCTAATATATGAGTTTCTTTTGCAGACTAGCTAATTAATTGATGAACAGATAAATTAATGCACTCTCCTAATTTCTTATGTATATATGAACTGAGTATAGATCATCTTGCAATTCGTTATATTCTCAGAATTTGGAATAGTGTTCACTACCCAGTATATATATAAGTGCATCTCCTGATAGAAAAAAGTTCATGCCCGATAACATTATTAATAATTAATTTAACATAATCATTTATATTTTTTTTATTTATTTGATTTTTTTATTTTGGGTTGTATAGCAAGTGGTTGATGATGAACCAAGACACTCGGAAGCTACAGAAAATTAGTGGCGAAGTAATAGATGAGTATCTTGCCATATGCACAAAATCTCCTAGGTATATCCACTAGCTCAGTTATATATATATATATATATATATTGGCTAATATCAAAACGTTTGTTCCTATGCTGTGGAACAATCGCTTCGGTTTTTACATTTTCAAAGTCCAAACGGTCGATTCAAACATTTTAACGTTCAATCTATAATAAAATGTGCTTGGAGACTAAATTTTACATTTTTTTGAAACTTTTTACTATTTATTAAGCGATTTTTAAAATCACTGTTTTCAATGATACAAAAAAATTTCACTGTTTATTAAAATCAGCGATTTTAAAACTGACTTTAGTAAAAAAATTCCAAAAAATGTAAAATTTGGTCTCCAATCACATTTTAATATAGAGATCACATCGATCGTTTGGACTTTAAAAATCAGAAAACCAATTAGTTACACTATGGCTCCGGAACAAATGTTTTGATATTAACCAACCACTGTATATATATATACACTTAACCAACTTTTGGCACTTATTAGTTTGTCTTGCTACAGCCATAATTTGTTACATAAATATTTGACTGATTGATAGTGATGGCTTAATTACTAATACGTACTCTTTAATTTGCACTTAAAATGCCATACGTTCATTAATTTCAATACATTGAAAAACTAAACAATATCTCAAGATAATTTTGCACTCTAGCTAATTAATGAATAAGTACAAATAAAGTAAAATTTCCACCTTTCACAGGTTAGCATTTCCAGAGAAG
The DNA here is from genome assembly GCA_025461045.1 of Carex parvula. Lineage (NCBI taxonomy): Eukaryota > Viridiplantae > Streptophyta > Magnoliopsida > Poales > Cyperaceae > Carex > Carex parvula. The sequence continues at coordinate 47,189 of JAJGRW010000253.1, forward strand.
AATAATCGAAGTTTGAGGAAAATACCTATGCTCAATCAACCAGCGGAATACTCTCAACTTGGACTTACGGTACTTAATTCTATCCTAATTTCTTTCACTCTTCATGATTTCTATCTAATGTTTGCATTATACATGACCTTCACCTTGTGCATGGAAACATATACACATGGATGCTGTACCAAACTGCCTAATAATAATATAGAGAAAGGGGAAGTAGTACAGTTGGCTAGAACAAAAGTTTTAGAATTGTTGGTTAACCAAAGGTCGAGAGTTCAATTTCCTCTCACGACTTCGTAGTTTCTGCAAAGGTTTTAAAAAAATAAAATAATATATATACACAAATCTTAATTGATCGAGTTGCTTAGGACTTCAAACACTTTTTTCAAAACAAAGAAAAAAAAAGCAAAAGGAGAAAGTTTTGTTAATGCTTGTATGACACTTGTAGAGATTACCTGATTATAAACTAGTAGGATCCGGAGAGGTTTTAGATAGATTTAAAAATCTGAATGATTTCTGAAATAAATTGTAAATGCTACAGCCAAGAAGAGCAGATCTTGATATGAACGAACATGTCAACAATGTAACATACTACAGTTGGGTTCTTCAGGTTTGTGCCATTTTCCTCTTAATTTTATTTTTATTTTAGAATATGTAACAAAATGTTTAACACCAAGCTCATGTTTTAATTAAACATGTAACAAAATGGTACTGATGATCAGAGTATCCCCCAAGAGATAGTAGATACGCATGAGTTAGAAGCTATTACAATTGACTATATCGACGTGAATGCCAGTATAGCAACAGCATCGACTCTCTAGCCAGCACTGAGGTTGAGATAGAATCTGTAAATGCATTATCAAATTTAAACCCCAACTCAGAAGATCGCCACCAGTTCCTCCATTTACTCAAATTTTCTGGCATGGATCAAGAAATAAACCGTGGTCGTACTCTCTGGAGAAAGATGGATAAATGATTGCTTTTATTTCTTTCCTTTTTATATGTATCTGGATTCAGCTTATAGTTTTAATTATATATGTCATGATCGATTGGTTAATTTGGTTACGATTTTATTATATTTTTTTTTATTTTGTCACTGTGAATTCCTATAGTGACATTTTGATAGACTATTTAATTATTTACAGGTAATCTTAATTTCATAGAGAGAAGTAAGATGAATTTATTTGTATTTTCTTCAGAAAATAAAGGTAGTGCTTTCTTCAAATCAACTTTCGACTATATTGTAAATTTGTAATAGCTAATTTTTGTGATGAATGTATAATTTACGTGATATTTATTAGTTTATAATTTATATATGTATATGTATCAAAGTTAAGGTTATCATCTTTTATGATTCTTTAGAAAATATGGTATTACTAAATTTAATTTCAAGCAAATTCTAATTTATTCATCCATAAGGAATAAAAAATAAAAAATTAAAGTATAAAAAGTAGAATTAAATCTAAATATGCTCTAAATTAAATTAGAACTAGTCCGGTGAAAACTAAATTGAGTAGATATGCCGAGATTTTTTATTAATATCCAAAGTTTAATACAAATTAATATTTATGCCCAGATCTTAGGGTTTTCGCCAAAAATGCCCAAGCCGGCCAGAAAATGGCCGGCTTAGGGGGTAGGAGTCCTTTTTTTTTTTTTTAGAGACACTATGAAGAGCAAAATAATGAAATCTAACACTGAAAATTTGAATTTTTTGTTTAAATTATTTGTTAGATTACTTCTTTTGATTTATAATTAGCATATTTATACTAAAATACACTAGATTACTGGAAATTATGTTGAATTACACTATATTACAATAAATTACACTAAATTATATTACATTATGCTAATATACGGTAAATTACGCTAAATTACATATGAATAGGGACAATATCTTCACTGAAAAGGCGAAAAACAACGGCGAAACTTCAAGCAGTCATAAAACGGTGCTCGAGTGTCCGATTTCAGCAAATGACCACTTTTCGGAAAGCTTGCGAAAATACGCATGCGTCCGTGTAGCAACGCTGGATTCCAAAATTCAGAATTGCCAAAAAACAAAGGGAAGACCCTCAAAACTTGAGTTGAAGTTTCCGATTAAGATTTTCATTTCTATTATTCAATCTAAGTAGCTCAGTAAATTAGTTACATAATGAACTTGTAGAATACCAATTTTTACTATTTTTGGAATTTTTTTACTATTTTTTATGATTCATGAAATATTGCACATAATCGGTCTACTTTAGCGTAATTAGCGAAATTATTGTAATTTAGCGTAATTTAACGTAATTTAGTATAATTCAACATAATTTATTGTAATATAGTGTAATTCAACATAATTTCAAGTAATCAAGTGTATTTTAGTATAAATATGCTAATTATAAATCAAAAGAAGTAATCTAACTAATAATTTAAACAAAAAATTCAAATTTTCAGTGTTAGATTTTATTATTTTGCTCTTCATAATGTCTCCAAAAAAAAAAAAAACGAGTAAGCCGGCCAGAAACTCCTACCCCCTAAGCCTGCCATTTTCTGGCTGGCTTGGGCATTTTTGGCGAAGACTCTAAGATCTGGGCATAAATATTAATTCGTATTAAAATTTGGATATTAATAAAAATCTCGGGTAGATATGTGAGCAAAGTAAGAAAGAGAATGTGACATTGAATAGAGGAGAAATTTCATATATATCACTTAAAAATTTTAAAATTACGTATTTACCACTCTAAAATCTATAATTACATATTTACCACTCTAAATTTTATAATTCATATATTTACCCAATATATTTTAAATATATTACAAATATACACAAAACTCAAACTAATTATGTTTAAGATTCTAAAAACCACCTCCAAATGAACCCAAATTGAATTCTCCATGACTCTAAACTAAAATTGAATATGTTCAAGCATCAACAAAGTCCTGAAATGACCAAAATACCATTTTTCTCAAAATATAAATGATTTCCTTTGTAATATAAACAAGATATGTCATAAATAAAATATAAATAACATATGTACATATTCCTAAAATACCAAAACACCCTTCCTAGATATAATAAATATTATCTCATTTTATTTTAATATAAAATCACATTAATATACATCACAAACATACACACATATGTCCAAACAGAGAGAACCAACCAAACTAAATCCAGAGTCAGTACATGAGCCCCCTCCTTTAGCCACATTATTCAGTTTACAAAAGTAGGCACAAATTCTGGAATGAACGAGGTATTCAGTTTGACTTGGAAGGGTCTGCTGATGTAATTAAAGGCGGGGGTTTGCGCCCGTCGGAAGTTAAACGTTTTCACAATCATTAAACTCTCTCGATCGACTGATCATGAACAGTAGGCCTATCTAGGTGAACCAGAAGGAATAGCAGAGAGAAATAGATATCTCGAGTTCGATGTTCTCTTCATGTCTTGAAAACAGATAGCACTGAACCCTGAAACATTAAATGCACACACCTTCTCCCTTGTGCAACTTTCTACACCCTACAGGTACCACAACGAGTTTCAGAGATAAAAGCGAGCTGAGCACCTGTACATTGGAGGTACCGATTTAACATCAGAATTGTCGAGCCTCCACTGCCTCGACAGTTCCAAGCTACAATACTCATATATGGTTTGTCAGCAGCAATAGCCCCGCTGACCTTAGCTTCTTAGGTTTGTCTTGAGAGGTAGAAGTGTCAGGCGTTGTTTCCCTCTCTAAAACAGCGACAGACACATTTAAATTGATGGTTTGGAAGGGTTGGGTGGGGAGAGGAGTTTCAGTTGAGCTCATGTGAAGTGGTTCAGTTTGAATAAGTTGCCTCTTAAGGCCCATTTTCATTACTGGTATGTTGGGCCTAGGTAGAAGGGTGACATTTGTTATCTAAGATCCCCTTGTTGGTGACAAGATCTGCTAGCTCGGAAAGCAGTTTGAGCCTTCTGGGTTTTAGAGTATAGCTGAGAGCCTGAGAGCCTGTTATGATCTACACAAGAACCCAAGTCATGTCCCAGCTTACCACAGAAAACACAAATTTTGCTTACCTTCTCATATACACAGTAAATCGTGAGTTCACCTAGCACCGGGTGTGCAAGTCAGACCTTATCCTTCAGCAGCTGTTGTAGATCAAGACTTCGGCAAGACTTTAACGGTGGACATACTTAACTTTTTGAAGTGACCTACGGGCTACGGGTCATGTATGAAACCCAAAAAAAAAAAAAGCCTTTTGAAGTAAAGGATAGAGGTGACAATCAGGCAGATTGGGTCGGGTCAGATCAGTTTGATTTTTGAAAATTATCAGATCACAAGTCGGGTCAATCGGAATTTGAATCAGGCCAGATTGATTCGAATCAATTTGACTTATTAAAAAAACAGATTTAATTAAGTCAAAATCGTTAAATTACTATTTTAGAACGAAACTGGTTTAGTCTGGTGAGGTGTTCGTCGTATTTTTTTTCTTTTTCTAATTCTAAATCATGCATTTTGAAAAATTAAATTTAACCTACTAAAAATAAGTAGTTATCCAGCATGCGGGGTAAAAAGTAAATTAATTAAGAGGTTAACAATATCTATGAAAAAATGATTACATCTATTAGGTCAAATCGGGCCGAATCAACTTGATCTAGACTCTAACCTGGCCTGACCTTTCAACAAACCCACCCTAGGGGTCACGTGAAGTAATCAAATTTATATTTCATAGAAGGATAATTAATGAGGATAAGTAAAAAAAAAAAGCCCTTTTTATAAAAAAAAATGAGGATAAGAAAATAATTTTTATAATGATAATATAGAAGTTTTTTTTAAAGATAAGTGGTTTGAATGTACTAATGACTAGAGTGGGAAAAATGGCACGACGGAGCTGGCATGGCTCCATCACGAAACAGTACGGTTATGGCACGGAACAGCAGAGCACGCGTGTCAGTTACGTGCAGTGACCATTCGCGTGCCATGTCCATCTTTTGAAACTTTAGCACAGCACAGCACGTGAAAGATTTAGTCACGGCACGGCACGACACGTAGTCACGCGAGTCATATGTAATTAGACCATTAAATATTGATTTAATAGTGAATCTTGAATAAACTAACATAAATTATGATTAAATGGTCACGCGAGTCACATATGGTCATGGCACGTTTAGGCACGGCGTGACTCACATGGTATGAACATTCGCGTGCTGTGACCACCCCTTGACATTTTAATCACGGCACGCCATGACACGTGAAAAATTAACTTGGTCACGGTATGACACGGCACGAGACCAAAGTCACGGCGTGTTAGTCACGGCACGACACGTTTTTTCCACTCTACTAATGACTTTATTGATAATAAGAAAAATTACAACACGTCAACGGACTATATCTATTTTAATATATTTTTTTTCTATTTGAGATCTCTATATAATTCCTCTTAAAATTGAAAATAAATCACTCTATTATTCTATTATTACATATCTACTCTGTTTATTTTCTTTATTTTTCAAATCGTCATATTCTCATATTTTACATCTCTTTCTACAAAACATAGTGTACAATTTTTCTAGCATATCATATTAGATCCATCCACCATTGTTTAGTGGCTGCATCAGACGATAAAGCCACAGTCGAGGTAAGGAGACTCATAAGGAGATCGCCGACGGACAGAAACCTCGCACATCGCGTTATTCCTGAATTGACTGCACCATCACAAACAACTAGAGCGAAGTCAGATCGAGAAAAGACCTCGCGCGATCTTCTCTTTGCATCTCCCCAGCCAAGTCTCTCTCTCCCTCTCCCTATTCCTCTCTCCTCTCGTCAGCTTGAGGTACGCACATCGTTTCACTCCCTCTCCTGCCCCTCACCCTCCTCATAACTCTGATTTGACGACACAGGGAAAAAGGCGAGAGGCGGAAGGAGCTACGGCATCCAAATTGAAATCAGAGGGACTGAGACTTGAGAGGCAGAAGAGACCAGTGTTTTAAAATTCGGTTATATTCGGTGAATATACGGCCGTATATTCCTATTCAGTGTCATGTCGAATAGAAAATAATTATTCGGACCGAATATTGAATTCATGCTTTAAAAAAATTAAAAAACATTCAAAACTCATTAAAAGAGTTCCGGATCCGAATCAATAACCCATTAAATGAGTTCCAGACCCACCAGTAGGTGTTCTCATCAAGTGTCACACTCAAAGTCTTTTATAACATCTCTACATGCTGCCTTATTATATTTACGTAATGTGGGATTAAATATTTAATAAAAAACCGCATATATAAATTAGAATAAGAATCCGCATATTCGGCCGCATACCGTATATGCGGTATACGGTGGCCTTCCGAATACCGCATGAGAACCGAATATTAAAACACTGGAAGAAACTATCAAAGTTGAGACGGTCCAAAAAATTTAGAGTCACTTTTTATTTCACGGTCAATTATTTTTTTCACTCGCCAATAACAATAAAAGTTATTCTCCATATTCTTATAAAACAAAATTTTAATAAAGACATATTATCACATCATACGTTTTATTTGGATTGAATCGAGTAATTTAATCGAAACAAAATAAAATCTATTTGATGTTAGTTGTTCGATTCATGATCACATCAAGATCTGTGTACATCTGATCTATACAAATTATAAAACCGTCTGCATTAATCTTAACACGATTCGACCGGACATGGAACCAAATTCAAATTGTCCATCGTACACTCCTCGGTTCCAAATGAAAGTGTCATGTGTAAAAGGCGAAATATCTCTGTTTTAAAATTTATATAGTCAATTAGAACCGTTTAATATGAACTTCATATAAAATTGTACTTGATAACGAAAATTGACATTTTTCATCAAAAAAAATTATTTTTTCAGATATGTAGAAAATCACTGATTTAAATATACTAAACCATTCAATAGTAATGATTTTCCACCTATCTGAAAAAATATTAAACAAATTCTAAAAAAATGTAAATTTTGATTTCCAAATACAATTTCATATGGAGATCATATTGAAAACAAAAATATAGAGCCATATTACGGGCCGGTACGTGTTATACATAGTAACGTAGTCTCGCTCAATTTACAATATTAATTTATATCTGTGTTATCCATGCATTAAAATAAAAAAAGTTTCTCTTATGGGATCTTTTTTATTTAAAATGCACGGACTATATTAAATTGAAATCTACATCATAAATACATTATATATGCATCCGTTATATTTGTGTTAGAAGAATCTGATGCAACACGGAAGAAGAACTGAAGAAATTGAACTTTTTAAAGCGTGCGTAACTGAAAAATCCACCAACATAGGAAAAAAAGAAAAGATAAAGATTTTAACAAGACAGTTTTGGCTTTATACAGTGCACGAACTATAGAATCAAAATAATATTGTGTATGATTCGTGCGTTGCATAAAGCAAAAACTGCGATGTTAAAATATTTACCCAAAAAAATGGTAAAAGAAAGAACAATAAAAAATGAAGCAGCTTACCAACCGAATCACACCCTCTCCATTATCTGAAAAGGGAATTTTTTACGATTAATGAATCTGCACCGTTCTTTTAATTTGGTATAAGTCCAATAATACTACAATTAATTATACATTATACTATTACCGTGTTACACTACACACAGAGGCGTGCGGCTTTTCTTTTTCTCCAGACCGGGTTTACTCCCAAAGGACCCGGGTCACTACTAAGTTCCTTCATCGGTTGTATCGACTGACCGAACCCCCTCCGCCATAAAACCCTGAAATCCACACACGACTTTCTCTCACAGAGAGAGCATCAATCAGTATCAGCAAATAAGTTAAAAGGTTATTTAAAACAAGTTGCGAGAAAAAGGAAAGCGCACTAGTCCCGATGCTCAGGAGCCACGTAGCAGCTCCATCTGGCGCCGCCGCATCACCGCAATTCCGCCGCCCGAGCAATGCGTGGAGGGGCCCCACCGTGGTCACGTGCACCGCTCGTTCTGGCAGGGCCTCCGTCTCTTCGTGCTCTGTCACGAAGGAGATGGAAGTAGCGCACGTGACGGACAGCGAAGGCGCACATGGTGAACCGACATTGGGAGAGAGGCTGAGGTTGGGGAGCTTGTTAGAGGATGGATTGTCGTACAAGGAGAGCTTTGTTATCAGGTGCTATGAAGTGGGAGTTAACAAAACTGCCACTGTAGAGACAATTGCTAATTTGCTGCAGGTATGTGTGCTTGAATTTGGGAATTGGGATATAATTCGGTACATTGTGATGGATTGTGTAATATCTTGTTGGTGTGATATGATCGGTTCTGAAATCGGCTGGATTTTAATTTCAATTTTGTGGATGTCACTTTGCTTGTTGAGATTGTTTTGAAGGCACGTTGGGTTTTTGTGATCAGCTTTATCAAACGGGAATTGATAAACTGCCAATTAATGAGCTTTGTTACTTTGTTCCTTTCACCTTAATTGGGTTTTGTAAGTTCAAAGTGAATTTTTGGGGAGAGAAGAAGAAATTTTGTTTAACAGTTTGAGTGGTGTTTTTTTGTGCGTATAATTGATTGGAGTTTCTTTGCATGTGATTGGGTTTTGCCGAATCTGGAAATATTTAATTTTCTCAGTTGAGATCTTGGGACTCCACTGGAAAGTAGATATTTCTCTTTTTCTAGTTGGAAGGAAGTTGCCTTCTTTACTTTTGATTGGTCATTTTGACTTGTGATGTATCTAGCTATTATAAACCTTGATTTAACCACATTAATTAAGTTTGATAATTGCTTCATATAATCAGCAATGGTATTGTACAGGAAGTAGGGTGCAACCATGTGCAAAGTTTAGGATTTTCAACAGATGGATTTGGAACTACGACCACCATGAGAAAGCTTCATCTAATCTGGGTTACCAACCGCATGCACATTGAGATCTATAAATATCCTGCCTGGTATGTTGCCCTGTCCCAGTTGGTACCTCTTCACACCAGTTAATACCAGATTCTTTTTCTGATTTGGGATCTATTTGATTTCTTTATTGAGTTTTTTATTGTCTAAATTATCATGTTGTTCTGGTATACAATTGTAATCAATAAATACAGCTGTACTGCTTTATACCACACAGTTGCACTATCTTAATAAGTAGTTGGCACCCATTTTGGTTTGGGGGTTTTCTTTTTTGTTGAGAATTCAAGTGGGAAAAGCTAGCTAGTTAATTTAACTAATTGACTGGTTTGTAAGAGTGAGGCTACGGTACTATGCATAGCACGGATTGGTCCGTGCTACGGCTCAATATTTGAATTTTCAAAATCCTAACGGTCTATCCGAACCGTTCAACATGATTATAAAATGAATATGTACTTGCAAACCATAATTTACATTTTTTCGATTTTTTTTACTATTTTTTTAGATAGGTAGAAAATCACTGTTTTTGGATGGTCCAGAATTTTCAGATCAAGTGATTTTCTACCTATATAAAAAAATAGTAAAAAAAATCGAAAAAATGTAAAATTTGGTTTGCAAGTACATATTCATTTTATAATCATGTTGAATGGTTCGGATCGACCGTTAGGATTTTGAAAACTCAAATATTGAGCCGTAGCACGGACCAAACCGTGCTATGCATAGTACCATAGCCTCACTCGGTTTGTAATATTGGTTGTTGTGATTATTTTTTGGTGACTATTTTGTTTTCTAAAATTAGGGGTGATGTGGTGGAAATAGAAACTTGGTGCCAAAGTGAGGGGAGAATTGGCACGCGGCGTGATTGGATCATCAAGGATTTGTCTAATGGTGAAGTCATCGGCCGAGCTACAAGGTTTAATTTCATCATTTTTTTCACTATATATTCTATATAGAAATATTCTATCAGGGAGACTGGCTAAAAAGCTTCTAAATTACTGGCACCAGTACTCACTTGATGGTGAGTGAATTCTGTCATATTTCCACAATATATAGTGCCAGTGCAGTGTTCCTGGTTTCCCAAATTTTACAAACTGGGAAAATAACTACTATGCCATTATTATTTTAATTACCTGTACAAACTGTGAAGTTTCTGCAATTACTCAATAATCGGACTTAGTAGTTGTCATCGTGAAATGTGCAAGTAAACAACGAATGTTGCAGATGGGATTTTCGAGGTGATCATTTAACAAGAGAGAAATATAAATGTGACACGTAGACACGGGGATTTGTGGTGCTGTGTACAAAATATGTTCAAGCTTCATATTCATGTGCTTTTGGGGTTGGTTACTTGTGACATTTTATCTGGCTTAAATTGTTGGATTAGAAGGCATCCCACTAGATAAAGGAATTTATAGAGTGTGAGGCGGACGGATATGATAGAACAGTGGCTTTGAAAGAGATTAAAGCGAGAGAGATGACAATAGGAGAGATAAAAAGAAGGACAGGGATTTCCAAAGTGGAACACTTAAGAGTCGTTTCAGTGATTAGTATATATTTATTAGACTTGACTTTGCAACGATAAATACATAAATATATTATTAGAATTGAATAAAATGAAGTCGTGTCAAATTGTGAAAGACATTTCTCTAAGGAAACATAATCGATTAAGCATTAGTAAGTAAAAAGCGGCATCAAATGTGGCTCCTGTTAATTGTTTTTTGATAATAGATAATTTGGTCAAAATTCAGTCAAATTCCGACTTAGTTTTCCTGTCAATGAGCTGACACAATTCCGACCAAAACCAGACTTTGACCTGGACTTGATGATTCAATTTGAAAATTTCATAACCAATTGCATTTTGTAAAAAAAAAAAAATCTCTTCTAATTATTTATGTTCCTTTGTTTCCGTAGCAAGTGGGTGATGATGCACCAAGACACTAGAAAGCTTCAAAGAGTGAGTGATGAAGTGAGAGACGAGTACCTTGTCTTTTGTCCCAGACCTCCTAGGTATGCCAATGCTATATCGTAATATTACCTTCAAATTATTTTTACTTTTATGTGGATACCTTTTTATATTTATTGAATTCCCCAATGCTCATCAAATATAGTAACAAGAAAAATAAATTGTGTACAGATTTTCATTTCCTGAGGAGGATAATGCCAGCTTGAAGAAAATCCCTAAGCTTGATGAACCAACTGAGAACTCTCGCCTTGGCCTTGTGGTACTCGTGCCTTTTCATGCACCTTGCTATTTTAATTTCTTATGTGATGGTGCTTTTCACTTGTCTGTTAAAAACATAGCAAAATAAACTTTATTGCCGTAAAATTATTACCCCCCAAATTTTACTCTTAATCTGATGGCAACTTTTTATATATTTTTTTTAATTTTTGTTGTAATGTGTAAGGTGTCTTTTCATGTTTATGTGTGAAATTCCCTTACCATACTTGTTGAATTATTGATGAATTTTTTTAATGTGTTGCAGCCAAGGAGGGCAGATCTGGATATGAACCAACATGTCAACAATGTTACCTACATTGGTTGGGTTCTTGAGGTGTGTTCTTTACTTCTTAAATTACTGTTTTGTCACCATTTGTTTTCAACAGTTTTTCCTGTTCAAGGAAATTTGTTACAGCCAAAAAAGGGGAGAGAGACCCTAACAAAAGGTAATTGCCTCATTGGCCTTCTGTTACTCCGATCATATAGATAGCATTGTATTGTAAAATGTAGCAATTGGTAGTCCCAAATATTTCTCATTTACATTTAAGCAGCACAATGGTTCCAACGGAGGAAATCATTCCATGAGACCACCTATGCACCATTTATGATAAGAACACGGGTTGCTATAAGGGGCGGAACTAAGAAAATTTAGATTGGGGGGTTGACGTAAAATGCAAAAATGTTTAATGTGGTAAGTGGGATTTGAACCCAAGTCTCCACAACAACAATGTGGGATTCTAACCACTAGGCTACAAGCACACATTTGACATTTAAAAAAAAAATCAATATATATAATTAAAAATAAATAAATCATTGGGGTGGCTAAGCACCTTTTGGGTTGCATTAAGATCCGCCCCACTTTGTTATCTCACTAGTAGGTTATCTCACTAAATCATTGGGGTGGCTAAGCACCTTTTGGGGTGCATTAAGATCCACCCCACTTTGTTATCTCACTAGTAGGTTATAACTTGTTGATGCTATTAACAGAGCATGCCACAAGACATAATAGGCACTCATGAGTTGGAAACAATAACCCTAGAGTACCGTCGCGAGTGCCAGCATGATGACTCTGTTGATTCTCTCACCAGAGCGGAATTAGAGGGTGCATCAGAAAATGGATCTTCTAATGGAGTAGCCCTTTCAATGCAAAACCCACAACACCAATTCCTCCATTTACTCAGATTGTCTGGTACCAGTCTTGAAATTAACCGTGGGCGTACTGTATGTAGAAAGCTTAAAGGTAAAAAAGAAAAATTATAAAGAAAACCCCCAAAAAAAAACCAGTCATTTCCATTTTTAGTTTGTGTTCATTGTTGTACTTGTATGTGAAGCTGAGTGTGTTGTTGTTCATGTACTTTAGTTGTGTGTTCTGGCCTTTGTGTTTTTTGTTTTGTATGAGGCAAATAACGACCCGGGTGAAGTTTGCTTGGTTGTTGTTGAGTAATTTATAATATGCAGGGACTTATTTTGCATATTTTGTTTCTCATTTAAAGTATGCTGGCTTTAGTGTCATTTTCCACTGGTGATATTTTGCTGGTCTTGTTGGCTGGCGTTATTTAGTATGAAGTCATAATCATACTGATAAAGTTGTTGGGACCAAGGTTGGTACAAGTAAAAGATTTTCTTGTGCAAATGTATCACCAAATAGTGTAGTAATTGGTAGTATTATGTAATTCAGTAAGTGATAGTCATGGTCTGAGAAAGGTTCCATCAGGGTTGAGAAATTAGGAATTTAGGATCCTATTTCAATGCATCAGATAATCCAAATTAATTACTTTTTATGTTTAAATGATTTTCCATTACTGGATAAATGTACTATACGCATGTACAAAGAAAAACTATTCCCATGTCTTCATGGAACGAACAATAAAGATGCATCTATAAGCGGGCTTATGTGAGCGACAAGGATCAGCATTGTCATGAAACAAAAAATTGAATGAAAAGAAATACGAAGTTCACAAAAGAAAATGGTCAAGGTAGGTACTAGTAGAGTTTAAGAAATTGTGTTTGTTTTTTTTTATCAAGAGAAATGGTGGTGTTGCCCACATTTGTATTGATTAAATAGGTTCTGTTAGACAAGGGTGGTAACCACCAAAATAGAAGAGAAATCACTGTTCAAAACATTTGAACTGAAAAAAAAAATATAGAAAAGCGGTTCAAAATATGAAGGAAACAAACAAACAAAATCTAGACAGGAAAAAGAAAATTGCAACAACTCTTGCTGGTACGCTGGTATCAATGTCAGCCTTCACTCTTCATTCGCAGGTCGGTCCCTGTTTTTTTGCTTAATTATGAATCAGAAAATTGAAGGGACGTGTTGAGTAAGCAATTTTTTCGATGGAACAGTACGGAGTAAACATTTTGTTTGCGAGCAGGTAGCCTGATTGAAATCAGATTCAATCAGAAATGCGTGCGTGTGTATATATACCTGAAATAAAGAAATATTTGGTTGTCAACACCTGTCAGACAAACTGCTTAATTGACATCAGCTAGACCAAAATCATATAGTACTTCACCGTTTGAGTTTGAATTTAAAGGGTTTCGTGTAGGGCTGCACAAAAAATTCGTAGTTCGTAATTCGATTCGAGTTTGATTCGAAAAAGTTCGTAAAAAGTTCGATTCGAAATTGAGTTTGTTCGAAATTAATTCAACCAAACTTAGTTCGAAATTAACTCAAACGTGAACCGTTGATTTCCGCTGATAATGAACTTTAATGTTTTATTTAGGATAATATTTGGGTTTGTAATAATTCTAAGACTTTGGTGATTGTTCTGTACTTCTATTGATATTTAAATTGTACTTTGAATACTTTGGATATTTGAAAACTTTGGTGATGTTGCTCCTGTTGGCTATTTGGAAAACTTAGAATTCTGTGCTTGTACTGAACTTTGATTGATTGTACTAACTTTGGTGTTTGATATAAATTTTGGTATTTGAACTTTGATATAAATTTTGGTCTATTGTGTAATTAGAATTAAGAAATCCTGAGTTTTTATTGAAGGGTTGTAATTTCGAACTATGGCCTAGCCATAAGTCATAACTCATAAGTCGTAACAAAGTTCGTAAAAGTTCGAAATTGAGTTCGTTCGAAATTAATTCAAACCAAACTCAAACTGGAGATGAAGTTCGATTCGGTTCGGTTCGTTTGCAGCCCTACTTTCATGCATTACAGGTTTGGCCGAATTGATCCAAATTTTGATCAGATGGTGCAAATTCAAACTTAAACGGTGAGGTAATGCAGAGGATCCGGATTCAGCTAGTTCTCACTTCTCGCTGACTGGTACATGTTTGCTCCATAAAATTAGAAAGAAAAAAAAAAAATCCCCACCAGCTCCCGAAATTTTTATTAATATTAAAAACATCAAAATTTACAAATTTGCATAGGTTTTACAAACATTTCGAAAACTGTCCAAATTGTAGAATTATTTTTTGAATCCAGGTCTGAATCCGGAAAATAACTTTCCGGATTCTCAAATCTTATTGAGAAATAATCTTCCGTTTTAGGATTTTTTTATTTTTTTAATTAATAGAAGATATTATAATTTATTTATTTTTTGTATTGAAATATTAGAAATATTTTTATATTTCTTTGAAAATAGATAAAATACTATACAATTGAATTTATTAGAAATACTGGAACAAATAACCCGGATCAAAAGTAAAAATAAAAATGTTTTGGATCTGAGTTATTGATTTTGGTTCAAAAGTCATTTCTAGGTAAATAAAGAAATTATTGTAGTCCTTCTAGTACATTCAAATTTTAATGTACTCCATCTATTTTGAAAAAGAATATGATTTGCTTTTTACGAAATGTCAAATTAAATTGTTTTTTTTCAAAAATAGATGGAGTATCTTACAATTTCAATGTACTAGAAGGACCACGATATTTTCTTTATTTACTCAGAGGTAACTTTTGAATCGGAATCAATAACTCAGATCGAAAACATTTTTATTTTTCTTTCCAATAACATATAAAAAAATATTTTAATTTTTCTTACAGCTACAAAAAATCCAGCCTGAAAAATATTGATCCGGGTTATTTGTCGGAGTCTTTCTAATAAATTCAATTATATATATTTCCATCTATTTTGAAAGAAATATAAAAATATTTATAATATTTCGATAAAAAAATAAATAAATCATAACATTTTTTATTTAATTAATAAAAACAAATTCGGAGAATTATTTTCCAGAACTTCAAATCCGGAAAATAATTTTCCGGAAAGTGACCCTTTGGATCCGGAAAATTATTTTCTGAATATAGACCCTAGATCTAGAAAATAATTCTCTGATTTAAGCAATTTTCAAAATATTTGTAAAACCCGTGCAGATTTGTAAATTTTGAATTCTTTTTGGATAGTAATCAAAATTTCGGCACCAGCTCGGCCAAGAGAGGGTTCTTGTAGTTTTTCATCAATGAATAGATTTAATAGAAACTAACAAACAAAGCATAACAGATTCTGATTAAGAGAATAACAGAGCTATATTGGGGAAAAGGAAAATATGAGAGAAATAAAGCAGCAGTTTGTAATTGTTTGTCCCTTTCTCTCCATTTTTAAAGAAAGATGAGATCGAATGATCCAAATGTTTGTTTCTTATATTTGTAAAAAAAAAAAAAAAAATGTACCAGTTCACTTTGCACTAATGTTACTTGGATACTCCATATTAGACCTTGTACCATATCGGATAGACGCTCGATACGGTTCCGATACACAAGCTAGTGTATCCGCTTACATGGCTATCTCATACCATCCGATACGGAACACCAGTGGGCAGCGCTCCAGCCCATACAGCACGCATGGACCATATACCAAAAAATTGCTTTTCTAACGCCAAGCAGAATCAAACTTAGGACCTGCGACCCAAACAACATATTCTTTACCGGCCACTACACCACTTCATATCTGTTGCTAGAAGTTAGTAGCTATTATATTTATTATATACTTGAGTTATTGTATCAAATTGTTTTCAGAATTTTGTTATTATTTATATAAGACAAATGTTGAATTAAAAATATAATTAAAATAATATATATAATAAGTGTATCGTATTTTGTATTTTTTAAAATTTTCATATCGTTGTATCTGTATATCATATCTGATACAATACCCGTACCCATATTCATGCAACATAGCTTTGCAACAGTGGTGGAGCCCAAAAATATATATATTTTGGGAGTTGTAGCATATCAATTTAACAACGAAATCAATAATGAAACCATATGTATTTTTTTCTGAAGTTCCATTACACATATCTTTGAAAAAAAAAAAAATTAACTAATTAATATATAGGCAAATGATGTGTGCAAAAAGAACAAAAATATTGGCCATCATCTCTCGCACTTGAGTCTGAATTCACATCACCTCAGGTTATCTGACTCAAGCAAATTACGATCGGACGGTTCTTTTAACATGGCACAAATCTCAAAACAAGTCCCTTACAGTCTCCATAGGCACCGGATTGAGTTTGACCAAGATAGGATTAATCTGGGCCGTCCGTTTCAATTTGCTTGAGTCAGGTACGGATCCCTTGAGTCCGCCCTTGCTATGCACTTCTCATATTTGTAGGTACAAATAAGCTTCTTATTCCTTTCTTCAATCGTCATTGTTTTGAGTGAGATTATATTAATGTATATGTATATTACAGATCTAACTCAGGCTATGAATATATCTTTATTTTCAAAATTCAAACATTTGATCCAAATCGTTAAATATGATTTTAATATGAAAATGTATTTGGAGATCAAACTTTTACATTGTTTCGAAATTTTTTTTTTTTTTCAATAGGTAGAAAATCACTTGATCTAAAAAATTTGGATCATCGATCCGAAAATAGTGATTTTCTATGTATCTAAAAATTAGTGCAAGAAATTTAAAAAAATATGAAACTTGATTTGTAAATACATTTCATATGAAGATTATGTTTAATAGTTTGAATCAACTGTTTGAACTTTTAAGATAGAGATATGAATTAGCACAGATCATAATATGCATATCACCATAGTCTCAAGTTTACACTATATGTTGATCTTAGATATCTCATGTAGGCATGGTTCTTAGACTCATCAGTGGACCCATAAACATCACATAACATGAATGTGCAGCCAGGTGTTATACTCCAGATTTTTAACCAATCAAAGCGTGATTATAACAGCATCTTCGTATCTTTTTTTGGCTCATCAACCTACGTCGCCAACAAAAATGGAAAGAAAAATAACAAAATTGAATCAACTATAAAACTCAGAAGAGATTAAACGGGGAGGGGGGGGGGGGGGGGTGGGGCGGGGGGGCGCGGTTTGCCATGCATAAGCAGGAAATATATGCAATCAAACTCATAATTTAGAAATAAAACAAAAACGAAAATTTTAAGATTTCATTTCCTTTTTTATTTAAAACATATAATTTTAAATAAAAATATGCTACCCATGGACCTATAATCATTATTATATTATAAAAAAGGTTGTAAGTATAATTAATAATAACTTAATTTTTTCAGGATGTTACACCAAGAACAAAAGAAGATATAGAGGAAAGGCCGAAAGGGATTGACACCCCCATAAATTGAATTTTTTTTTTTAACATTTTGTACTTCAATCTAAATTTTTCTAATTATGCCCATCATGAAGCCTAATTTTTTTAGTAGCGTGTAAGCATGATAGACTGATAGTGTTTGAGTAGGGGAGGGTGAGAGATGATAGCTCTACGTTAGTCCAGGAGGATAGTGTCCCTCCCCTGATGCCCCCAATAGAATTAGTGAAAGATATGTATCTATATAAAGTAATTTGGACATATATCATGCAATTAAATAGGGAACAGCTTGGGTCCGATGCTCATCGGACTCAAATTTGGGTCCGATGGGTTTAGAGACCGTCCGATCCACTTTAAGATTCATGCGCATGAATTTTAGAGCATATGCGAAAGTTGCGGACGCGAATATTAAAGCAGATCGGACGGGCATCGAACCCATCGAATTCACTTTGAGTCCGATGGGCATCGGACCCAAGCTGCTCCCAATTAAATATGAGTGAGACTTGGTAATATGCATATTATATATCAACCTGTGCAATATGCACTTCATCCATATCTCTACTTTTAAAGTTTAAATTATCGATCTAAATAGTTAAACATGATCTCTATTTGAAAATATACTTGTAGACCATATTTTACATCTTTTAGAATTTATTTACTATTTTTTAGATAGGTAAAAAATCACTGATTTTGGATGGTTTAGAATTTTCAAATCAAGTGATTTCCTATCTATTTATATAAATAGTAAAAATATTCTAAAAATATAAAATTTGATCTGCAATTACATTTTAATATGAAAATAATGTTGAATGATTCAGATCAATTATTTAGACTAATTAAAAATAAAAATATGAGTTCATAGCGCGGACTATACATCATGTAATATGCATATTAGCATAGCCTCCCTCATTAAATATAGTGTAGCTCCCTAATTGACCATTGTAAATTTTTAAGATACCTCCCGAATGACCTTTTTTAACAAGAATTTTTAACCGAATTTTACGAATAATCTTGCAATCTTGGTTGATTGAAAGTACTTTATATATAATAGATCTGCATGTTGTAGAGCTATCAATGGATATCTATAATTTGATAATCCAATTATAATCCGAATAAATCAATTTGCATATAAATCTCAAAATATATCATGTAGTGTATTGGATTCGCATATGTATCTTGAAAAAAATTCCATCTTTCTTATTATATTCGTATTGGGATCTTGTATGATCCCAATCTGAAACACGTGAAGGTTTGGATATGTAATTAATGCTATTTTAATGTACCAAATACGATTAATTTAAGTTATTTCAATATATGTATCACGTATGTTTAAATTTGAATGATATTAAATCATTATAATCATTATACTCATATGTTTAAATTTGAATGATATTTAAACTTGGATGTGACGAGACGGACATCTTCTCCGAAATTATCAAAGGTTTGGAGTAGGGGTGTCAATGAATACAATACGAATAGGGTGAAAGTATTTTCATTCTCATATCCACTAAGAATTGATCTTACTCATATCCTACCCTTATTTGTTAAAAATATGTTTTACTCTACTCTATCCGTACCTGTTAAGATAAGCGGGTAACGAAACGGTAGCGAGCGAATAACGAATAATACTAATATAATGGTTTTATTATTTTTACAAATAAACCATCAAAACTCATCATGTCATACATATGCAATCCCAATACTAATATAAAAATCAAAATACACATATGCAATCAATTCTAACTAAGTTTTTTTATAAAGCAAAAAAAAAAAAAAAATCAAAACCACAAATATCTCTTCTAACAAATTCAATTTGTTAAATAACAAAACATTCAAATTAAAAAGTAATATGTTTAACATAAATTCTTCTTACAACAAAAGGCATATATTCTCTCATGATATCATTAATAATAATATCTAATTATTGTGACGAAGGAAGAAAATTTTCTCATCAGTTTGGTTAGCGTGGATACAGCGATGGATTAGTGTGGATACAGCGATATGGAAAACAGGAAAATAAATAAATTGAATATAATATTTATATATCTATATATAATTTATTTTATATAATTATCCGTTACCCAATGAGTACGAAATAGCCTTTACTCGTATCCATACCCGTTTACCTAACTTAATTACTCATACTCATACCTAATAAGCTAGCTAACGAAAAAAAAAAAACCTTACTTTTACCCATCTTATCGAATATGATATAGATAGAATAAATGAGTAAACGGGTGTCATTGACACCCCCTACCCTGCAGCTAAAAAAATTGCATCTTCAAACTAACTTAAATATACCTGTACTTGTAGATCACATTTTTTTCCCCGAAAGAAAAATCAAGAGTACTTTTGGTTTAAAAAAAAAAAAAAAACCAGATGGCTTCATGCTTAAGGTATACATTCTTTCCCTCATAAATTTGGATAGTTGTGATTTTGTTCCTACTGTAGCCCAACATGAACCGGTGATACCAAATTCAACACAATTGTTTTTTCACGTAAAAATATTCTGTGAGGACTGTACTAAAGGCAAATTGTAGATGATGTAAGACAATCATATATTAATGCATTGTAGAGGTCAAAACCTCGATTTTTTCTTAGCGTTTACTTAGTTGTATACGGTGCACTTTTGTCGAGGTCGTCTCGTTATAATTTAAAAGTGCAAACAAGACTTCCTTGGAAAAAAACAAAAAGGGCGCTCTATTTGAAAATTTTGCTATTCGCCTCTCTATATAAGAGCTTACATCGTCACAACATCCAAAGACAAAACCATTCCAACCCTAAAAAACAAAAGAAATATCAAAAAAGAACACGGCTATCATTTTCTTACTTCTGATCCTCTCCTCTCCTCTTGCACCTTTTTAGTGTTATCTGCTGATCAAAACGATGATATATATAAAGTGCTCCTCAAAATCAAGGAGCAGGTAGGCAACCCTAATTCTCTCAGTGAATGGGTTGATGGTTTCGACTTCTATAATAATCAACCAGCAGGTCAATACGTACCTATTCGCATAACATGTACAAGTACCGGTCGTGTAAAGACTATATATATAGCACAGGTTTATGGTTCAGATCAGATGTATGAATTTGAAAATAGAAACATGGTTCCATAGCACGGGTTGAACCGTAATATGCATATTACTATAATCTCACTCAAAATAATGACAATTGAAGAAAGAAATAAAAAGCTTATTAATTTGTACCTGCAAATATCATAAGAAATTGTAAAAGAGTTAAATAAATAACTTCATTTTCTTTCTATAACAAAGTAAGAAACGAGTCGAGCTGGATAAATTTGAACTCGCTAATGACGAGCTAAGTCAAAATCGAACGAGCTAAATCAAAAACATGTTATCGAAGGAGCGGACAAATAGAGGTCAAATAGAGTGAGAGAATTACCCGACCGGTACTGGTACATTGTATAGAACTATGACCGTGCTATTATTACAGAAGTCGAAACCATAGACCCATTCAGGGAGAGCATCAGGCGGGTTGCCTAGCTGCTCCTTGATTTTGAGGAGCACTGAATAATCATCGTTCTGATCAGCAGATAAAACTAAAGAGGTGCAAGAGGAGAGGATAAGCAGTAAGAAAATTATGATAGCCATGTTCCTTTTGGTTTTCAAGGTTTGAATGGTTTATGATTTGGATGTTATGACTATGTAAGCTCTTATATAGAGAAGCGAATAGCAAATTAACATTTCAAATAGCGCGCCTTCTTTTTTCCAGCAAGTCTTGTTTGCACTATTAAACTATAATGAGACGGCCTCGATAAAAGTGCTCCGTAAATTATTAAGTAAACGCTACTATATATTTGAAGAAAAAATCGAGGTTTTGACCTAAACAAAAGCTAGTATTAATGATTCTCTTACATCATCTAGATTTTGCTTTTAGTAATCCACATTCCACAAAGAATATTTTTAAGTGAAAAAAATATTGTGTTGAATTTGGTATCACCGGTTCATATAATAACAACTATCCAAAAATTAGAGTCAACCGTTTGATTTGTGAATATGTATCCTATATATAAGCATGCCTTAATTTCCAAATAATAGAGTTTTATCTAGAGCTATGACAATATTTGATGTACAGCATATAGTATAAAATAAGTTGTTTTGTTTTCTCTTCATATGATGCTAACATACGTTCAAATTTGCCCTCATTTCATCATAGTTTTGACAATTAACAATGAAATCTCTCCTTGAAAAGAATGTCTCAAAATTTAACATTAGTTGCATTATGTAGGAAACCAATCCAGCTATATATATTCCACGATGGTACAGATTTTGTATAGCATTGCCCCTGCTGTGCATGCATAAAAAACAACTGAAAAATATCCTCAACAGCATATATAAATGCTCTCAAATAACTTCCGCAATGCATATTTTGGTCTCCGGTTAAAAGTACTCGGTTTTTGAAGGAATTTATTAACATTATAGCTAGGTTCTGTGTTCTAAATATAATGAGATATTCGACTTAGGTTCTGCTTATAGACCGATGCCACATTAGCCTCCTTAGACTCTGTGCTTCTTGGATCTTTCGTAATAATTAGAATTTTAAATTTTGTTCTCCAGTTTAGAGTTGACATTGGCCATTTTATAAATCCTCAAGTGCTCTTTCAGATTGCATAATCTCCAATATGTAATTCAGACCGGAGACTGTGAGACGCAAGGAACAAAAAAATCTCATCTGAAATTTTCACAGGTCAAATTGTACATAACAGTTTGAATGGGAGGTTATCATACGGATTCGGATTTCTACCTAGGTGCCTTTGTAAAATGGGTACGTTTGGATGAGACTTCAAATAGCTAGAATAGCGAAATTTTAGAATAGTAAATGAAAATAGAGAAAAAAATAGTGATTTTCAGATTAGTGTGAAAATGGTGCTATTCGGATTAGTAAAAATGTTATTTGGATAGTATATGTGGAATAGTGAATAACTGTAACCAATAAAGAATAGTGTTAACAAGGTGTTACTTAAGAAGAAAGATATGCAAATGGGATCTCAAATGAATTGTCACGGTGTGGAAATAGCAGAAAGTGGTATTAAATTTGTTATTTCGGGATTGTGTTGGCAGAAATATAAAAAGAAAATATTTTTTCCGCCATTTCACATTTCTGAATAGTAGCTATTTCAACATTTACAAGGAATAGAGAATAGCAGCTATTCTAGCTATTATGAATAATAAAAATATTGTTTGGATGCACATTGTTATTCTGAATAGCTTCTATTCTAGAATAGCCTCTTTTCTTGCTATTCTTGTGTCATCCAAACATATCCTAAGAAAAATAGATAAGAGAAACACAGAAGCAATTAATATAATTTTTTTTCTATGTGACTTTATTCACTACTACAAAAAATATATTTATTATCGCTCTTTTACCATTGGTTGTCCTTCCGCACGAATGGTGTATGTAACCAGGGGTAGCGCTGTAATTAATTCGAACTTTTTACCGACTGTTCGGTCTAACCAACCGATGGCGTTGATGGACCCCTCCTTTGCCATCTTTTTTTAATATCCTACCGTTGGTTTTGAGTGTCTCTGTGATATCGGATGAGTTACAGCACCGATGGCGTAGAGGTGGTGATCTTTACCATCCGTGATGTCAATTTTAGATTTATCATTACCAACTGTGTTCCTTTTTGAACCAATGGCGATGTTCTCAAGGACAACGCTGTTTAGACTTTGAAAATGTAGGATGTCATTTGATGTCACTAAAAAAAAGTGTCAGCCGATCTCTCCTCTTCATAAATTGTCTATTGATAATAATTATATCTAAAAAAATAGTAAAAGAATCTAAAAAAATATAAAGCTTGGTCAGTAAATATTTTTTTTCAAATGAAAATCATATTTAACGCAATTTGGACCGACTATTTGAACTTTTAAAAATAGAGATATAGATCTATAGAACATATTGATTCATAATATGCATATTACCAGTGCGTCTCACTCAATTATTTTCGTTATTTGCCTCTCAATAAACAAGCTTAATTTTCTTATTTCGTCCATGTTAAATCCATGAAATTAAGTATTGTTATTCTTTTAAAATATCCATGATTGCTTCTTGGTTAAGATTACAAAGGCAAATAGTCCGCGTTAAATGCATTTGCGCTCTTGATTCTTGTATGTACTTTCTTTGGTTTAGTTTTGTTGGTTTGTATATTCCCTGTAAGCTTAGAAAGATATAATAGGAGATAGCATTCGACAAATGTCACAGATTTAGACAATGATCACTAAAATGCATAATACTTATTATATATTAAAAACACCAAGTTACATTATTTTGGGTACATCCAAATAGCATGACATAAGCCTACGGGCTTGTAAAACCAAAGGGAAAAAAAAAAAAAAAAATGACATGAGATCCATTGAGTTCTTTAACTAATTAAATGCATATTTGTAGAGGCCTAAGGTTTCTATAAAGGCGCAGGTGTAGGTGCCGAGTTGTAGCACGGCGGCAGTGGGATCCCACAAAGGCATGCATTTCCAGCAAAAATTTCTGTAGATGTTCTGAACCTGGGCCGGTATATGTAATCCCCCGGAGGTATCTCTCCGCAGAGTTTATTGAATGACAGATTTAGCTCAAACAACTGAGAAGCACTAGCAAGTGAACTCGGCACTTTCCCATAGATTTTATTGAAGCTTAAGTCTAACAGTTCGAGGTTTTCCGGGATTATCACATTACTCAAATCAAACTCAAATTGATTTTTCGACAAATCAATGCTAATGGCTGTCTTGTGTTTACCAAATAAAAAAGAAGCATCGCCACTAAGTTGGTTGTTACTGAGAAGTATATAGCCAATATTTACCCAACCATAACACCTTGGTATTTCGCCGGTCAATCTGTTGTAACTAAGATTAATTACCGCAGGTGGAGCTGGAACAAGTCCCGATGGTATGGTACCTGAGAGGGAGTTGTTATAAAGGTTTAAATACTGTAGGTTTTGTAATTTGGAGAGAGACGGTGGAATTGAACCAGAGAGATTGTTCATTAATAATTCGATTTCTGTGAGGTTGTTGTGGTTGAGAAATTCAGGAACGGGACCAGAGAGGTTTGTATCCCGTACAGAAAAGATACGAAGATTGATAAGTTTGTTAATGCAGGAAGGAAAAGGACCATAAAGATAATGAATCGAAGAAATATATAGATATTCTAGTTCGATTAAGTCGCAAATGGCTTGAGGAAAGGGAGCGGACAAATTATAAAGGCCAGATAGAGTGAGAGACTTTACCCGACCGGTACTGGTACATTGTATAAAACTATGACCGTCTGTGGTATATTTATTACAGAAGTCGAAACCATAGACCCATTCAGGGAGAGCATCCGGCGGGTTGCCTAGCTGCTCCTTGATTTTGAGGAGCACTGAATAATCATCGTTCTGATCAGCAGATAAAACTAAAGAGGTGCAAGAGGAGAGGATAAGCAGTAAGAAAATGATAGCCATGTTCCTTTTGGTTTTCAAGGTTTGAATGGTTTATGCTTTGGATGTTATGACGATGTAAGCTCTTATATAGAGAAGCGAATAGCAAATTAACATTTCAAATAGCGCGCCTTCTTTTTTCCAGCAAGTCTTGTTTGCATTATTAAATTATAATGAGACGACCTCGATAAAAGTGCACCATAAATTATTAAGTAAACGCTACTATTTGAAGAAAAGATCGAGGTTTTGACCTAAACAAATCTACTATTAATGATTCTCTTACAAAGACTATTTTTAAGTGAAAAAAATATTGTGTTGAATTTGGTATCACCGGTTCATATTGTCCTCCGGTACCGGAAGTAAAACAAAATAACAACTATCCAAAAATTAGAGTCAACCGTTTGACTTGTGAATATGTATCCTATATATAAGCATGCCTTAATTTCCAAATAATGGAGTTTTAATTATCTAGAGTTATGACAATATTTGATGTACAGCATATAGTATAAAATAAGTTGTTTTCTTTTCTCTTCATATGATGCTAACATACGTTCAAATTTACCCTCATTTCATCATAGTTTTGACAATTAACAATGAAATCTCTCCTTGAAAAGAATGTCTCAAAATTTAACATTACTTGCATTATGTAGGAAACCAATCCGGCTATATATATATATATATATATATATATATATATATATATATATATATATATATATATATATTCCACGATGGTACAGATTTTGTATAGCATTGCCCCTGCTGTGCATGCATAAAAAACAACTGAAAAATATCCTCAACAGCATAAATGCTGTCAAATAACATCCGCAATGCATAGTTTGGTCTCCGGTTAAAAGTACTCGGTTTTTGAAGGAATTTATTAACATTATAGCTAGGTTCTGTGTTCTAAATATAATGAGATATTCGACTTTGGTTCTGCTTATAGACCGATGCCACATTAGCCTCCTTAGACTCTGTGCTTCTTGGATCTTTCGTAATAATTGAATTTTAAATTTTGTTCTCCAGTTTAGAGTTGACATTGGCCATTTTATAAATCCTCAAGTGCTCTTTCAGATTGCATAATCTCCATTATGTAATTCAGACTGGAGACTGTGAGACGCAAGGAACAAAAAAATCTCATCCGAAATTTTCACAGATCAAATTGTACATAACAGTTTGAATGGGAGGTTATCATACGGATTCGGATTTCTACCTAGGTGCCTTTGTAAAATAAGAAAAATAGATAAGAGAAACACGGAAGCAATTAATATAATTTTTCTTCTATGTGACTTTATTCACTACTACAAAAAATATATTTATTATCGCTCTTTTATCATCGGTTGTCCTTCCCCACGAATGGTGTATATAATCAGGGGTAGCGCTGTAATTAATTTGAACTTTTACCGACTGTTCGGTCTAACCAACCGATGGAGTTGATGGACCCCTCCTTTGCCATCTTTTTTTAATATCCTACCGTTGGTTTTTAGTGTCTCTCTGATATCGGATGAGTTACAGCACCGATGGTGTAGAGGTGGTGATCTTTACCATCCATGATGTCAATTGGGCCATCAGTTTTAGATTGATCAATACCAACTGTGTTTCTTTTTGAACCAATGGCGGTGTTCTCAGGGGCAACGCTGTTTAGACTTTGAAAATATAGGATGTCATTCGATGTCACTAAAAAAGAGTGTTATCCGATCCCTCCTCTTTATAAATTGTATATTGACAATAAATATTATATCTAAAAAATAGTAAAAGAATGTAAAAAAAATATAAAATTTGGTCAGTAAATATTTTTTTTCAAATGAAAATCATATTTAACGCGGTTTGGACCGACTATTTGAACTTTAAAAATAGAGATATAGATCTATAGAACATATTGATTCATAATATGCATATTACCAGCACTACTAGAATATCCGCATTTTCCATGGGGAGGAAAATGGCTTTTTCCATGGGCTTCCGCATGGAAAAAGTCCAAAAATGGCTTTTTCCATGCGCTGCCCATGGAAAAAGGGCCGTCGCAAATACCCTCGTTGGAAATAGTCAGTATTTCCAACGGGGCCCTTGGAAATACCTGATTCCGGCGTTTTCCATGAGGTGGCTCATGGAAAAAGGGCGCATGGAAAAACTTTCGAACTTGGCCACCGTCTGGATTATTTCCAAGGGGAGCATCGGTGGGGCCCACCTTAGTTTTTCCAAGGGGATCAAACGAGGGACCCACCGAGTATTTCCAAGGGGATCAACCGAGGGACCCACCGAGTATTTCCAAGGGGAGGGAGCGTGGGTCCCACCTGTATTTCCAAGGAAGACGCCCGAGTATTTCCATGGCAATCTACGTGGGACCCACTTGAGTATTTCCAAAGGCAGTTTACGTGGGACCCACTCCAGCATTTCCATGGCCAGTGAAAGTGGGCCCACCTGGTCAGATCTGGGCGCTATTATTTCCTTGTATATACCCACGGAAATACTGACCTCCCTTTTTTGCTACCAGAATGCCCACATATGAACAATCCTCCCTGTACCGTCCCGATACCGACCCAGTAGTCCATTACAATCCCCACTTCTCATTGAAACTGATAAACATAAATTCATCTTACAAAAATCATTAACATAGCATAATCTACATACATTGTACCAACAAAATGTGAAAACCCCATTAATACACTATCCCTGTGTAATTGCACATTGCTAATACACCCAAAATATATCCACTATGAGTTAACAAAAATTCACATAATTAAGTTACGACCTAGTTTGCTGATATGTTAGAGCTTGTAAATTCACAAAAATGTGCACTTTCCTACACTAAAAGGTCAGGTTCATGTTGAAGGTAGATTGTCCCACCATCCATCCTCCCCTGCAATTGCCTCATTTCCAGGTGGAGCTTGATTCAAGAGTGCTTGGAAAGCCCCTCCCTGACTTGGTTGCATAGGAAAAGGAAGACCCTATGTTTTGGGACATAAAGAGAGACAACATGTTATATTTATGAGGGTTTTTGCATGTACACCCTCAAAATAATAAATTTAGCAATTTAAGCATCGGAATATCTAATTTATTCTAACAATAAAGGATTTCATCAAATTTTGCACCATACAATTATTTCTTGTGATTGCACTGGGTGGTTGTTAAATGGGTTTTTGTTAGAAGTTAATTTTAAAGTTGAATGTGATTATACTTCACCTTTTATATTTAAATCTTAAAAGGTACCAATATTAACTTGACACACTTGTACCAGTAGGAATATGAACCCTTCATTTGGGTGGTTGTTTTGGTAATGATTTAAATGCAGGGGAAAAAACATTCTATAACCACTTACATGGGAGATGGGCATATTCATATCTGAAGCTCCATCTTTAGAGTGCTGAAAGGGAGGCCCTTGGCCCTAACAATAAAATACAAAAATCACAATGTTATAATTCATATATCCCAAAATTTGGTCAGATTTATGAAATTTAAATCATTCAGTTCACAAGTCAATAGTTGTACCTGAAAAGTAGGCAAATTCCCCACACCTTGCTCAGTTCCAGAACCGTTTGCTTGAGCCTAAGTTTAACAATGCACAATGTGTATTGTTAGTGTACCTCTATTATCTAAACTCCTGAGACAAGCACAACAGGATCAAATAAAGAACTACAATTTATTGCAGAAATGCTCCTGTTCTGCACTTAATCCTTTAATTTACATTTTGGCACCTGTCAGTTCAAGGGCTGGTAAGAACACAACCGATTTGAAGCCAGTACCATTAGCACCCATCGATCACACCGCCAACACAGAGCACTAGCACAAGCAATCACTCAATCAAGCAACAAATAAAGAGGGTTTGGTTACAATAACAGATACAACAATATTTTGTCAATTATCGTATATGTTGGAATTTCCTAAACAGAAACCTAATTCAATTGGAATAATATAAATCACGTCCTTACACCCCTTCTCCTTTTCTCCTTTATACCCAAAGATAAACAACCTGAAACTTAGTGATGGCCAGGTATACGATATTCAGATCGACACAGCGGGAGTTATGTAATAAAAGGTTTCTACACAAATTGGAATTACGTACCTGCAAAGTAGGTTTTTGAGCACCACAAATTGAGAATAATTGGTTCAAGTACAAGTCAAAAGTTGCCATTTTTCTGTCCCTCTCAGCCTTCTCCTCCTCATGACGACGGTCACGGTCAGCTAAGAGCACTGCTACGTCTGCGCGAGAGAACATTGTCTGCACTCCATTGATGTCACACCAGAAATAGAAGATGCTGTGTGGCTGGTCCTGGCTTGGGTGGTTGTTGTTTGCCCCTCTTTTTGAAGCATGCTTCCCAATCCTCGGACCCTACCGTGGCTTGATCCGCCCACAGCTGAGAGAAACATGGCGCTCTCGTCGAGGTCAGCATTGGCCTGATCAGCCATCATGTCTCTCACCTTGTGCTATGATTTGTTCCAAATTAAAAATATGAGAAATTTAGATATATGCCCATCATAACTTCATCAATTAGAAACACTTAGATAAATTGTAGGATGTAAAGTTTTTTGCTTACTGAATGTGAAAAGAGTGTGGGGTATGTTTGTCAATTTTGTTTTTAAAATAATTAAATTAAAGATTAATTAAATGAATGGGGATAAAAGAAAGGATGTTGAGTTTTTATGGCAATTTTGGATATTATGTTGTTTTTATTGCATGGAGATTGGCTATATCAAAAATTTGCATGGGTATACTAGAAATTTTCCCTATTATTAATATCCCCATTTTTTCCTTTATTCACTTAAAAAAGTAGTTATTTACCCATCTAAACTGTACTCCTGTTCTCCTAACAAAAATCAAGTCTCGCATAAGTAAAAAAAATAAATACAATGTAATGTACGTAATGCAACTTACATAAACCGCCTCTGATTCTGTGTTGGAAAATTTTAAGGTGTTGGTATCCAAATCCGGAATGTGTGTGGAAACTTCCTCGGTACTTGCATCCATTAGCCCGTTGCCATCACTGTTGGCATTGTTTTCCTCCTGTCCAGACACAGCCTTCATGGCAG
Organism: Carex parvula; assembly: GCA_025461045.1. Classification (NCBI taxonomy): domain Eukaryota; kingdom Viridiplantae; phylum Streptophyta; class Magnoliopsida; order Poales; family Cyperaceae; genus Carex; species Carex parvula. The sequence continues at coordinate 77,208 of JAJGRW010000253.1, forward strand.
CTTCAATTTGGGCGACAACCGGTGATTTGCCATTTACTTTACGACAATGAATATGTGCATAAAGTTGTACTTTAGAAGGCTCTTTGCCCTTGCACAAGGTTGTCTCCACAATAAAATGAATAAACAAGTAGTGGTAAAAGGTCAGATTAATCTGTAAATTACAAGTACTAATAAGTAAATAGCATAAGTGTTCATGCAGCTTACCAGCATTCGATGGTGCTGGTGTGAGCTTGCTGACCCACCGTGGTGTGACGTGCGTCCGCGAGTTGTGCGGTTAGCATGGTTTCGTCTACTGACCCCTTGCCAATCCTCGGTGAAAAACATATCACACAAGCCATGCCAGTTGGGGTGGTCAAGGCACCAATGCGGAATCGCGGCCTTCCATGCTTGTAAGTTTCTGCCAAATTTTTTGATGCAGCTATCCCTCGCCTCGTGAAGCTCCTCGCTGTACCTTTTGCTCGCTATGGCCTCCAGAACATCCCGACAATGGTCATTGTCTTCCCTGTCACGGTACCTGAATTTCTTCTGCAAAACATATATATGCACTGTCTTAATAGTGGTCCATGACCCTAAAATTTAAATAATGGCAACTAATCTTGAATGTATTTGATGAAGTTCACTTATAAATTGTTCAGATTGACCTTAATTATTCAAGGACAGTTTCATAAATTATCCAATCAATTTGTTTTGGGACCTCAAGGTGACTAGTAATTACTGTTGACTAGTTTGGGACCTCAAAGGCTTAGATGATTAACTTTTCATCACTTATCCAATCAATTTCTGGTTGTGAATCCATGATATACTATAATTAAAATAAAGGGTACCAAGAAGAGAAACTCGATATTATTCTTTGTGGCGTCATCAAAGGCAAGGAAGCTTCTCAATGGTCCCGGCATATTCTGTAGGGCAAGCCTATTGATAGCAACATGTGAACAAGTGAACAAGGGTATATAGAATAAGCATAGTGAAGTACCATTTCTGAGAGGAAACTTTGATACAATAATGCTACCAATGTTGATACCCTCATTTGGTAGCATAGAAATTACTGGAAATAAGGGTATCAAAATTTTGATAACATATAAACTCTGTGCATAAAATAAGGGTAACCCTTAGAGGATAAACTCTGTGCATATAACTTATTTTAGAAATTTTGATAAAATAATCATAGACAACATCAACATTTTGGAATTTTTTTTTTAAATTATTCCCAAGTGTTTTTATCAAGTCTAACATGTTTACTGCATTCCTGATCAGTAAGGCAAGGGTGTTGATGTAGTCTAGAAATTTTGATAAAATAATGTTACATTGGAAGCACCTACATTGGTAGCATATAAACCCTTATTTGAGAAAATTTCTAGCACTTTCTATGCTACATTTCAGAACCAGCAAACATTATTTGATCACATTGGTGCTTATATGCTACATATCAGAAGTTGATAAAACTGAACTATTACTCTTTTTTTATTTTTCAATGAAGGAGTGACTTATAAATTTCTAAATCAAACCTGGTTTGATATATGATTTATCGGAGTGATGAAAATTTTCTAAATTTCAATTCCTCAAACTCCTAATCTGATTAAAATTGAACTGTACAATGGTATTGATGTGAATGTTCAATGTGAGTGTTCAAAAGAAAACAGGCACAGCCAAGCAATTGAGGGGAAAGGACATGTTACCTAGTGATTGCTGCGCTTATCTGATTTGGATTGTCGTCGCATGTGAACTCGCGAGGCCCAACGGGCCAGATTATTGGGCGGTCTTCCAGTACATCCGTCGATTTTCTGATAATTCCAGGACCTCGTCCCTTCTTCCTTGGGGGTTCCGGTGGTGCAAGTTCACGGTCTGGGCTAGCATTTGAGCACTGACCATCATCAGGTACAGCCTGTGAACTCTGCTTTCTCTTTGAGTATTTTTTGCAATTTGCTCTTCGTAGACCAGATTTTCTGGGGGCCATGTGTACTGTGTTGCCAACCTACATTTCAAAAGGGTTCATTACTTTTTCAGTTAATTTCTTGTATACCAGATGTGTTGTGTTGCAATTTGCAATTTGCTTTTTGTAGACCAGCCTTAAAAGTTAAAATGTAGATTATGTACAAAATAGTCAAAATACGGCAACCCGCACATAGAAAATTATTTTCATAGACCAGATGTGTCTGGTGGTATTCCATTTGCAATGGTCAGATACGGCAACTCTAACAAAGAAAATTATTTTCTTGACGTGAAGAATTGAATGTATACCAGTAAATGCCAAAATGCTTTTACAAGAAAACAAAAATGACTGCATTAAATTATGTGATGCACTAAGTAAACTATATGGCAACAAATAGTCAAAATTATAAAACAAATGCCTGCCATGCTAATCTACATTTTGGGAGACAATTTTGGGATTAGGAGACAATTTTGGGAGACAATTATAAATACAGGGTTTAGATAGTCAAAATTATAAATACAGGCTTAGGAGACAATTTTGGGCTAAAACAGGGTTTAGATAGTCATTGCCTACATTTTTATTTCAAAAAAAATTAAGTAAACTTCAAAGCATTTTAACTTTTAAGGCTGCAGCCCACTGTCATAAAAAGAGACACATTTCCCTACATCTTACTCCACCAAGTGAATTAATTTAGATCATAACTCCAACTATCAAATAACTACCAAATAAGATGTAAAATATAAGGAGCAACATGAACATGAACATGAAGTAAACAATTTAATATTTGACGAATGACAGGACTGTTAACAAACCACATAACCAGTGTAACTCAAAATTTGACAAATGAGTGTAATATCATGCAAAACCACAGAACCATATCCAGTCATCCTGACAACAACTCCTCTCCTATTGGATCATGCAAAAAGAGAAATCCTATTTCTTTCAAACATAGGAAACTTAAAGAACAAAAAACTTCCAATTTTGGGCAAAAACCGATGTACAATTTAGTTATTGAATACTTATCTATATAACTGTATGTGCAACAAGCAGAACAAAAAACTTCCAATTGTCAGCACTCCTCAAATACAGATGTCTGTGCAACAAGCAGAACAAAAAACTTCCAACAGGCAGTCTATTTTTCTTTGTATCCAGTGAGTATTCAAACTGGTAGCTAAAGAAAAAGGAAACCAAAAAAATAGACAGCCTGTTGGTCATTCAGAAGAAAGAAGAAAGAAAGAAATGAGTATGACAGAATGCATGAGAAAACAATCAGCTTTGATATGACAGAAAGCATGAGAAAACAAGCAGCCCTGAGGTCAGTCAAGTACCTCACTACTGGGCCAACTTTTACCAGCACAAAACTCAACTTGTAGTATTGATTGTGTGGAAGTTTAAATTTGTAAGCATCACCACTATCAACTAACGAATTCTGAAGCAAGTTATGTTTTCTAGAAGTCTAGTGGATGTCAATTTGGGTGGAAGCAAAACCCGAGCCGATAAAAAAATTGCCTAATAGGATAATTAAGCATATACGTATCCACCAAATGGGGTTCCATCATGACAAAATAAAGAAAAAAAAAATACCATATCTTTCTTCATGAACTGATCGGTATATTAATTGCCTATATATGTGTGCATGTACATTCCAACAGGTTGCAAGAGATTGGAGCTCTGTTCTCTGTTTCTCTACAACTTGTATACATAGTGAACTCAAATAGTCAAATTTGTTTTGTTCAGCTGTATATTTCTAATTGGGGTTAAAGTTAGTTATAGCTTTACGTAAGACGAGGAGTAAGAAATTAAAAACTTGTAAATAACATTTTTCTTCTTATCAATATATTTGTTAGTGGTACTTAACCAGTAACCCTCAACAAAAAAAAAATATCATCAATTGTTGTTAATCTTAAACAGCACGTATTTTGTTGTCCTGCTGATAATATTGTGAAGGTTAAAATTTAGTAAAAACCAAATAAATGGGGGAAAGCTAGCATTCATTATAAGAAATAAAGAATAATCTTAAATCAATAAATTGATTGTACATCGGTTTTTGCCCAAAATTTTAAAAACTCAGCTTAAAACCTTCTTTTAAGCTGCAGCCCATGACACAAAAAGAGAATGCAGTTGATGTGTAGAGAAAAGGAGAAAAGTATATGCAAAACCCTAGACTGAAATGTCGCCTCATTCTCAAATAAATGCAAATCAAGGAAATTTGAAGGATTTTAGGGAGAATTACCAATTTAGTTCGAATTCGATCAAGTTAGGAAGCACCTCTTGCATATACTTCTCTCCTTTTCTCTACACAAATCCTTCTCTGAGTTTGTAACTCCGATTTGCTCTTCAATGTTTCTCTGATGGTGAACCTACGATTTTTGTGCATTTTAGATCTGAGCGATTGAGAGAGAGTGGGGATATTAGAGGATGGCGAAACTAACGGGGGAAATGAGGGGGAAATTTTGGCGGCCATCGAAAAATTTCGGAGCAGTCAGCGAAATTTGGATTGAAATGCGGGGGAAATTCGGGCGGCCTTAGGGTTCTGGATGAGATTGGGGGGGGCGGAAGCGGCTGGTCTCGAACTGAAAGGCTAAAATTCGGAGTTAAGTAAATTCCTGTTCGTATTGTAATATGCAGGGATGGTTAACTCGGAGAATGACCGTCTGATCATGATCGGAGCCATTCCAGTCTCCGCCAAAATACGCACTTTCCCTTTAATATTCGTGCGGATGTCATTAAACGGTTTAGATATTTGAACGCACCATCCACCATTGCATCAGGCGAAAAATTGTGCAGGGTGAGCGCTGCTTCCTTACAAAATAAATTGCAATGATCAATTGATGTTTAAATGGACAGAGCTGTTTATTCTTTGTGCAGTTTTTTATCAGTTTCGAACTCTTGTGATGTTAACTCATGAGAACTGCTTCAATTGAATTATGCTCTGTTAATAAATCTGCCTGAAATATGTATACATCAGAGAATTGTTTATTTTGCAATTTGCATACATTAGTGATGTTAATTAAATTACAGTGCCATGATTAAATGGATATAAGAACTGATAAATTGTTACAGTTTTAAATTTTGAAGATATTATAATATTTTATAGAATTGTTTATTTTAACTTGTTTGAATGACCAAATATTGTTAATGTCAAAATGGTTATTAAGTAAATTACATGCTAGTGAATTAGAACAAAATATTAAATTTGCAAATGATATTAGATCTAATAATCATGTTATGATTGAAATGACATGTTTATGAATTATTAATTGATTTTGGAAAAAAAAATATGTATGATAACATGTTTGTTGCATCATTAGCTCATTGCCTCAATGTTGAACATAGCACATGAACTCTCGAAGTGTGACATAATGAAGATCCACGGGTATACAAAGTCCGATGGTCAATCGGAACCGTTAAATTTGAAGAATAACACATTATAATCACTATATTGAAATTTCAATAAATTTGATGTTCATTTACTCACCGATCAAGCTCACGTAAAATACATTCATCGTATGGCCACAAACTCTTCACGATGGATCGATGCTTCGACATATGAAAAAGTTGGAAATTTTTGTTTGGTTGCGTTCAATGTTTGCCCTTGATCGTTTAGAACCTGATTTGGTATAATTTCATTGCGGATCGACCGTTGATCGAGCACGTCAAAATGAACGGTCCTCAATTATTCGCTCAATTTTGAAAAGTAATTAATGTTGAAATTATATGAAATTGACTATTTCAAACATTATTTGATCACATTGTATGTAAAAATGTATGAAATGTATTTTATGTAAATTATTTCTATTATTTTCTGTACAAAATTCTCTAATTTCATCAATCTCTGATGTGGAACGTCTGATAGACGATGAACGGTTTAGGATTCACAATGGAGGTATATTTCTCTGAGGTAAGCCAATATTTCTGTTTGCATCGTACCATCTTGGAACGCATGCTATCTGTTAATAATCGTGCGCACCCTAATCTCATGGCCCCGATTTAACATGATTTACTACTTTACCGTAGAGGATAAAAATTTTGGCAGGTGAAGGGTCTGATATACACTCTCCGTTGTGAGCCCGGGACTTAGCCGAATTTTTGAAAAACCCTTCCCTTTCTAAACCCTCTCCCTCCCCCCGAGGCGCCCCTCTCCTCTCAAATCTCAATCGCCAACCCGCCCCACTCCTCTCTCAATCGCCAACCCGCCCCGTCGCCGTTCAATCGCCAACCCTCTCGATCGCCATCCCCTCTCCTCTCAGCAACCCCTCTCCGCTCAATCGCCCCTCTCCTCTCCGCTCAGTCTCCAACCCCTCTCCTCTCAGGCGCCAACCCTTGCCTCTCAATCGGCCGCCCGTTGCGGTTCCTCTCAACACTGAGGTGATCGCCCCTCTCCTCTCTCAACCCACGGGTAAGTACTAAAGTTCCTCTCAACATTTAGTGAAAAAAATATTATTAGAAGGGTTTCTGTGAAAAATGCTTTGAGAAGGGTTTTGAGAAGGGTTTTGCTATCAATCTTAGAAAAATGCTTTGATTAGGCTTTTAGAAGGGTTTCACTGAAAAAATACTGTAAAAATATTGCATTTAGAAGGGTTTCACTGAAAAAAGGGTTTCACTGAAAGGGTTGTGCCAATATTTTTATTTTAAAAATTCAAATAGTCAATATGAACAGTTCAACATGGTTTCACTGAAAAAATACTTTTAGAAGGGTTTCTGTGAAATCCATTATCCTTTATTAGACTGTAATCCAATACAGTGAAAAAATACTTTTAACAGCCTAATTAAAATCCCCTATACTTTCTGTCTCTAGGAATTTGCTATCAATCTTGGTGCTTGCCGCTAATACTTTGACGGCCGTGAGGCGAGGCAATTCCTTGGCTACCGACTATTGCTTGACTCTTTGCGTTGGAGCCTCTTTCGGGTAATTACACATGAATCTTTTTAAGTGCAGGTTTTATCTCTGTTGTTATAGAATAAAGTATGAGATTAGTCCAATTGCGATGTCATATGCATTTCAGTTATTCCGCCAGATGAGTGGAATAAGCCGATCTTTAGGCTAGCCTAAATTGACCTAAATAAACTCACCTATTTAGATGTCTTAAGTTTAATCCATAGTTGGGACCCACCATGCGTCTATAAAAAGAAGAAATGCATGTTTATTGATTCTTGCTTCTCTAATTTTTATTTTCTATGTACTGACTAGACTTGAATATTGCCATGATCAATCAGATTATATACTGGGTTAAATGTTTATTAATATATATATCAAAATGAATAAAATAACTGGAAAGATAAAATTTTAATTTTGCAATTTTTGCTTTGTATACACTACAAGAATTTTAACTATTTCTATGTGACTAGATAATGTAAGTATTAAAAAGAACACAGTACAATCAATTAGATGTATAAATAAATTGCGATATGTCATTCATTCTCCATACTAGACAGTTTTTTATAACATAGACGAATCTCTAAACTTGAGGAAAAAAAATTAATTGTCTAAGTATTTCCAGAAATCTTAGTTAAAAATATATATAGTTTGTTACTTTTCTTAAAAGTTTTCTCTGCACACAACCTGACTTTAATTTGTTACTTCTCATAATCTTAATAATCTTTAAATTGAAGACCAAAAAAAATTGATTTCTTAAAAGTTTTTAACAATAGCACAAAAACAATAGCAACATCCTATAAAAACCTACACTGGTAGCTAGTTAATAAGAAATGAGAAAACAAAAATTTGATTGCCATGATTATTTTCTGATGCTTGAATTAAGTGATTTTAACATAATAGGATGGGTTATATAAGAATCGAACTTATGTTAAGATAAAAAAGCGAGATACATCATGATCTGATCCCATTCCTATAATTTGTGTATTATTTTCTATCATTTGATTCTTATATAAATGTGTTTTGTAGTAGTGAATGCATAAGCTTGGTATCAATATAAATGATGTCAATAATGTTTCATATTAAATCGAGTTAGACTACCACCAACATAAACCCCACAAATATATGTATATATATATATATATATATATATATATATATATATATATATATATATACTCACTTTATATTTCATATTAAATTAATTAAATATATTTCAAAAATGTTTGTCTCGTCTTTGCAAGTAATATAATATCAGCGTTGAATATACCCTTAATAATGATGTCAATATTCGATTTTTATGTGATTGACCACAGAATATAACAAGTTATAAGAATTTCGTATATTCAACCAAGACTAATTCAATGGTCTCCAACTCTTTTTTATTTTCAGTCCTAATTCCGAAAATTAATTCTTAATTCTATAAATTTCTCTACTTAGGTTCTGTTTTATAATGAAAATATAATGCATGGGTATTGATAACTTGATGGAGCTGAACATAAATCAAATTTATGAAATATCAAACAAATATGTACAAAAGGCATTATGTAGGTAAACAGATTAGAATCAAATGATAGAAAATAATACACAAATTATAGGAATGGGATCAGATCATGATGTAACCCTCAATTTTTATATTCATATAAGTTCGATTCTTACATAATAGGAATGGGATCAGATCATGATGTATCTCGCTTTTTCTTGATTATAAGTCTCTGAACCTTTGATGTCTCTGAACCCTGTGATGTCATCTAATTTGATATTATATTTACCCAAGTTGGTTATGTTAATCTAATTTTCGTATCAGATTAACCAATCTAATAATATTAAATTAGATTAACCAGACTTATAATCTCAGAAAAAACCAGCCTTAGTGCTGCGATCGATCATCAAATTAGGTGTTTTCAACAAAAGTCTCTTCTCCGATCGATATCCCCAATTCCAAACGTAATTAAGATAGATCTTTTTTGGAGCAAAGATGTAACCCTTTTTGTGTGTTTTCTTTTTTGGAGCTAATAAATAATGCTTGTAGAGTTATGTTAAGTGTGTTTTCTTTTTGTATTTCCTTGAGCAAAAATTGCACATCTGTTATTTTCTTTTTGTGTGTTTTCTTCCTTTACTGGTTGTTGGCAGAAAGTTAACTTTTAAGTCCAAATGTAACCTGTTTATGCACCACACAATCAACGCTCCTAATTAATACTCTCATATGTCTCATGCAATTAATAGAAGAAAATGATTAGAACTTTTGAATAGAGATGCATATACCCAGTCATGTTTAGTGATGTTATAGTTAGTTATGATTAGAATTATATGATTAGAATTCTCGGGGATTTAGTGATGTTAATTATGATGTATTGTTTAATTTATTGCTGTTGCACTACGTACCATCTTTCAAAGCTTCTTAATATTGCTGTTGCACTATTAATTAATAGTTATTGTTTAATTTAAATTCAGTATTATCTCATATATGTTTGCTTCACTTGTGTAATTTTTGTTAAGATTGACTCTTTATAAATTATGTCTGCCATATCACCATACCTTAAAGTTTTTATAGGCTGTAAAAGTTAGTATATTTTAGTTGTAAAGAAATGTCTCTATATAATGAATTTACTGTATAATGAATTGTTTCTTAATTGTAAAAGTGTCTCTACATTCTTACCCTTTTATTTTATTAATTCTTGATTTATTGGTGTTCATTGGCACAGACAACATGTCCAGTGACGATGATGCCTCTCAGTTCAGAGTCGTACCTCGCCGTAAATCCCCGAGAATCAATCCGAGCGCCACGAGTACGATGTCAGCTGGTCCCCCGCCAGAGGAGTCTCACAACCCGCGACAACCGATTCATCCAGAGGAGTCTTACAACCCGCAACCACCGATGCAACCCCAGATTCAGCCAGAGACTCGTGCACGTGCAGCGAAAAATTCACAAGCCAAGTTGAGCACCATGCCAAACCCTAGGAGATCTGCGAGGCTCAATCCCGGTGTTTCCGGGTCCCTTACAATGCAACCGACACAGGGCCATACACCGGAGCAGGCCAAGACATCCTCAAAATCCAGTGGGATGAAGATTTTTTTTGGCCCAAATCCATCTTGGCCACCCGGTAAACCAGGATTTAAGAAGAAAATCACAACCGGCAAACCACCTGGAGATACTCATCCATCTCCAGAGGGAGTCGGTGCCCAGTCCACGCCACCGGATTCATCCACTGTTGTACAGGGATGTGACTCGTCACCAACTCGTGCAGCCGACTCAGGTCCTGCTATGGCACCGACTCGTGCAAAGGCATCGGGTCGTGTAGAGTCGAGTTCCGCTATGTTACCGACTATTGCAGAGGAGTCGGGTCCTGACTCGTCACCGACTCGCGCAGAGGAGTCGAGTCCCGCTATGTCACCGACTCGTGCAGAGGAGTCGGGTCCTGACTCGTCACCGACTCCCTCTGAGGCAGCGGGTCCTGGAGGGTCACCGGCTGCGACTAACACCCGTTCAGCTGAACAAGAAAGGTCCTGGTCTTCGTGGGAAGATATTAACATGTTTTCAAATGAGTGGGATCCATGGGAGAATGCGGGCCAGACAGACACACCAGCTCCGAACGATGCACATGCTGGTGATGGAAGTGAGTCTGGTCAGTCGATTGCGCAACAGTCGCTATTGGATGACGATGGCAGTAGGAGGTGTCTCCTCCGTCGGCCCCTTCGCTGTTGTCCCGAAGCTTTTACAGCACACGGGCAAGAGTTGGAACATGCGCCAGCTGCTGGCAAGGGAAAGAGAAAGCGAAACAAGGGTAAATCTGCCGTGAGGGCAACGCGGGGTCTTGGCAAGCCTCGTGATCCAATGCGTCCGGAAGACAGACCAGAACTCCAAGTGGCCGGCGACGGGGTGTTCGCTACCTCGCCCGATGACACAAAGGTTATAACCACGATCCGGATCCTGACATTAGAGAACATGCCGGGACCGTATAGGTCTTACAACTTCTTTCCAAGTAAGACAAGGTTGTCAATTTTAAAACATTTCCTGCAGAGGTATTCGTGGGGGGCCAGTGAAGACATCGGGCGTTGTCTCGATGTTTTTGAGAACATCGCAGCGGACGCTTACAGTCGGGAGTTGGCAGAAACACGGGCTTGGTATACGAGGAAATACGGGATGGATAAGATGGCTTGGAAAGAAATCCCTCCCAAATGGTGCAAAAATGTAGAAGCCTGGAAGGGGCTGTGCGACATTTGGTCCACTTCCAAATGGGACCAGCAATCGGTGACCAACCGTAATAACAGAACAAAAGGAGGTACCCCGGTCCGGCACGTCACTGGTTCTAGGAGCATGTATCGACACAAGCTAGCCATGGTATTGATTTACTACAATAAAAAGAATTAGTGTGCTTAACAATGATTTAATTCTAATAACATCATCTACATGGTTGTTTGAACTTGCAGTCTAGGGAGAAGGGCACACCAGTGGGAATGAGGGAGGTTTTCGATCGAACTCACATGCTAGATACGGAGGAAGGGAAGAAATACGTGTCTGAGAGAGCGGAAAAGGCAGCGGTGAGTGCCTCATCCCTCCACTTTAAATTCTAGCACTTTGAGCATCTTGAACTTAACAAATCTATTAATTTGATGGTTACCTTAGTAATATAAACATTGCAAAAATACGTTGCTTGGTATCCATTCTAACAGGCCATAAATTGCAATTCAATTATCAAAGTCAAACCTTTAACTTTGCTGTGTAGAGCCATATGTAAATCCAAAATTTTCCGAATAATCATTATGACTTGACACCAACTACAGGAATGAAATCCCTTCCGAATAACATGAGATATAGTTAGTGATGCTTGTGAAATATTTAACAAATTGTCATATTCTCCGTGTTCAGCCACACAAACGTCACTATGCAAAATGAGAAATTGGTTCAGTTCTTTCTTAGCCGATGGCTTCACTGATCACTGAACCTCCGCTATAATTTCTATTATAAACACTCAACTTGTAATAAGGCATTAAAAACATTTCTTGGTCCAGCCTACTGTCAATTGAAATCAGACAAAAGCACATTACACTTTTTTGTCACAAGTACTTTGTTTATTCAATTTTATTTTTGAAATTGAACATCTATAAGCATCATTAGGTGCAATACTTTTAAAAAAAGACTCACCTTCCAACTCCCATCCATTGCCACTTTTGCTTCTGCATAAATATATATGATTGTTACGCATTTTGATAAGGGCTCTCCAAGCTAAATAATATAAATGGTGCCAAATTAGAGATCACCCAAGCATAAACACTCAACTATTAGCTAGTCATGTTCTATACAATATGTATATATACACAATGGTTAGAATTTTCTAGGTAAGCAGTATTTAAGATGATTCACACAGGTGATCGATATCATTATTAGAAAGAAAATGCACTACTTTTGACAAGGCTTTTCAGAAATTTAACTACCACTGAAAGTTAAATTTACCAAAACCCCCCCTGAGTTGTTAAATATACCACTGTTCTTCAAACCAAACTCTATCTTAGTTGTACTTGCAACTATTTGCTGTAGCGAGGATTAAATGTGATATTAGTAGTGAGGATTTGGATTAAATGAGGTATTGACAACTATTTGCTGTAAATTACAGAAATCCTATTCCGACCTTAAGGAACACTACGCGGGTCAAAAGACAGATGAGGAAATATGGGAGCTAGCTGTCGAAGGAGTGGACCGAGGGAGGTTATTCGGATTTGGCAAAAAATCAATTACCAGCAAGGCCACCCGCGTCTTGGAGACACTAGAGGCAGACATTTCTAATCCAACAAAGAGCACTGCCACATCTGCTAGTGATGCAAAGAGGAAATACTCAAAGGACGAGGTGGCAGATTTACTAGCAAGTGAACGTTCTCGGTTTGCTGCGGAGATAGTTGCCCAAGAGAAGCGGCACAAAGCTGAGATGGAGGAGGTTCAAAAAGGACAAGAGTACTCAAGGGAATGTTTTGCAACGCTCTTCGCAGCAAACGGCCTACCATTACCACCCTTTAAAGTAAGCACATCTCCTAGTCATTAATTATAAACTATTAGCATCGAAGGGTTATATGTATTCTTCGATAACTCTAATTAATGTTTTGTCCTCACAGGGTTCGTCAACAGAGGGCAACGCTGCTGCGTGCCACAGCGGTGGAAGGGCAGAGACACCATACCATCGAAGGGGAATTCTGGAGGGGGAGATGTCTAAATAAACTGATTTGTAATAACTTTAATTTGTAATAAATTTAATCAATTATCTGTTAAATGCTATGGTTGGATCTGCAGGGTTATATGTGATGCTATGTTTGTGTTAATAACCATTTAATTAAGTAGGATGTGTTTTATTTAACTTAGGATGTGACTTTAATTAAGTAGGATGTGTTTTATTTAATCAATTATGTAGGATGTTTTTTATTTAACTTAGGGTTATATGTGATGCTATGTTTGTGTTTTATTTAAATGCTATGGTTGGAACTTAGGATGTGACTTTAGCCAACCTCAAGATTTTTGTGTTTGCAACATGGGTTTTATGTGGGATCAAACATGGGTACTGTGGTTAGATGGAGAATTACATCTATTTAAGCGTACACTGGGTACGCAATAAAAATATAAATTGTATTCAAACAATTTATGTCATTATTTCCATGGGAATACCGTCAGAAATGGCTGCACTATCTATTAATCCCAACGTCTCGCCCCATTTCTAGTCTACCTGCTGTCGTGTTTCCCGTTTGTACCTCTTTCTCTCTTTCTGTGAAAAGTCTGTCGCCGTTCTGGGACTCAACAGGGGAACTGTAGATCTCCACATTTAAGCGCCACTGGTCTCGCTGGTCTGTCGCTTATCTCAATCAGTGGTGTCGCCAGTGGTCTGTCGCTTATCTCCCACTCTATCTCCACTCTCAATCTTTGGACCAGGCTTTTAGAGCGCCCCATTTGCTGCTAGTGAGCAATAGAGCTACTAGTGAGCTGCTGGTGAGCCAAATTTATGTAAGTATTACTGCTGGTTACCCACTGTCTTGTGAAATTGTTCAACAGCCCCTGTCCTCTCTATGTTTAAGCCTTCGGTTATTAACTCAACTTTAATTTGTATAGATCGCTCAATAGATGGCCACTGATAGGGGATGGATGTACAGCAGTCGATCAAATACGGGAGGAACTCTTGAACCCGAATTTATTGCAGGTGTTACCGAATTCATCGCTTCAGCTGTATCTAAGCCATCGGTTGTGAGTGTCGACACTAATGGAAATCAATGTATCCCCTGTCCGTGTGAAAGATGTGACAACCTACAAAGCAAAGATTTGGAAACCGTCGAACTACATCTTTATCAACATGGTTTTTGCAGCTTATATGATGTTTGGTACAAACACGGGGAGCCACATCCGAACTTCGATATCAACCAACCTCTAAGTCCACCAACCACGAACGATGCCAATGATCAAATGGGTGAAATGGTGAGGGATGCCGCTGGTCAACAATTCAATTGGAATGAGGAGGCACCGGCCGGTGCGGCAAAAAAATTCTTCGACATGATGGAAGCGTCAAAACAACCCCTATGGAAATTGAACTCGACGGGTGAAATGAAATGCGAAGCACACACCGTATTGTCGGCTGTGTCACGTGCCATAGCTTTGAAGTCTAAACACCAATTGAGCCAAAAATGTTTCGATGACATGTTGGGACTCATGAAAAGCACGCTTCCGCCGGGTGAAGAAATGCCGGAAAATTGGTACCAAGCTAGACGATTGGTTGATGGATTGGGCATGGAGGCGAAGAAAATAGATGTATGTCCTAACTTTTGTATGCTATATTATAGTGAGGTGAACAAGAAGAAGACACGGTGTGATGTATGTGGCATTTCAAGATATAAGCCATCCGGAACTAATAAGAAGGCTAAACCCATTCCACAAAAGATTCTTCGTTATCTACCTATCACACCACGATTGCAACGGATGTACATGACCGCAACATCTGCGAAGAATATGCGATGGCACAAGGAAGGTGTGCGTCATAAAGCCCCGATGATGGTGCATCCGGCTGATGCCGAGGCTTGGAAGCATTTTGCTCGGAAACATCCCACCTTCGCAGAAGAGCTTAGAAATGTTTGGTTGGGAATCACAACGGATGGGTTCATGCCATTCAACTCGAGTGCAGCTCCATATTCGTGTTGGCCGGTATTTGTTTTTCCGTATAACCTACCACCTGGGATGATAATGAAAGAAGATAGCATGTTCCTTGCGCTAGTCATCCCCGGACCAAAGCATCCGGGTCGGGACATTGACATTCTTCTCGAACCTTTGATCGATGAATTGAAGCATTTGTGGTTAGATGGAGAAATGACATGGGATGGGTATAAGAAAGAGAATTTCAAGATGCGTGCACAACTACTTTGGACGGTGAGTGATTACCCGGCTTATGAGATGCTATGTGGCTGGGGTACAAAAGGCCGTTTGGGGTGTTTTTATTGCATGGAGAAGACAAAGGCCTTTCAACTTCAGTTTGGTGGAAAAGCAAGTTGGTTCGATGGTACTAGGTGCTTCCTACCTCCGGATCACCCATTCCGTCGAGATAGGAAGAATTTCAAAAAAGGTAGAGTCGAGAATGATCCGCCACCGCCGAGATTGACGGGAGAGCAGCTGCTCGATATAGTGAGTTTGCTCTCAGATATTAAATGGGGTAAAGAAGGAGGATTACAACAGATTCCGGGTTATGGTGACACCCACCATTGGCAAAAGAAGAGTATCTTTTGGAGTTTACCCTATTGGAAAGACAATATGTTGCAACACAATTTAGATATGATGCATTTGGAGAAGAATTTCACCGAAAATTTGCTATACACGCTTTTAAGCATAGGTGGCAAAACAAAGAATAATGAAAAAGCAAGGAAAGATTTGGCTCTTTATTGTGATCGTCCCACCCAACACCTAATTCCGGCAGGTGACAACAACCCGGAAAAGATGAAAAAACCAAATGCCCCATTCGCACTCTCTCCAGGTGATAAGAAGATTGTTTTAACATGGCTCAAGGATGTAGTAAGGTTTCCAGATGGCTACGCATCCAATTGGTCAAGGTTGGTTAACCTAACCACTAGCACCTTCATTGGACTTAAAAGTCATGATTTACATGTGTTCATGGAGTGTCTCCTCCCCGTCGTTTTTCGAGACTTTGTCTCGAATTCCGTATGGGAGGTTTTATGTGAGATTGAAGCCTTCTTTAGAGAGATTTGTGCCAAGGAAATTGATCCCAATCGTATTGCGATATTAGAAAATGATTTTGTTGTCACAATATGCAAGGCAGAAAAAAAATTTCCTCCTGGTTTCTTCGACTCAATGGAGCATCTTGCGTTGCATGTAGCATACGAGACTAGAATGGGGGGGCCAGTAGGGTCCTGATGGATGTTTCCATGCGAAAGGTTCGTTGTGGTTTGGAATTTGTTTTTATTTTACATACAAGAACACTAATCTTAACTATGTCTTCTATTTCTATACCATCATACAATTATTGTAATAACTAACACTTAACCATTGTTGCAATTACAGACGTAACAAAGAACAGAGGATGAGAGTCACAAACAAGGCACGTGTTGAGGGTTCAATTGTAGAGGCCACAATTGCCAAAGAAATCGGTACATTTTCCGCACACTACTTTGCCGAAAAATCTAACATTGGCCAAGAAGGAGTTGAAACAAGTAATCGTTCGGCGGGACAACTCTCAATATTCGATACTCCAACCCGTTGTATTGGCAGGAGAAGACGAAGGCCTCTCTCTGAAACAGATTTTGATGCTGCACACACCTATGTCATCCTCAATTGTCCAGAGATCTGTGAGAAGTACATGGGGTACAATCTTATAAATTTTACTTTGATGATCTCAAAATTATCCTTTCTAGAACCTATCAAAATCTAATATTTTGCCATCTTCTAAAATGCAGAGAGTTTGATACATGCATGCTCAACTCTGGAGTAGCCGTAAGCCCACTAAATCTGCCAAAAATTCGTCAAGAGGGTTTCGCAACTTGGTTACGTAAAAAGGTAATAAATTCTCGGGATGAAGGCGATTACTACATACGAATGGCAAGAATCAAGCCTAGCAAAGAAGCGTACTTCTACGAAGGGTGCGAAGTCAATGGGTATAAATTTCACACACAAAATATGGGCAAAACATGTCAACTAAAAGTAGCGGTGTTTGCATTAAAGGAGAGTGGGATGCAAACAACACACAAATCGACTACTATGGAATTCTCCAAGAGGTCATTGAGCTACAATATGATGCCCACAAGGTAATTCTCTTTAGGTGTGATTGGTTCGACATAATAAATGGTGTAAGGGTCGACCGCAAACATGGTATTGTTGAGGTTAAGCATACTTCTCGCCTTACAAATTACGAGCCGTTCGTATTAGCGGCTCAAGCAACTCAAGTATGCTACCTACCTTATGCATCGCAAAAGGCCGAAAGACGCCCATGGTGGGTGGCAATGAAAACAAGTCCGAAGTCAAGGTTTCGTGCCGAGGGCGACGATACAAACATCGAATTTTACCAAGAGGAAAGACCGGATAATCCAATTGAACCAACAATTGGACAAGACATTGATTGGGATGGTATGGTCCTTCGAGAAGATGAGTTCGAGCTAGTGATCGATACGACGAACCTTCCGCCGGCAACATCAAATGAACCGTCAAGTTTGGCGAGGGACGAAAACATCATAGGCGAGGGTGAGAATGAGCATGACATGGAGCAAGACGGTGAAGAAGATTGCTTAGGCTCCGATGATTCCGATGAAGAGTATTAATTAATTGGTAAATCAACATACATGTGTTAGGTTTTTCATTTAAACTTGCTATACATTTACTAATCCGGCATGCTTCACTTTTGTCAAATCCCTTCTCTAACCTTGTTCTCTTTTTTTGGTTTGTAACAGGTGTCTACACAAGACCTCAATATTGTTCTCTTTTCTTGGTTTGTCATAATTTTTGAATCTAAATTAAACTTAAATATGTCTTGTAATTGGCAAAGACCTCAAATTATGTTTAAAGATGTTTTCATTTGTATGCTTCATTTGTATATTTCATTTTAAATATCACAAATGAATATTTGTATGCTGCTGTGATTTAATTTTGTTGAACATTCGAAGGGACATGTCAAATAACAGAAACATTGCTGTCTCCAGGAACTAAACTTTTCCAACGGTAGGCTCATGGAAATAACAAGTCCAACTTTAAAATAATATAAACTGAATCCATAAAATATTTCCATGAGCATTGTGCTCCACTATTTCCATGAACCTCCACTGTAATATAATATAAACAAACTAACCACAACATTTCCAAGGGTAGCTCATGAGGTATTTCCATGGGCTGTCAATAAATATAGTATTCGGTCTGTTTGGCGGGTCATGGGTCATGCAAAAAGTATTTCCAACGGCGGATAGGTAACATTTCCATAGGCAGACATCAGGGATTTCCATGCGCTACTATTTCCATGGGACCCCCGTTGGAAATGGTTGAGTGTGTCAGAAAACTCGATTTCTTTTCCAAGGGCCCTTCCTCCCCATGAAATAACATTACTACGCATGGAAAAAGCGGAAATTCTAGTAGTGTTAAGTTAATTCATAATAAATGGTCTTATTTCCTATATATCACGATTACTAGCCAGGTAACATGGGCCACGTAGACATCTTGAACTTAAAAGGTCCAAAATTAAGTACAGCGTCTAGTAGCAAAGGCACTAACATATTGGTGGGACCTAGCACTTACATATTGGTGGTAATCTAGTAGCAAAGTCACGTGCATGATTTTTATGTGAGAGGTTATGAGTTAAAACTCAGATGAAGAAAATTCTTTGTTGTAATAACAAGGGTATTAAATAGTTCGGTGGCTTGACCTCAACTTTACTCAAAAACTAATAACCAGACATTTTTAATTTTGCAATGTCTTACTTCAACTTGATTGTCTGAATTAATAACGGCTAAAAGTAAACGACCATTCTGATAATAGAATAGAGATCGGCTATGTCACACCCCAAACCAGGATTTCCGGATTATGGCGCGATCGGTCCCCGCCTCGTGTCAATTAATCGAGATGACACGCAAGGCTAAACAGAAATAATAATCACACAGCGAAAGCAATAATAAAATGATCAAGCAAAAGTCATAAATATCAAATAAACATACATACATACATAATATCCATACAATCCACCTCGAGATAAAATAAACCACAATAGTCAAAGGGATACATAATCTATCGAGTCCAATGTGTATAACAAAACATCAGACTCACAAAACCCTAAAACAAAAGTCTCTAATCTATATCAGGCGATGTGGCCGTCGGGGACAGCTCCTGATGCCTCCTACTGCGGACCGTCAGACTATGTACCTGCCCACATCAAAAAGAGGTGGGTGAGCAAATGATCGCCCAGTATGTGATCCAGTATTATCCCTTCAGGATCCTCTTAAGTCAAAGCACATTTTAATTTGAAATCTACGTAATTTCGGTAATTGTTCACTTTTAATGCATATGCTGCGGTAATTAAAACCTATCATATAACTACAAAAGAAAAATAACATATATAGTAGATGACATGATATGATTATCCTATTATTGCAAAATGATGAAATTTCCCAAACAAAATAGAAAGAGGATGAATATTATACTCAATCAAAGTCCAGTACAATAGGTACCGTGTGTACAATTGATATAGTAATAATGCGGATAATTTTGTCACCCCGTGCCGTACCAAATTCAGCCAAATTAAAATTATATCTCAAATGCGACATAACACAAGGACTGCGATCAGGGGGTGCAAAGATACCCGATGCCTAATAGCATCGAGCTTTGCCCCAAAGACTTCAACCCGTAGGCTGGTGCACGCTAGCCGATGGTTACATCTAATTCTGTGTGTTTTCCTTACTCTAAACGATTCTTCATCCAAACATATAAAATAGGAGAAATCTACAAGCATGACGTAAAAATTAAGTTAATTCGTCTCCTCATGAGCAGACAACGGAACTCCACCGTCCGGCCAGACCAATGGGACACACACATGAGACACGCAGCCTCGTATCAAAAACATGGGACCGCAGCCCCGTATCACACACCTGAGACACGCAGTCTCATATCACACATCTGAGACACGCAGTCTCTTTTCTTTTAAAACAAAATCCGTATATGGCAAGTAGCTCCTAATGTAGGGGGGATAGCTCCCGAATCGTTTCCGTGCCTCTGGACACGCAGCCCGCACGTAATGGTAAAATGATCGAGAATAATATAATAACAACTCAATGCATATAATATAATAATCCTAATAAGACCTCTAAGGGATCAAGTGATCCCTCAGTCCAATAACCCGCGAACCGCCTCACAGCCAATTCCTACAAGGACGGAAAGCAGTCATTCGGTCTTCAATCTCACACTCACCAATGCACATGTTTAACTACGATAATATATTGTCCTCTATGAGAAGAGAACAACTAATATCCTAATATATTATTAAATTAAATTACACTATTCCTAAGAAAACAGTAAATTTTGGATTTAAAAGGGGTTTATACAAATCCTAAATTATAGTTCAAAAAGAATTAAACATGCTCTAATGCAAACTATAAAATTTAAAGTGCGGATGACAGGTCAAGTGGTTGACTGGTAAGAGTACGCCACGAAAAGATAATTCAGATATCCCACACCTGATGGCTGTAGGGGTAGAACGCGCTAATAGCCTCCAGGATCCACGTAATCCTCGCCTGCTAACTTATACGTGATTATCTAATTATCATATTAACTAAACTTTGTAATTCGTAATGATTAGAAATATTAATATGTTGTTAATTAATTGTCCTTCATTAATTAACATCATATTTTATTTGAAATTATTTTCTTTAATTAAAAATCCTGTTTACTTAATTTATAAAATTCTAATTACTAAATTTCAAAAATCTAATTACTTAATTTAACACTTAATTAATTAAAAATCCAAATTAATCTACAATGTGTTAAATTATTTAATTTCTTTCCAAGGCCCAATTTAAAATAATTTATATTCCAAAAGCCAAGCCCAATAATTAATCACAACAGCCACGGTCCAGCAAAGTCAAAGGCCCAAAACCCAAATTTTCAAATTAATATACATATAGGTGTTTGACCCTAAAAAGTTAGAATCTAGTTATTTGGGCAAAAGTACCATTTAACTACACAAGTTGGTCAATTAAGGAGTCAAATCATACTTCAACTTGGCACAACACCACAAAATAGGGAATGTAAATCATTAAATCAAATTCATGATTAAAATGTGCTCAAACAATCATGAATTTTGATATTTTACACAGTCCCTAACTCAAAATGGCTGCAAATATATTGAATTTATAAAACAAAGAACCCTGAATGGTGCCACGTGGCTTTGGGTACTTCTAGCAATTAACTTAAAGTGTTCTGGGTACAATTCGGGTGCTCGAATCTGCCATGATGAACTGGGGCCCATTAGTCAGCCATAAAAAGGAATTTTCGCTAAAACCCGAAGGTAGCTGAACCTGTTCCACTGATTTAAACTACATGAACCGAGTAGCCATTGAAACGGTGTACCCAAGACCGAGTTCATATAGACCAAAGATCAAATTAAACTCCAGCGCCCAAGCGCCTTTGCTCCCTTCGTTCTCCATGCACTCGGTACACGCTAGACCGGTATAAGATACAACAAGGCCCATAATGGAACAGATGCACCCAAATTCGGGACATGAGGAATTAAACAAATACTCATTTCTGGTGAGACCGACAGTGGGCCCGCCCCATCAGCTCTCTCTTCTTCCTCCTTCTTTCCGATTTCAACCCAGAACCAAGCTTAAAATTTCTGATAAAAAGGAAATGCTTTCAACAAGCTGATTACCTGGGATCTCCAGGAGGTGCTGCCCTCTTCCTCCTAACCGAAACCCTAAACCCGAATGTTATTGGTGAGTCTCGTTTAGTAGCCGAAAGGGAAGCCCAACTAAAAATGGAAATCAAATATTAAAAATGATTCAAGCCTTGAAACTCGAGGGAAACACTCTAAAGGCCTACACAATGGCCTGAGAGGTGCCAATTTGATTTAAAAAAGGCTAATTTCATAGGTGCCATGGACCCGAGCCATATTGGGCTTGAGTAATAGTGGTGCTGCACATCCAGCTACCTAAGTGATAAATTGAGCTCGAGTACATGATAGGGATATGTTAAGGATGCTCTCTGTCAGTATCTCACGACCTGCTGTGTATTTATCAAGATGGTAACAAGTTAAGCCGTAATTGGGCTCGGTATAGCATACCCCCAACTCTACAGCTGTTATCTGGCTCCTTGGTCCTTAGGACACATGCCCAATAGTCTAGGGTAGTGCCAAAATAGGAGAATCTCCCCCAGAAGGTTTGGAACATGCAATACAACCTTCTATTCCCTATTCGGCAGTAAATCAAAGGCTAAGAATACTATGCACTATTCCCGAGATAATCCAAGGGCTAAGGAAGGTTCAGCCAAAGATTAGTGACATGTTCAAATGCTATTGGATACCCTTTGGCCAGCAAGGCATGCATACGATAATAAAGAAATCAGAACCCTTGATCAAACACTTGGTGTGCATAGCAAAAACACATCAGCAGCTCCCAATTCGAAAACCCTAAGATTGCCCAATATAAGGCACCCCAAATGAAGACTCCTGATATACTTAATCTTCTCCAAAAACTCCTGTGCAAGAAACAAGTTAGAAAACTCCATTTTTCATTCAAAGGCTAGGTTAGAATCTTGAAGTTTTCTTAAGCAAGCTTAAGAGGTAATCAATACCTATGTGATGTAAGGCTCTTGATGAGCAATGATCTGTAAATATTCTGTTTTAGTCGAAATAAAGAAGGTTTTTTTTATTTTCTTTGTTTGTTCTTCATTGCTTGAGCCTTATCCCTCATCTCTTCATCTTTTTTTTTTTATTTCTAAATCTTTAAAAGTCATGAATGTGAGAGTTACATGGTTTCTAGTTCATCATAGGATGAACAAAAGTG
>JAJGRW010000253.1:105488-129875 GCA_025461045.1 Carex parvula
TCAACCTGTGCAATATGCACTTCATCCATATCTCTACTTTTAAAGTTTAAATTATCGATCTAAATAGTTAAACATGATCTCTATTTGAAAATATACTGGTAGACCATATTTTACATCTTTTAGAATGTATTTACTATTTTTTAAATAGGTAAAAAATCACTGATTTGGATGGTTTAGAATTTTCAAATCAAGTGATTTCCTATCTATTTATATAAATAGTAAAAATATTCTAAAAAACAATAAAATTTGGTCTGCAGTTACATTTTAATATGAAAATAATGTTGAATGATTCAGATCAATTATTTAGACTGATTAAAAATAAAAATATGAGTTCATAGCGCGGACCATGCATCATGTAATATGCATATTAGCATAGCCTCCCTCATTAAATATAGTACTTTATAATAGATCTGCATATTAGCATAGCCTCTTGGTTGATTGAAAGTACTTTATAATAGATCTGAATGTTTGTAGAGCTATCAATGGATATCTATAATTTGATAATCCAATTATAATCCGAATAAATCAATTTGCATATAAATCTCAAAATATATCATGTAGTGTATTGGATTCGCATATGTATCTTGAAAAAAATTCCATCTTTCTTATTATATTCGTATTGGGATCTTAATTGTATGATCCCAATCTGAAACACGTGAAGGTTTGGATATATAATTAATGCTATTTTAATGTACCAAATACGATTAATTTAAGTTATTTCAATATATGTATCACGTATGTTTAAATTTGAATGATATTAAATCATTATACTCATATAAATTAGTTTAATCATTATACTCATATGTTTAAATTTGAATGATATTTAAACTTGGATGTGACGAGAAGGACATCTTCTCCGAAATTATCAAAGGTACAATCCATTAATATCTTGGAGTAGGGGTGTCAATGAATACAATACGAACAGGGTGGAAGTATTTTCATACGCAATACCCACTAAGAATTGATCTTACTCATATCCTACCCTTATCCGTTGAAAATATGTGTCTTACCCTACTCTATCAGTACCCGTTATTAGCGGGTAACGTAACAGTAGCGAGCGAATAACAAATATTACTGATATAATGATTTTATTATTTTTACAAATAAACTATCAAAACTCATCATGTCATACATATGTAATCACAATTACTAATATAAAAATCAAAATACAAATATGCAATCAATTTTAACTAATAGTTTTTTTGTAAAGCAAAAAAAAGAATCAAAACCACAAATATCTCTTCTAACAAATTCAATTCGTTAAATAACAAAACATTCAAATAAAAAAGTAATATGTTTAACATAACTTCTTCTTACAACAAAAGGCATATATTTTCTCATGATATCCTTATTAATAATATCTAATTATTGTGACGAAGAAGGAAGAAAATTTTCTCATCAGTTCGGTTAGCGTGGATTTAGCGATGAATTAGTGTGGATACAACGATATGAAAAATAGGAAAATAAATAAATTGAATATAATATTTATATATCTATATATAATTTATTTTATATAATTATCCGTTACCCAACGAGTACGAAATAGCCTTTACTCGTATCCATACCCGTTTACCTAACTTACTCATACTCATACCTAATAAGCTAGCTAACGAAAAAAAAAAATCTTACTTATACCCGTCTTATCGAATACGATATAGATAGAATAAATGAGTAAACGGGTGTCATTGACACCCCCTACCCTGCAGCTAAAAAAATTGCATCTTCAAACTAACTTAAATATACCTGTACTTGTAGATCACATTTTTTTCCCCGAAAGAAAAATCAAGAGTACTTTTGGTTTAAAAAAAAAAAAAAACCAGATGGCTTCATGCTTAAGGTATACATTCTTTCCCTCGTAAATTTGGATAGTTGTTATTTTGTTCCTACTGTAACCCAACATGAACCGGTGATACCAAATTCAACACAATTGTTTTTTCACGTAAAAATATTCTGTGAGGACTGTACTAAAGGCAAATTGTAGATGATGTAAGTCAATCATATATTAATGCATTGTAGAGGTCAAAACCTCGATTTTTCTTAGCGTTTACTTAGTTGTATTAGTGGATTGACAGTGCCCTTAACGGGTTACCCGAACCCGGTCCGCCCGTGCCCGGTGCCCGGGGTACCCGTACCCGTGCCCGGGTATACCCGGGTAAACGGGTACACGGGTACGGGTCTCAAACGGGCAGGGTGGCTGTTTTTGGAAACAAACCAGGGTGTACCCGTACCCGCCGTACCCGTGCCCGCTGCCCGTCTACCCGCACCCGGTAACCCGTGCCCGTACCCGTACCCGTGCCCGTGCCCGCTGCCCGCCGAAACAACTTTATTTCAAAATTTTTTTCCCCCACTGGCGACTGTTAACAGAGCAGTTTTGGCTACAGGCAGCGCACTGAGTACAGCAATGCATGTGAATATTGCGCTGCATGAAGCTAAACCTGCTCTGTTAATATACTGAGCCGTTCTACAGTTTTGGTTCAAATCAGTCAAACCGGGTGGGTCCCACCTGTCATTTCTGTCCCGTACGGATGGGTCCCACCCGTCAATTCTGTTTTTTTTTTCGGATTTATTAAATTTCAAATATTATTCTCCCTCCAATCAAAACTCTATATATTCACCCCTCTTCCTCACAATTTTTTCACACCCTCTCATTCTCTCAATCTCTCAATCTCTCATAATCTCATTCTCTCAATCTCTCAATATTACTATTTTCAGTTTTTAAATTTATTGTTTGAAAAAAATATAGTTGTAAATTTAATTCATTCTACAAATACGCAAACGGAATTACGAAGGTATCGGAATTACGAAGTTCGTCACCTCCCGCAAGATTTTTCCTCGAGATTTAAAGGTTACATTTATTTCATGTTAGATTAATTTATTTTTGTAGAGTAAATTTAGTTTATGCTAGATTTTTTTTTGTAGATTAAATTTAGTTTAATTTATTTTTGTAGAGTAAATTTATTTTTAATAGGTTAAAAAAATATGTTAGATTTGTTATTTTGAAAAGGTTGGATTTTTTTAGTAGGTTATATTTTTCAAATAGGTTATATTTGATTTTTTAAATTCGGATCTAAATTTAATAGGTTAGATTTTATTTTTTGAATAGGTTAGATTTTATTTTTTGAAGATGTTATATTTTATTTTTAAATAGGTTAGATTTTATTTTTTGAATATGCTATATTTTATTTTTTAAATTTTGAATATGTTATTTGATCATTTGAATATGTTAGATTTATTTTAAAATAGGCTAGATTTTATTTTTTAATTTCGGATTAATTTTTAAATATGTTAGATTTATATTTTTTGAATATGTTACATTTATATGTGAATATGTTAGATTTATATTTTACTAGATAAATAAGTTATATTTGTTAGATAAATAAGCTAGATTTATATTTTATTTTTGAATATGTTGGATTTGGTAGAGTTATTTTTTTGAATAAGTTAAATTTGTTATAGTTATTTTTTTAAAATAGATTTTTAAAATAAGTTAGAACAAGTTGTATTTATTTTGAATTAGACTTAGAATTTTAAAATTTGAATTAGATTATTATGAATTAGACTTAGAGTTATTTTTTTAATTTAGATTTACATTTATATTCAATTTAGATTTAATTTAATTTAGATTTAGATTTATATTTTGAATAAGTTAGAACAAGTTGTATTTATTTTGAATTAGACTTAGAATTTTAAAATTTGAATTAGATTATTATGAATTAGACTTAGAGTTATTTTTTTAATTTAGATTTACATTTATATTCAAGTTAGATTTAATTTAATTTAGATTTAGATTTATATTTTGAATAAGTTAGAACAAGTTGTATTTATTTTGAATTAGACTTAGAATTTTAAAATTTGAATTAGATTATTATGAATTAGACTTAGAGTTATTTTTTTAATTTAGATTTACATTTATATTCAATTTAGATTTAATTTAATTTAAGTTAGATTTATATTTTGAATAAGTTAGAACAAGTTGTATTTATTTTGAATTAGACTTAGAATTTTAAAATTTGAATTAGATTATTATGAATTAGACTTAGATTTATTTTTTTATATTGTTTTTTTTCTTTTGAAATTCGGCTGAGGCATATTTTTTTTTTTTGTTCGGATCCCTCTATCACAGAGACAGAGGGCAGAGGGCAGAGGGCATATTTTAAAAAAAAATTTGGTTTGGTTCGGATCCCTCGGCCTCTGTCACAGAGGCATATTTTAGAAATTTTTTTTTTTTAATTCGGCAGAGGGCATCAGGGCAGCAGAGGCTTGTTTTTTTTTTTCTTTTTCTTTTCTTTAATTTAATTTAGATTTATGTTAGATTTGGATTCAATTTAGATTTAATTTAGATTTACATTTACATTTATATTCAATTTAGATTTAATTTAATTTAGATTTAGATTTATATTTTGAATATGTGAAGTAATTTACATTTATTTTTTTGAATAGGTTTAAAAGATGACATCTCCTATTGACGAAGAGAATATGGATTTTGGAGCGAGATTTTCACAAGAAATTTTTGGCCCGGCTATGCCACCACCACCTAATAATCCACAAAATTATCCCCAAAATTATCCACAAAATTATCCACCTAATTATCAAAGAAGGGATCAAACGCTAGATTTAAATTATCAACAACCCCCCCAAATGTATGCACCGTATTATACTTCAAACGATCCAAACATGTATATTCCACAAGAAACACATCAACCGACACCACCATATGCATATGGAGGCACTTCTTCTGTAGCATCGAGTCAAGTCACCCCCCCTATAGAAGGTACTCCGTCGAGAAGTGTCACTGAAATTGAAGAAGAACCAATCCTTCCTCCGACAAGTGTCCCCCCAGAAGGACAAGTGGTAAAGAAGACTAGAAGAGTTCCTGAATACAATCAGCCGTGGGCCAAATGGTACAAGATTTCCACAGATGAGAACGGCAACATGCAAACCCTCGAATGTAAGGTACAAAATTGCAAGAAACCGTTTTTTTTGTGTATAAACAAAGTAGTGGTATGACCAGCTTTAAAGACATGTCGAAATGCACCAAAGGAAGGGTGAGGTTATATGTGAAAATGTTGGACCGAGACAAATCCAAACCCTTATGAACGCGGATGGTACTAGAACCAACCCAAAATACGATGAATCAAAAATGCTTAGTGAATTGGTCCGGTACATTACCCACAAAGAACAACCAATAAGCATGGGTGGTTGTATGAGTTTTGCCCTGTTAGTCATTCGGGGGTGTGCTCAACCAATGTACAAGAGGATCCATCATAGAAAGATGGTTGGTGAAATTAAAAACCAGTTTACCAAAATAAAAAATGATCTCCGAGCTATATTTGCATACCAACAAAATAAGGTCTCAATTACCTCCGATATATGGACTGCCGGTAAACATGGCCTTGGGTACTCGTGTGTTACCGGCCATTGGATCGATGATCAGTGGGTATTACAAAAAAGGATATTAAGTTTTCGTGTGTTAGATTTCCCGCACTCAGCACATGTAATTTTCAAATCCATTATTGAGGTGTTAGAAGAGTATAACCTTAAGAGAGATAAGGATAACAAGGTTTTTTCTATTTCATTCGATAATGCTAGTAATAATGTAGCTTCCATTGAGATTTTTAAACGGTCACTAAACCCGATTATGAATGGTGCAATGTTTCACCAAAAGTGTGCTTGCCACATACTTAACCTCGTCGTGAAGGCGGGCCTTAAAACAGAAGCAGTAAAAGATTTGATCAATAAATTAAAGGATTGTCTGTCCCACATTGTTTCAAATCAAGAAAGAAAATAACGGTTTGGTTTGATGTGTGTCAACTATGGATTGAGCAAGTTGAAAGTTCCTTGGGATATAGATACCCGTTGGAACTCTACCTATAGGTTTCTGAACCGGTGCCTTCCTTACAAAGTCGTCATAGGAGAGTTTTTGAGAGGCTCCACCCCCGAGGGAATGGCATTGGAGCCCAGCCTCGAAGAATGGGAGCAACTACAAACCCTGAGTAATTTCTTACGAACCTTTTTTAATGCAACCGTCCAATTATCCTGCTCGTACTCACCGACGGCATTTGAGTTGATCAGACATCTCTATAGCATCTCCAAGGTGTACCGTGAATTGGAAGAAGCTGAAAGCAAGTACACCACTCTCACACCGATCGTAGATGCCATGAAAGAAAAATTTCTAAAATATTGGGACGATGTACCCCTCCTGGCCATTATCGCAAGCTGCCTCAACCCGGCATACAAGAAGTTTTACACAATCAAAATAGTTGCAGCGTACAAAGATAATCTACATTTAGACAACACCGGGGTGGAGGCATTCGTGACTTCGAAGTTCGATGAGATGTTTAACATATACCACTCAAGAATGGGTGACAACCAAAACCCGTCTTCGTCCCGTGCCGGTCCTAGGTAACAATTTAAATATCTACATTATTTTAATCTTTATTATTTATAATATCTACACTATTTGTCTACTAATTTTTTTAATTTTTAATAGTTCCACTTCCAAGAGCACTAGCAGCGGTGGATTGTTAGCAGATTTCCAATAGGAGATCCAACCGCACACATCCACAAATGAGTTACTGAGCTATTTTGTGGGGGTAAACGAAAAAGAAGATGGACTTGACATCATGACGTGGTGGAAGAGGAATCAAAGAAACTATCCAACACTGGTGATGATGGCCCGCGACGTATTTGTCGTACCCGTGTCAACCGTCCCTTCCGTAAGTTGTTTTAGTTCGGCGAACAGGATCCTCTCCGACAAACGCAGTAAGTTGGGTGCACATGTTTTTGAGAGACTTGTGTGCTTGAAAGATTGGATTGATGCTGATGAGCGTAACCAACATCGAGATCATCAAGAATCATCATCCGGAGTCGACACTGAAGAAAGCGGTACCGATACGCGGCCCGCGACTAATTCGGATTCAGACGGTGCGGAAGATAGCGAACAATGGTATATGAATCCAAACTACTAGATAGGTAGTGTCGGTATACATTTCTAACCTCTTTTAATCTCTATGGTTAATTATAAACGTTTCAATTAGTTCTTAAATTATTCATTTTAAAGAAGAATTACTAACAAAAAAAAAGTTAGAACTCCGCCTATGTTATTTTACATAGCCGGTCCCAAGTCCGGAATAAAGGAGGAGGGTAACTTTTATTTTTGAATTTAGATTTAATTTAGATTTAATTTAGATTTAGATTTAATTTAGATTTGAATTTAGATTTAGATTTGTTTTTTTTTCTTTTGAAATTCAGCAGAGGCTTATTTTTATTTATTTTTTTTATTTTTATTTTTAGTTCGGCAGAAATGCAGAATCCAGAGGGCTGAACTGAAATGCCTTGGTATTTTTTTTTCCTTTTATTTAATTTAATTTAGATTTAAATTAGATTTGGATTCAATTTAAATTTTAATTTAGATTTACATTTATATTAAATTTAGATTTAATTTAATTTGCATCTAAATTTAGATTTGAATTTTTATTTAATTTAGATTTATATTATCAATTTAAATTGAACGTTTACAAAATATATTATCAATTTAAAATGTAAACTACAAATTTCGAGATATAAATAAATTATGAAACTATATAATTAGAATGAGAGTTTGAAAATAAAATAAAATTACTCGTGTAAAGAAATAATATTTCGTACGACACGTAATAATATTCGTACGACACGGTAAACACGTAATAATCACTACTAGAATCTGAGTTTATTGCATGGTTAGAACTAGTTTGTTGCATGGTAATGACGGCCCATGCAAAAGAAATGGCTTTTCTGAATTCGTCAGAGTTGTTGCAAGGCTAAGCCCATGCAACATGTCTGCCATGCAACTGTGTGATGTGCAACCATGCAACTGTTTTCTATCTCCCCTTGCAAATACTTTATGAAGATCAGATATTATAATTAATTGGAGTTTCATGCAACAACTCATCTATCTCCCCTTGCAAATACTTTATGAATGTTAGATATTATTAATTAATTGGAGGTCCATGCAACAACTCATCTATCTCCCCTTGCAAATACTTTATGAATGTTAGATATTATAATTAATTGGAGGTCCATGCAACAACTCATCTATCTCCCCTTGCAAATACTTTATTAATGTGAGATATATATTGTATTATGACAAAATGATTATCTCCTCAAAATAATATCCATAATTATCTAAGATATGCATAAAAAAATATGTCAATAACAATAGCAATAAGTGTTTAGCTAACTCAATATCAATACATTATTCACCCAATATATATGTTAAGCTGACAGTAGCAAATTAGGCGGATAATTATCAATTTCACCAAACTTTCACCTTGTAAATTAGTAAATAGGTAAAGAAGTAAGAAAGAAAAATAATAAATAATTCCCTAATGTCGCTGTGTAAAGCTGCCACCATTAGTTAAAGGCTATGTGAACAATCTCCTTAAATAATAAATAATTCCCTAATCAGCTCTCTCTTTCTCTCCATACATATAAAAGAACACAAAGAAAAATTAAAAATAAAGGCTATGTGAACAATCTCCTTAAATTATGTTACATAATTAACAATTAAAAAATTAATAACAGAAAGACTGCTATGCCTGTTGCTTTTCCACACTAATCACACTTTACACCTCTAACAACATCCTATCATATAAGAAAAGGCGTACAACATCTCTTCTTGTACCAGTATTGGCATCAGTTTTATCGGTACAGTTTATATTGCTGCAAGCAAAATGTAGATCTCTGAAAAGGCGTAATCAGCTTCGCTGACACCCTCTTTCATTTATGATCCTTGTTGTATCCTCCGTGTTGAAACTTGAGCTGCTGGTCTTGACATCGCCCTTGCCGTGGCATCTTCAGGTTATTTGCCAAGAGAACCCCCAAAATGTAAAAGATGCACAAGTATAATCAGGTACCTCATAATTGAGTGATACGGTATCTCTGAGAGCTGATCCGACCTCATCCACTCGATCATCATCAAACCTGGAATCATAATCCCTACTCGTGATGGGCTTGCATTGGCCGAGAAGTCCCTTGTCGCAAGAGATTATGGTGACCTAGGCAACCAATAAAATTTAGGAAAGCTAGAAAACTCAATTACAGACAAGGATTTGAATAAACAATCAATAAATAAGAAAAACTGGTTTTGAAAATACACAAGAAATGCATGGATAGTCTCTCTATAAGGCCGTGACACACCATCCCATAAAGGGTCTTCACCTTCCACTATCTTCTGCCTATCCAAAATAGTTGAACTTCAGAACTGCTACTGTATTGGTACAATCATTTATGTACCTTGACAAAGCTAAATTTGTTCAAAATTCCAAATAAACATTGTAGAAGGAATTGAACTTGGGAAAAGAAAAATGAACACAGACTAGTTTGGTGCATTCTCTTACCAGTTTAGTACATGTATTTGAAACTTGGGAAAAGAAAAATAAACACCAAATAAAATTAATTATTCACTTTTTTCATTGAAAATTTTAAATTAAATTATTACTTTGTTAATACAACTATAGTGTTTTTATGATATATGTCATTAGAAATGTCAAGTGGGTTTCTCCTCTAACACCAACTAAAAGAACATCCTGGCTGGAACTAAAAACAAAAAAACACAAAAATTTGTTTTGAGCATTTTTTTTTTGAGAGAGACTGAGCATTTTATTAACTACACATGTGCAAGGAGCTTTGTATGATTAATTGTATCTTGTGCCATGTGCTACAGGACAATAGCACATCCATCACTTGATCAGTAACAGATGAATCGGTGGTACACTCTGCAGGATACCCGTCTAAGTCAGACAATTCATCAATAATAACTTTGCCTAAGTCAGACAATTCATCAAACACCTTTCACGCAAGGTACATGAAGTCAGTTTCTAATCGCAATTCATCAAGTACCTTTCACAATGTTGAAGTTATGACATGAAGTCAGTTCATATCACAGAAATTAGTTATGATACAAAGTCATTCTTACAATTGGAAGGAACATTGACGAGTCCAAAGACACCCGTCTAAACCGATCGGAGATCACTGCGCAATCGTTGGTGTAGAGAGACGCGCCAGCACCGAGTCTTCAATAGCGACGCACCAGCACTGAGTCTGATTGCCCCTCTCCGACGGTCTCTCGACGGAATAACAGTAGAAATAACACTAATCGTCGATTTCACCGTAAAAAATTTGTTTGGCGGCAGCCAAAAATTGTGGAGGGAAAATGTAGAGGGAAGTTACTAAAAGTACAGGAGTTTTAGAGGGAAATGAAAATTAGAGTTATGCTGTTTGGGAGTTTTGGAGCGAAATGAAAAAATTGGTTTGGGAATTTTGGAAGTTTGGAGTGAAATTGTAAATGGAGAGGGTTAGTCATCTTCTCCAGGAAGGAAATGAAGGGAGAGAAATTGAGTATATTTTATTGGGGTGGGATCCACTTGGAAGAGAAAAAGAAAAAGAGAGAAAATAAGAGAAAAGAGTGAGGCAAGGGCCATACAGCTATTTGTGTAGTTCAGTCTGACAGGCGGGCCACTTATTTCATAGACTCAATTTTATTGGAGATCTTAAACACTTCTAAATGGACCTCCTGGCTCCTGCCCTCAACGAAATGGACCTCCTGCCCACAGCTCCTCCAATGGAGACATCCATTGGTAAACATGACCTTTCATTGCCCATCAAATGGCTCATATCAACAGATGATCGAATTGGTGATTTTTGTACAGAAAATAATATGAATAAATTCCTAAAAAATATTTTCTACATTTATACATACTCTGTGACCAAATAATGTTTGTAATTGTCAATTTTATATAATTTCATCAATATTTATCCCTTAAAATTGAGCTAATAATTGCGGACCGTTCATTTTCATACGAGTAATCGACGGTCGATCTGCAATGAAATAATTCCAAATTAGCTTTTAAATGATCAAGGGATTACATTGAATGTAACCAACAAAAAAAAACTGTGATTTTGATATGTTGAAGCTTCGATCCAACGTGAAGTGTTTGTGGCTCTACGATGTTTGCATATTCTGTCGGCTTGATGGATAGGTAAATTAACGTAAAATTTCATCAAACTTACATACAATGAAATCAATGTGATACTCTTCAATTTGAACGGTTATGATCGGCTATTGGACAGTGTATACTTGTCGGTCTTCATTAACTCACACTACGAGAGTTTATGTTCTATGTTGATGTTTGAAGGATGTGGGTTATTGATGCAACAAGCATGTTATGCTATATATATTTTTTTTTTTGTACAAATCATTTAGTAATTTATAAACACGTTATTTCATTTATTATTGTGTTAATTTCATATTTCATTTGCATTTTTTTTAATAAATTTAAAGTTGTAATTATTCGTTAATTGTCTAAATTTAGCTAATAACTTATAAGTTACTAATTGTTGTACATATGTAAGGCATAAAAATTATTTTGATTCACATGAAAATTATGTACATATAAAAATGAAAAATAAAATGTATAATGAAACAAACTAAAATAAAAAATAAAAAAATCAATCTTAATTAATTAATTTTAAATGTCCAACTTAATTTGTCAAAATTTTCAATTCTTTCTTAAATTTTAGCAAAGTATATGTTGCAACTATAAATAGTTCACCTTCATACTTCTTTAATTTGGAATCAAAATTTAAAATAATTTTAGAAATTCTATTTAAGATGAAATTTTGTAGTACAAATTAATTTTATTATTAAAGATAAAACTTTGAATACATATTGTATTTTGGACCTTCCTCCTAATTTTTCACGTGAGGTACATAATATATACAAATTACGTAATTGATTTTCTTCCTAAAATTTGACAACTTTTATCTCTTTATTTTACCTTAATTGAATTCCCTCCAAAATTTTGATAACTTCCCTCTTATATTTTTCTCATCAGTTTTCAAAATTTTGATTTCTCTTCCACTTTGACCCCTTACCAATTCGGATCCCATAAGGTAACTCAAATTGTGAGTTTAGATCCGGCCCATTCGATCTTTTATAGCACGAATATTAGAGAGATCTCTGCATTCCACGTCGGACCGGATTCTGATCGGACAGTCCAGCTCTAAACTCAAAATTCGAGTTACTTTAGGGAAATCGAACCCAAACAAAAGAACCCTAACCTTATCCCCTCTCCCGTAGATTACCAAATATTTCACCTCAGTTATGATCCGCACTTCCCTCCTTCAATTCCTTCAATTCCCTCTCAAAATTTCCGCCCAGCCGCACCCAAAGCAAGTGGCTCAGATCTAGGGTTTATCCCTCTCCTCTTTTCCAAGTTTTCACAACCCGGGTCGCGAAGAAACCTTCTCTCGCGCCTCTCTCGCCTCTGAAGAAGGGCGCCTCTCTCGCCTCTCCCAACCCAACACCTGCGCTCTCTCTCAACCAGCACCTCCCACCTCTTCTCTGTACCTTCTCCGCCTACTCTGGCCAGGCCACATTCCCCACTATCAGTCCACGTTTTTTCCCTCTCTCCACGCCCCCTTCCAGTCCTACTTTTCCAAACCCTAGATCTAAAGTGCGAAAGATAAATGAGAAGAGCAGCGACGACAATTCGGCTCAGGCAGTGCGCACTCAGGCGGGACTGCGGGGGGCTGGCGGGCTGGTGGTTCAGGCGGGACATGGTACGGCTGCAGCCGCTCAGCCTTTTAATACTGGCAAGTGGTAACCTTCCGACAACCTTGAATCTAGATTGACAACCTTCTGACTATGTTGTGTTATGACATATACATGAATTTTGTTTTAAAGTTCGAATATTGTAATATTTATGCTGATTTGACTTTTAATTAGACAGATTAAACCAAAGAAAATAAGATCTGCCAATGACTGTCAGAATTGACATTCGATACTTTTACTTTCATCATTATTTCAAATTTGTCCCTTTTGAAATAATCCCCTATTAGTTGCCAACTTATTTGCTGTGTTCTTTGCAATTTCTAAAAATTCAAGGTTCAAAGGAGAAGTTAAACTGGGAATCGAGATTCAAAGTTGCGGTGGGCACTGCAAAGGGTCATGAGTACCTTCATGAGGGGTGCCCGAGACGTATAATACACCGAGACATCAAAGCCGCTAATATTCTTCTCACTGCGGATTGTTAGCCGCAGGTACATTTTTCTTTCATAGCAGTACAATTTATTTGTACCAGTGAAGGACCTGACTGGTATCGACACTCGAGATCACTTACTAACTACTAAGATCCAGACTAGACCAATACTTTTATGATCAATACTATGATTTTTAGTCAACTGGTACATACCTGTACTGATCCTAATTGACTCTGTAGTGATCCTAAGATGTTTCTGTTCTTTTGAATTACTCTTTCTAGCTCATTTCCTCCCACAACGTTTTCAAGATAACTTTTCTTTTCTGTTTTTTAGTTGTGGATAAAAACACCCTGTTTCCTACTTTTTTCTGTTGTCGGAAGGTCTGTTAAGGAAAAATGTTGTATTAGTGAGTACTTTTCTAATATCTGCATGTATGTACTTGTATAGGTTGAGAAGTTTGTCATTGATGCAACTTCAAAGGTAACTTACTTTTAATGCCAAGCTTTAGCTTAGTTCATTGTTTTTTAGAAGCTGTATATTTTTGCCTTACTTTCTCCTAGTCTAGTTTTTTAACTTTGTAGTGTTTGAACTTTGAAGTTACAGACAATTGTTACATAATTGCAAAATAAGACCTTAAAACATTTGCTTAGATATGCCATTCTAATGTTAATCACACTCCACAGAGGAAAGGACATCGCATGGGTTTCTTGCTTCTGCAAATCAGCCCCAATAAACAAACCCTGTTTAAGGAATACTGGAAAAAGGAAACAGTAAGTTATAAATTTTATTTTTTATTGCAAGTATGATATCCTGAGTTTCTTGCTTCTGCAAAGCCCCAATAAGCCCTTCTATGCAGTTAAGCCTGATTTAAGTCCTCATTTAAGCATTAACCCCTTGAGGTAGATTGATTATAAGTTTATGATATTAGAAATCAGTAAAGAGCACAACCATACTCTTAATAGAAAGGGTAAAATAATGAAATCTCATCTGTTCTGATTAGGCTATTGTTTTAGTGTTGTAGTATTTTAATCTTTGTATGCTTTGGCTTTAGGCTACTAAGGAATCATTCACTGATGATAGATTCTTCAAAACTGGTGGTACTGTTAAACCCTCACTTGATATACAAGTATCCAATAATCAACAATACTCCAAACTCTCCAAAACAAACTAACTCATTTCTCATTTGTATTGCAGTGAGGACAACATAGCAAGAGAAAAGAAAGAGTGACTGCATCGTTCCCGTAAATATATTTTTGCAATTTTTGTCTATTCTAAATATTATTTTGTTTGTTGTCTTGAATTAGGGCATATTTTGGGTATATATAGAAGTTTCCTTTAGCACTTTTGTTGTAATGTTTTTTGGTATTTTGATATAATGTATGATGATTATACTATTTTGATTAATGCTTATTACATGTTTTATCTCTATATTTCAATGTTTTATACTATTTGGTTCAATGAGAAATGTAATAGATTATTGGATTGGTACCGGGTTGGTACCAGATTGGTACAGAGGAGGGAGGATGGTAGAATTAGAGCATGCTAATATATTCGTAAATATTATGGTCATTATTTGTGTTGGTATATATATGCAAATATTAAGAACTATAGAGCATGCAAAAAGTACTAATGATATCCTTGCAAATAGTTAGGGTGGGACCCACGTGTGTTAGCCTTGCATATAGTTAGGTAGGACCCACGTTCCGTAGCCTTGCAAATAGTCAGGTGGGACCCACGTTCGCTCCCCTTGCAAATAACCAGATGGGGCCCATACTGTCTCCCCTTGCAAATACTCCAAACGGGGTTAGATGTAAAAGTATTTGCATGGTTAGTTGTTGCAAGCGTAATTCCTTGCAACAAGTCAGAAAAAACTTGTTGCATGGTTGCTCATGCAAATACTTAGTAGTTGCAAGGAAGCTTGTTGCAAGGGCAGAGTTGCAAGGGTATTTCCTTGCAACAAGTATTTTCGGGCTTGTTGCAAGCGTATTTCCTTGCAACAAGCCATTTTTCTTACCATGCAAAAAACTCAGATTCTAGTAGTGAATATTCGTACGACACGGTAAAAAAAATAAGAAAACAAATCAGAACACAAAACAGAAAATAGCAAAAAAAAAAAAAAGTCTACCCGTGCCCGTCCTGCCCGTGCCCGCTGTACCCGTGCCCGTTGTACCCGTCTACCCGCAACGGGCACGGGTTTGAGACGGGCAGGGCGGAGTTTTTCAAAAAAAAACCCGCCTACCCGTGCCCGTTGTACCCGCCTACCCGTTGTACCCGTACCCGTCCTGCCCGCTGCCCGGGACGGGTACTGCCCTGCCCTGCCCGAGGTACCCGTTAGCAAATGACTAAGTTGTATACGGTGCACTTTTGTCGAGGTCATATATTATAATTTAATAGTGCAAACAAGACTTCCTTGGAAAAAAACAAAAAGCGCAACCCTAATTCTCTTTCACAACATCCAAAGACAAAACCATTCAAACCCTAAAAAACAAAAGAAATATCAAAAAAGAACATGGCCAGCATTTTCTTACTGCTGATCCTCTCCTCTTGCACCTTTTTAGTGTTATCTGCTGATCAAAACGATGATATATAGTGCTCCTCAAAATCAAGGAGCAGGTAGGCAACCCTAATTCTCTCAGTGAATGGGTCGATGGTTTCGACTTCTGTAATAATCAACCAGCAGGTCAATACGTACCTATTCGCATAACATGTACAAGTACCGGTCGTGTAAAGACTATATATAGCACAGGTTTATGGTTCAGATCAGATGTTTGAATTTTGAAAATAGAGACATGGTTCCATAGCACGGTTGAACCGTAATATGCATACTACTGTAATCTCACTCAAAATAATGAAAATTGAAGAAAGAAATAAAAAGCTTATTAATTTGTACCTGCAAATATCATAAGAAATTGTAAAAGAGTTAAATAAATAACTTCATTTTCTTTCTATAACAAAGTAAGAAACGAGTCGAGCTGGATAAATTTGAACTCGCTAATGACGAGCTAAGTCAAAATCGAACGAGCTAAATCAAAAACATGTTATCGAAGGAGCGGACAAATAGAGGTCAAATAGAGTGAGAGAATTACCCGACCGGTACTGGTACATTGTATAGAACTATGACCGTCTGTGCTATTATTACAGAAGTCGAAACCATAGACCCATTCAGGGAGAGCATCAGGCGGGTTGCCTAGCTGCTCCTTGATTTTGAGGAGCACTGAATAATCATCGTTCTGATCAGCAGATAAAACTAAAGAGGTGCAAGAGGAGAGGATAAGCAGTAAGAAAATGATAGCCATGTTCCTTCTGGTTTTCAAGGTTTGAATGGTTTATGCTTTGGATGTAAGCTCTTATATAGAGAAGCGAATAGCAAATTAACATTTCAAATAGCGCGCCTTCTTTTTTCCAGCAAGTCTTGTTTGCATTATTAAATTATAATGAGACGACCTCGATAAAAGTGCACCGTAAATTATCAAGTAAACGCTATATTTGAAGAAAAAATCGAGGTTTTGACCTAAACAAAGCTAGTATTAATGATTCTCTTACATCATCTAGATTTTGCTTTTAGTAATCCACATTCCACAAAGAATATTTTTAAGTGAAAAAAATATTGTGTTGAATTTGGTATCACCGGTTCATATTGTGCTCCTGTACCGGGAGTAAAACAAAATAACAACTATCCAAAAATTAGAATCAACCGTTTGATTTGTGAATATGTATCCTATATATAAGCATGCACAACAACAAAGTAGGTACTTATCGCGAGGGTACTCCGTCGCGAAAAAAAAAAGCACAGTTATGACGGTACTCTATCGCGAAAAGTGCCTCGCGATAAGTGTCTACTTTTCGCGACTGAGTACCCTCGCGATAAGTGTCTACTTTGTTGTTGTGATGCCTTAATTAATTTCCAAATAATAGAGTTTTAATTATTTAGAGCTATGACAATATTTGATGTACAGCATATAGTATAAAATAAGTTTTGTTTTCTCTTCATCATATGATGCTAACATACGTTCAAATTTGCCCTCATTTCATCATAGGTTTGACAATTAATTAAGAATGAAATCTCTCCTTGAAAAGAATGTCTCAAAGTTTAACATTAGTGGCATTATGTAGGAAACCAATCCGGCCATATAATATTCCACGATGGTACAGATTTTGTATAATGAGATATTCTCCGGTTAAAAGTACTCGGTTTTTTAAGGAATTTATTAGCATTATAGCTAGGTTCTGTGTTCTAAATATAATGAGATATTCGACTTAGATTCTGCTTATAGACCGATGCCACATTAGCCTCCTTAGACTCTGTGCTTCTTGGATCTTTCGTAATAATTAGAATTTTAAATTTTGTTCTCCAGTTTAGAGTTGACATTGGCCATTTTATAAATCCTCAAGTGCTCTTTCAGATTGCATAATCTCCAATATGTAATTCAGACCGGAGACTGTGAGACGCAAGGAACAAAAAAATCTCATCTGAAATTTTCACAGGTCAAATTGTACATAACAGTTTGAATGGGAGGTTATCAT
Source organism: Carex parvula (assembly GCA_025461045.1). NCBI lineage: Eukaryota > Viridiplantae > Streptophyta > Magnoliopsida > Poales > Cyperaceae > Carex > Carex parvula. Next base: position 123,033 of record JAJGRW010000253.1, read on the forward strand.
ACGGATTCGGATTTCTACCTAGGTGCCTTTGTAAAATAAGAAAAATAGATAAGAGAAGCACATAAGCAATTAATATAATTTATTTTCTATGTGACTTTATTCACTACTACAAAAAATATATTTATTATCGCTCTTTTACCATCGGTGTCCTTCCACATGAATGATGTATGTAACCAGGGGTAGCACTGTAATTAATTTGAACTTTTGCCGACTGTTCGGTCTAACCAACCGATGGCGTTGATGGACCCCTCCTTTGCCATCTTTTTTTAATATCCTACTGTTGATTTTGAGTGTCTCTGTGATATCGGATGAGTTACAGCACCGATGGCGTAGAGGTGCTGATATTTACCATCCGTGATGTCAATTGGGCCTTCAGTTTTAAATTGATCAATACCAACTGTGTTCCTTTTTGAACCAATGGCGATGTTCTCAGGGGCAACGCTGTTTAGATTTTGAAAATGTAGGATGTCATTCGATGTCACTAAAAAAGAGTGTTATCCGATCCCTCCTCTTCATAAATTGTATATTGATAATAATTATATCTAAAAAATAGTAAAAGAATCTAAAAATATATAAAATTTGGTCAGTAAATATTTTTTTTTCAAATGAAAATCATATTTAACGCGGTTTGGACCGACTATTTGAACTTTAATAATAGAGATATAGATCTATAGAACATATTGATTCATAATATGCATATTACCAGTGCGTCTCACTCAATTATTTTTGTTATTTGCCTCTCAATAAACAAGCTTAATTTTCTTATTTCGTCCATGTTAAATCCATGAAATTAAGTATTGTTATTCTTTTAAAATATCCATGATTGCTTCTTGGTTAAGATTAAAAAGGGCAATAGTCAGCGTTAAATGCATTTGCGCTCTTGATTCTTGTACTTTCTTTGGTTTAGTTTTGTTGGTTTAGCATTCGACAAATGTCACAGATTTACACGATGATCACTAAAATGCATAATACTTATTATATATTAAAAACACCAAGTTACATTATTTTGGGTACATCCAAATAGCATGACATAAGCCAACGGGCTTGTAAAACCAAAGGGAAAAAAAAAACAGCATGACATGAGATCCATTGAGTTCCTTAATTAATTAAATGCATATTTGTAGAGGCCAAAGGTTTCTATAAAGGCGCAGGTGTAGGTGCCGAGTTGTAGCACGGCGGCAGTGGGATCCCACAAAGGCATGCATTTCCAGCAAAAATTTCTGTAGATGTTCTGAACCTGGGCCGGTATATGTAATCCCCCTGAGGTATCTCTCCGCAGAGTTTATTGAATGACAGATTTAGCTCAAACAACTGAGAAGCACTAGCAAGTGAACTCGGCACTTTCCCATAGATTTTATTGAAGCTTAAGTCTAACATTGTGAGGTTTTCCGGGATTATCACATTACTCAAATCAAACTCAAATTGATTTTTCGACAAATCCATGCCAATGGCTGTCTTGTGTTTACCAAATAAAAAAGAAGCATCGCCACTAAGTTGGTTGTTACTGAGAAGTATATAGCCAATATTTACCCAACCATAACACCTTGGTATTTCGCCGGTCAATCTGTTGTAACTAAGATTAATTACCGCAGGTGGAGCTGGAACAAGTCCCGATGGTATGGTACCTGAGAGGGAGTTGTTATAAAGGTTTAAATACTGTAGGTTTCGTAATTTGGAGAGAGACGGTGGAATTGAACCAGAGAGATTGTTCATTAATAATTCGATATTCTGTGAGGTTGTTGTGGTTGAGAAATTCAGGAACGGGACCAGAGAGGTTTGTATCCCGTACAGAAAAGATACGAAGATTGATAAGTTTGTTAATGCAGGAAGGAAAAGGACCATATATAAAGATAATGAATCGAAGAAATATATAGATATTCTAGTTCGATTAAGTCGCAAATGGCTTGAGGAAAGGGAGCGGACAAATTATAAAGGCCAGATAGAGTGAGAGACTTTACCCGACCGGTACTGGTACATTGTATAAAACTATGACCGTCTGTGGTATATTTATTACAGAAGTCGAAACCATACACCCATTCAGGGAGAGCATCCAGCGGGTTGCCTAGCTGCTCCTTGATTTTGAGGAGCACTGAATAATCATCGTTCTGATCAGCAGATAAAACTAAAGAGGTGCAAGAGGAGAGGATAAGCAGTAAGAAAATGATAGCCATGTTCCTTCTGGTTTTTAAGGTTTGAATGGTTTGTGCTTTGGATGTTATGACGATGTAAGCTCTTATATAGAGAAGCGAATAGCAAATTAACATTTCAAATAGCGCGCCTTCTTTTTTCCAGCAAGTCTTGTTTGCACTATTAAATTATAATGAAACGACCTCGATAAAAGTGCACAGTAAATTATTAAGTAAACGCTACTATTTGAAGAAAAAATAGAGTCAACCGTTTGATTTGTGAATATGTATCCTATATATAAGCATGCCTTAATTTCCAAATAATAGAGTTTTATATATCTAGAGCTATGACAATATTTGATGTACAGCATATAGTATAAAATAAGTTGTTTTGTTTTCTCTTCATATGATGCTAACATACGTTCAAATTTGCCATCATTTCATCATAGTTTTGACCATTAACAATGAAATCTCTCCTTGAAAAGAATGTCTCAAAATTTAACATTACTTGCATTATGTAGGAAACCAATCCGGCTATATATATATATATATATATATATATATATATATAGAGCTTGGCTACTATGCTTATATAAGCAAAAGCCCACATATGCTTATAACTCATTTTTGCGTTTCCAATGTTCAAATGGTCGATCCGACCGTTCATCTTGTTCTCCATATTAATATGTGCTTGGAGACTAAATTTTACATTTTTCTGAATTTTTTTACTATTTATTAAGCCACTTTGAAAATTGCTGATCTGGGTGAACAGTAAAAACAGTGTTTCCAAAATTCTGGACCACCAGATCAGAAACTTTCAAAGTGGCTTAATAAATAGTAAAAAAATTCAGAAAAATGTAAAATTTAGTCTCCAAGCACATATTAATATGGAGAACAAGATGAACGGTCGGATCGACCATTTGAACATTAGAAACGCAAAAATGCTCATTTAAGCATATGTGGGCTTTTGCTTATATAAGCATAGTAGCCAAGCTCTATATATATATATATATATATATATATATATATATATATATAGGGGCTGGCTACTATGCTTATATAAGCATATGCCCACATATGCTTATAACTCATTTTTGTGTTTCCAATGTTCAAATGGTCGATCCGACCGTTCATCTTGTTCTCCATATTAATATGTGCTTGGAGACTAAATTTTACATTTTTCTGAATTTTTTTACTATTTATTAAGCCACTTTGAAAATTGCTGATCTGGGTGAACAGTAAAAACAGTGTTTCCAAAATTCTGGACCATATGATCAGCAATTTTCAAAGTGGCTTAATAAATAGTAAAAAAATTCAAAAAAATGTAAAATTTGGTCTCCAAGCACATATTAATATGGAGAACAAGATGAACGGTCGGATCGACCATTTGAACATTGGAAATGCAAAAATGTTTATTTAAGCATATGTGGGCATATGCTTATATAAGTATAATAGCCAAGCACTATATATATGTATATATATATATATATTCCACGATGGTACAGATTTTGTATAGCATTGCCCCTGCTGTGCATGCATAAAAAACAACTGAAAAATATCCTCAACAGCATAAATGCTCTCAAATAACTTCCGCAATGCATATTTTGGTCTCCGGTTAAAAGTACTCGGTTTTTGAAGGAATTTATTAACATTATAGCTAGGTTCTGTGTACTAAATATAATGAGATATTCGACTTAGGTTCTGCTTATAGACCTCCTTAGACTCCGTGCTTCCTGGATCTTTCGTAATAATTAGAATTTTAAATTTTGTTCTCCAGTTTAGAGTTGACATTGGCCATTTTATAAATCCTCAAGTGCTCTTTCAGATTGCATAATTAATCTCCATTATGTAATTCAGACCGGAGACTGTGAGACGCAAGGAACAAAAAAATCTCATCTGAAATTTTCACAGGTCAAATTGTACATAACAGTTTGAATGGGAGGTTATCATACGGATTCGGATTTCTACCTAGGTGCCTTTGTAAAATAAGAAAAATAGATAAGAGAAACACGGAAGCAATTAATATAATTTTTCTTCTATGTGACTTTATTCACTACTACAAAAAATATATTTATTATCGCTCTTTTACCATCGGTGTCCTTCCACATGAATGATGTATGTAACCAGGGGTAGCACTGTAATTAATTTGAACTTTTGCCGACTGTTCGGTCTAACCAACCGATGGAGTTGATGGACCCCTCCTTTGCCATCTTTTTTTAATATCCTACCGTTGGTTTTTAGTGTCTCTCTGATATCGGATAAGTTACAGCACCGACGGCGTAGAGGTGGTGATTACCATCCGTGATGTCAATTGGGCCGTCAGTTTTAGATTGATCAATACCAACTGTGTTCCTTTTTGAACAAATGGCGATGTTCTCAGGGGCAACGCTGTTTAGACTTTGAAAATGTAGGATGTCATTCGATGTCACTAAAAAAGGGTGTTATCCGATCCCTCCTCTTCATAAATTGTATATTGATAATAATTATATCTAAAAAATAGTAAAAGAATCTAAAAAAATATAAAATTTGGTCAGTAAATATTTTTTTTTCAAATGAAAATCATATTTAACGTGGTTTGGACCGACTATTTGAACTTTATAAATAGAGATATAGATCTATACAACATATTGATTCATAATATGCATATTACCAGTGCGTCTCACTCAATTATTTTTGTTGTTTGCCTCTCAATAAACAAGCTTAATTTTCTTATTTCGTCCATGTTAAATCCATGAAATTAAGTATGTTATTCTTTTAAAATATACATGATTGCTTCTTGGTTAAGATTAAAAAGGCAAATAGTCAGCGTTAAATGCATTTGCGCTCTTGATTCTTGTACTTTCTTTGGTTTAGTTTTGTTGGTTTGTATATTCCCTGTAAGCTTAGAAAGATATAATAGGAGATAGCATTCGACAAATGTCACAGATTTAGACAATAATCACTAAAATGCATAATACTTATTATATATTAAAAACACCAAGTTACATTATTTTGGGTACATCCAAATAGCATGACATAAGCCTACGGGCTTGTAAAACCAAAGGGGAAAAAAAAAAGAAAAAACAGCATGGCATGAGATCCATTGAGTTCCTTCATTAATTAAATGCATATTTGTAGAGGCCAAAGGTTTCTATAAAGGCGCAGGTGTAGGTGCCGAGTTGTAGCACGGCGGCAGTGGGATCCCACAAAGGCATGCATTTCCTTCAAAAATTTCTGCAGATGATCTGGGCCCGGGCCAGTTGAACTTAATAGACGGGTACTTGTAATCCCCTGGAGGTATCTCTCCGCAGAGTTTATTGAATGACAGATTTAGCATCGACAACTCAGAAGCACTAGCAAGTGAACTCGGCACTTTCCCATAGATTTTATTGAAGCTTAAGTCTAACAGTTCGAGGGTTTCCGGGATTATCACATTACTCAAATCAAACTCAAATTGATTTTTAGACAAATCCATGCGAGTGGTTGTCTTGTCTTTACCAAATAAAAAAGAAGCATTGCCACTAAGTTGGTTGTCACTGAGAAATATAACATCAAAATTTACCCAACCATAACACCTCGGTATTTCGCCGGTCAATCTGTTGTTACTAAGATTAATTATCGCAGATGGAGCAGGAACAAGTCCCGATGGTATGGTACCTGAGAGGGAGTTGTTAGAAAGGTCTAAATACTGTAGGTTTCGTAATTTGGAGAGAGACGGTGGAATTGAACCAGAGAGATTGTTCATTGCTAAATCGATTTCTGTGAGGTTGTTGTGGTTAAGAAATTCAGGAACGGGACCAGAGAGGTTTGTATCCCATACATAAAAGCTACGAAGATTGATAAGCTTGTTAATGCAGGAAGGGAAAGGACCATAAAGATCATGAATCATAAAAATATATAGATATTCTAGTTCGATTAAGTCGCAAACGGCTTGAGGAAAGGGAGCGGACAAATTATAAAGGCCAAATAGAGTGAGAGACTTTACCCGACCGGTACTGGTACATTGTATAGAACTATGAACGTCTGTGCTATTATTACAGAAGTCGAAACCATAGACCCATTCAGGGAGAGCATCAGGCGGGTTGCCTAGCTGCTCCTTGATTTTGAGGAGCACTGAATAATCATCGTTCTGATCAGCAGATAAAACTAAAGAGGTGCAAGAGGAGAGGATAAGCAGTAAGAAAATTATGATAGCCATGTTCCTTCTGGTTTTCAAGGTTTGAATGGTTTATGCTTTGGATGTTATGACGATGTAAGCTCTTATATAGAGAAGCGAATAGCAAATTAACATTTCAAATAGCGCGCCTTCTTTTTTCCAGCAAGTCTTGTTTGCACTATTAAATTATAATGAGACGACCTCGATAAAAGTGCACCGTAAATTATTAAGTAAACGCTACTATTTGAAGAAAAAATCGAGGTTTTGACCTAAACAAAGCTAGTATTAATGATTCTCTTACAAAGACTATTTTTAAGTGAAAAATATTATTGTGTTGAATTTGGTATCACCGGTTCATATTGTCCTCCGGTACCGGAAGTAAAACAAAATAACAACTATCCAAAAATTAGAGTCAACCGTTTGACTTGTGAATATGTATCCTATATATAAGCATGCCTTAATTTCCAAATAATGGAGTTTTAATTATCTAGAGTTATGACAATATTTGATGTACAGCATATAGTATAAAATAAGTTGTTTTCTTTTCTCTTCATATGATGCTAACATACGTTCAAATTTACC
>JAJGRW010000254.1:0-14851 GCA_025461045.1 Carex parvula
AAATCGTGTTTGGAATAACAGTGCCTAAAGCCTTTACGCCACCTTTAGGCCACAACCAAACATGAGGAAGAAGAATAGAATAAGGAGCTTACTTGGAGATATCTCTCTTCATGGCCCTGTACAACAAATCAGCAATATCTCTTGAAATAATATATCCAGGGCCATGGGCCCATGGTGGATACAATTCATTAGACCTTCCTGCATAAGTTAATACGTAAACACTTTTTTACAGTTAAAAAAGAATGCAGTTTCCATTAAGATATGGTACTGATATTTGGTACTGTTATCTTTTGCTCCTTGCATTTTATATGGATTGCATTTGAACGGGATATGGGCCTTGCAAAACCCCTCACAAACATGGGCCTTCAAGCAAGAATTTAAAAATTAATATGGTTGCTAGAACAAGCAAGGGCCCTTTTGCAAATTTCCAAAATAGACATGACAAAGCACAAACCTCATGGCTAACAAACCATTTGCTATCTTTGTCTCTATGAGGAGAAGATTGGAAGGAAATGAGACCATATAATAACGCTTTCGAGTCACTTTTTCTCAAGATAGAGATTATTTCATCAATCCTTGGAAATGCATCGTCATCTGTTTTCATTATGTACTTTGCTCCTGCAATTTTTGTCTGGAAAAAAAGTTTCAATGGCATTCAGGCTTTAAGAGAGGCATTAAGCAAATTGGAATGTAAAAATAAACCAAATTAATAATTGGGCAATGAAGAATAGCAAAGCAATCTGAAACAACGATAAAAAATATAACAAGCATAAACAATATGAAAATCAACAAATGAATAATAAATTCAATACCCCAAAAATGCAAATAGCAACAGCTTTGAGTGTGATCAAACTGTAATAGTCGACAAAAGGCATTATTTGAATATCTCCATATAATTCAGCTTCCCTCCATAGCTCCAAGTTCACGTTATCATTTTTATGCTGCAATGAAATGTTGAAATGAGAAATTATTGCCAACAATTAAGACAATTTCACACAAAAAGAAATACTACTTCTGAATCTACACTGAAAAGGATATAAGTGAAATCATATTTGTTAGTGTAAGTATTTTTGCACTTACAAGACCAGTGAAAAACCGAACCACGACATCACCTGATCGAACTGCCTCATATTGCATCCACGACCTCCTGATTGCCATCCGACGCTTGAAATTATTTGCTGTAGAGAAAACCCCAACTAACAGAAATATTTCCTTCTTGGAATCAAACTGGGAAGCTCTTAGGAGCTCCAAATCGGCAATGAAATCTGAGTCTTCAGACACTGGGAGGCCATTAACAAAGACCGATAGAAGATCTAAATCACCCAGCACTCGAACTTCAGTCACTGACCATGGCTCAAGTCTCTGGCGAAAAGAGAGATCAGAGATCCATTGGTTTTGACATTTGACAAATTACATTAAAACTTTGCAACCAAGGTGCCTGGTTTGGTGCAAATAGAAACCAAACTTACGGTGTTCCTGGTTATTTTGGTTTATTTGTTTTTAGTAAAAACTACACAAAAGAAGACTAAATTTACCTGTAACTGGTACCAAGCAGAGAGAATTGACTTGTTTATAACTGGTCAAGGTAACAACAAGTTAATAGAAGACCATTGGTACCGTGGCCCTGGTATGTAACATCAAAATAGTTTGAATATGACCTCGTATGGTACTATGGTATGAAACCCCTAATCCTACCTCCCTGTACCGATATGAAGTCTCATGCCTTCCATTAACAGTCATGTGGAACCCCTCAACTCCGTTCCATAGAGTGGCAGTGAAAGGATGGCCTTCGACAAATGGAAAGCCAGCTGTCAAGTGGGACTGTTTTACCTGCCTCTTTGATTGCTCATTGCTAATCGCTTCAGATCCATTAACAATTTCTTGAGTTGTTAAGCTCTCTGTTTGTTGTTGGTTGCATCTCACGAGCCCGTCAACTGCACTGATAAAAAGGATGAACTACTTGAATAAAAGGTTATAGAAGTTTAAGCAAGTCAATGAAATAAGTATAAAAAATATACCAAAAAGAAGTCTACCTTTATTACCATCATTGGTGCTGATAGACCTGGTACCGGGACACATATCCAACTCACCCCAACCATTTTCAGGCAACCAAAAGTTCTGATAAATCACAGGCTGTTTTGGATCCAAACTCACATTCCAAGAAAGTACAATAGGCCTCTCGGTTGCAGCCGCTTCATTGGTACCCAAATCAGATCTGATCAACTCAATCCCAAATTGGGAGCTACCATTTTTTCCAATTGGCACCCCGACTAAGGTAACAGCTGAATCCTCAACCAATCCACAAGGTACATCGATCCTGGAAGAATTTCCTTGGACTGTTGAGGGGCAACTATTTTTTTCAGACAGGGAACTGTCAAAACTGGAATTTTTCTGCAAAGAAAGAGAAGCGAGAAGGGATTTAAATGCAATGGAGGCCTCGCGGGCGCCGTCATAAACGGCCGGGAGTGTGTCAGGTCGGGAAAGGAGGTCCCGCATGTGGGCCCAGACAACGAGCGACGGGTGAAGGGTTTGGTTAGGGGAGAAAAGGAAGGAGAGGGAAGGGGAGGTGAGGGGCACGCGAGTAGCACGTGATGGCCGGCGAGGAAGCACGTGGGGAGCACGCGAGGGAGAAGGGGAGGTGGAGATGGAGACGGAGACGGAGACAGAGGTGGGGTTGAAATAGGATAGAGAAAAGAGAAGTGTTAGAGAGAGAATTGACAGCGCCAAAATAACACATTTCTTCATTTTTGCGTGCTCGGCTTTAGGTTAAAAATGGCGGAGAGAAGAGAAGTCTACATCTCGTTGGTTGGTTTTTCTTTTTGGTCAGGTGAAGCCGTGAAAGCGTAGAAGAAGAGAAAGGAGCGAGAAGCACGATCAGTTGAGACTTCAAGACGGCGATCAGTTGAGACTTAGAGAGTTGAGTGTGTACGTACTGTGGAGTGATAGTGTAGTCAAGACTCAAAGAGTCGGTAGCAAATCTGAGAATTCTGAGAGGGCAGGTGTTGTGATGAAATCGAGTAATCAGTGCAGTGTTTTCCCGGAAAAGAAAGGCTCAAAGGCATTAATTATGATATCTGGCCCGTTTGATTCTTTATTAAATGGCCCAGATCTTGAGATGTGTGTTTTTGGGCTGTAAATCCTGTTGTCCTGTTACTTGGGCCTATTGTTGGGCCGTATCAAAAAAATCCACCAAGTTGCTCTACATGTCAACTTTTGCTTTAGATAATTCACCTAGCTGGACTACGTTCGAAACTAAATGCACTAATTCTTCTTTCCGAATCTGTTAAGACAACTCTATTATAAAATTTAATAACAAAAATATGAAGGCTCAATGACAACATGGAAAGACCTTACTTTGGAAGCCATTCACGTCCCAACAAAAAATATTCGACAAGAGGAGCATTTTTAATCGTACCAATTTAACTAAAACACTACCAAGTTCTTGAAGAATATACAACTACCCTGCTGCACTGCATCTCAAAACTCTTTTTAATATACACTTAATAAAAGCGCGCTACTTACCTATATTTCAAATATATTTATAATTCTTTGAAAATTGTTCATAAAAATATCAATACACGTTATTAAAATTAAAACTTCAAAAGCTATACTTTTACTTATTGAACAAAATCTTAACTTAAATTATTTTATGACCATTCAAAAATATAATAAACACTTGATATACTAAATATAAATGATATAAATTTATTTTACGATAAATACAAATATCTTTCAATGCAGATATAGGATGCAAAACATGAGATACAAAATAATTTCTCAATTAAAAGGGGAGTTGATAACTAATAACTGAATTTAATTGATAACTCAAATCTAATAATCTAATTAAATAGCAGAAATATTTTAATATTGTGATATTTTACACAGGTTGATAAACATTTTTTAGCTTTCTAATATCTAAAATAACTACAAACAACAAAGCATGCATGATCTTAGTTGAAATTCTATGAATTTCAATTCCTAACCACCACCACAGCCCTCCTCCCAAAAAGAACAAAAAATATAACGAAGGAATGGAACTACTACTTGACAATCATAACTTGTATCGTGTTGCTGTCTGTATCTGTGAGTAGCATAACAAACCAATAGAAATAGGTCATTCCCGCTTTACTGATAACCGCTCTGAAAGAATTGTAGAGGTAAACAATGAGTAAAATCTCACGGCAGTAATTATAATAAACAAAAGTTCAGAACACATTGAAGGTAAAAAGAACGCACTAATTAGTTCGTAAGTGACAATCATAGAAGTGCCCCAAAGAGACATGTTCAGAAAGCGGGGTCCAAAGCCTCTGTAGAAACCTCTCCACCCATCTTCCTCTAGAAGCTTCCTTGTTGTCTTCCTCATCGAAGGCCTTCCACTCCCATAATCATCCATTACCTTTCTCATTATACTCAAACAGATTAGGAAATTTCGAAAAACCGATGTTGATATTTTACCACCAGTAATAGCCACCTTATGACACAAACTCCAAAGACTTTTCTTTATTGATGGTTCATGAAAGAGTAACATATACTGAGGGTGGTTCAGCAAAATAGCCCAAGAAAATTAATAAGTTGAAAAACGAGCATACCTGAAGTCGGGTTTTGATCGTGTCAATAGGTGTGGTGATAATTGAAGAGCATGCACCTGCTAGCGTGCCTGCTGTAGCTTGAACTCCTACCAGTTCCAACTGAGATGGCTTTTTCTCAGAATCATTTCCATTTCCATATCCTAAGCTCCTAATTGGGAAATAAGATCATAAATAAGCACATCAACAAGCCAATTTAGCTCCATATTAAGTGTAATTAAATGCTTAAATAACCTGAAATGAGTGTATAACAGTTAATTAAGTTTCAATTGTGCAATTGAGAATCAACCAAATCCCAATTTTGATAAATATACCATCAGTTGTCCCAGTAAATTTAGGCTTTCAGTTAAGCCTCACTTACTCGAATACTACCCTCAATTTAACACAATATTGATTTGTTGGCCTTCAGCAAGTGTAATAAGCAACTGGGCTTTACTTCAACCCAATGAAGCTATAATAGTGTTCTATTTGTGTGGTTTTGAATTCTTTAACCAAAATTTGCCTCAACAAATTCTATTAATTATTTGTGTAATTAAATTTAGAATTTGTGATCTAACCTCCAAATGGCATGTTGAGAAGCACCATATGCACCCCACCAAAGGGCAGAAGCAGGAGAGTTTGTCAGGATAGTAACACCAAAACCTCTATAAAGGCCTCGTATCCCTTCGTTTTGCAGCACCCTTTGTACCACATTAAATGGTCCCTGGTACGTAGGCATTCCTGGCAAACCTTGTATCATTAACCTTTGACAAATCTACAAAAACAAGAATCAGCTTTGATATCAGAGTGGTTAAATAGATCCTATCAGGTAGGACAGCCAGATGTACTTCAGATGATCAACCAGGTTGCTACAAAACAATACCCGTGCTCTAAAAATTTGAAAGGTTCTGGTCTGGACGTCAGTCCTGGGCCGGTACTGACAACAAAAGAAGGTATATGTGCTGGCATAGCTTATGTTTGGTCTGAGAGAGAGAAAAAGATCCCAGTGATGTTCGTATGTCTGCTTCCATATTCATAACCTCAACCAACACACTAAAATAATTATTGTAGGAGTTTAGTTAGAATTTTTTCCTCTTTGCTTATGGTGTTGTAAGGTTGAACCTTGTTTGTAATGAGTTTCTACAAAAAAAGAAAAAAGAAATAGTAGCTGGTGACTTATGTATGAATTTCCAAAAAAAAAGAAAAAAGAAAAGAGAAATAGAGAAAAATCAGAAAAATGATAATTTTTATGAATAAAGGGATTAAAATATTGAAAAAAAAAGCTAAAAATAAAAGGCGACGAGAAATTGAACCTCACCACATCCAAAGGTACAAAATATGCACATGATACCACATTGGAAGCCAAACCTGCAAAACCATTGGAAACTGTAATCCGTGTTGCCTCTGACAAATCCATTTTTTCAGTATATCTCAAAGCTGCGTCCTTTGCCATTTCGAGAGAGGTGAGAGCAAGGACCCGACCCGGCAAGGCCCCTACGGCGCCTGTACCAAATCCTCGGAAAATACCCGGTATGCCGTCAGCTTTTAAGATTCGTTTGAAGACTTGAAACCCGCTAAGGTGAGAGAGCCCACCACCATCAACTTGCATCCGTGTTTTAACCACAGCCGTTGGATGAAGCAATCCTTGTTGTACGGTGAATAGGATGGCACCAATTACATGAAATCTTGTCTTGTCTAATCTTTAATCAAATCAAACACAAAACAATTGTCAATAATTTCAGAAAAATATTGGCTTGTATTGTATGATACACTAATATGTTATATTTCAGCAATTCACATACAAGTCGTCAAACATGCCTACAAGCTTGTCAAAGCAATTTGGGAGACAATCGGTACAGTACACCAGGGTGAGAATCGCTGAATTTAAAATGTCACAATATACAAATGAAATGACTCAATGGCGAGCCACAAACGTTGAACAGCTCATCCTCTTCTTAATTTTTCTCCTTTCATGAAAATTTTGGCGAAGTACAGCTAACCGTATTTTGTTTTTTTCGTTTCTACTTCTATTTTCTGCAAAAGGGTTAAAACCTTCACTTTGATCGCTAACTTGCTCAGTTAGCATTTTCAAACTTTTCCAAAGGAACGAAAATAAAAGGGACACACTATACTAAAACCGGAGAGGGAGAGAGAGAGAGAGAGAGGAGAATGGGGCGGTAGTCGTAGGACTGTTGGATACTCAAAGGTCGAGAGTTCGAGCCCTCTCACCTCTTCGCAGCCTCTGCGAAGCTTAAAAAAAAAACAGAGAGAGAGGGAGAGACCTATCCCAGTTAATGTTGACATCAGAGAGAGATATGTCGGGCGCCTCCGTCTCCACCGCAGCCATCTGCTCCCGCCGCGGCCGAGCAGGACGAGGGTTTCGTTCGTGGATTGTAGAGAAAAAAGGAGCTTTCGAGATGGCAAAAGAGAACCTGTTAACTGGTCCGTGTCTCTCTCTCTTTCAAGCTGCTTTGTTGGAACGAAAAGTTCCCTGTGGGCTGTGGCCTTGTGGGAAACGGTCGAGAGTCAAAGGGGGAGAAGAAAGGGAAATCATATCACACCTGTAACAAAAATTATGGTTTTAGATCGGACCGTTGATCTGCTTTGGCACGACTATTAAAGTACCACCGTGCATTGCATCTCGGGCCGGATAGGACCGGATTCTGATCGGACGGACATTAGCTAAAACAAATTTTCTGTTACGTCAGAGGATGGGGACCATGGAATGGCCATGCTTGCTTCGTATAAATTTCCTCTGACAGGTGGTATATACGAACGAATATTCCCCAGCAAACTTGAATACACGCTGAAGCCCACAAGTCAGTGGTTGACGCATTATAGTATCCTCTCGCACCCGCCACAGAGAATTAGGAATTGAGATCGTCTGGAGACGTATACGGTACAAAAATTGATGTGTCAACCGTCTGACGTCATGAATATGAGTTTTGTGTTTACTTTATTGATATTTAATACCACCTCAGCATGTTCTCTTGTCCGACCTGACTCAGGTTAACCTCTTGCATTTCAAAATAAATGAATAGTTTGCATTTCATTCGGTGGGAAATGACTCCAAAAATTAAACTATCACTGATTGTTTTGTGTAATTTCAAACACAATACTTGAAAAATAATTTCTAGTTTTTCAATTAAGTTATAATTCGCCGGTTTGAAAAAAAAAAAACAATATCTAGTGTCATTAAAACCCAAAACAATATCTAAGTTGATTAACAAACTAAATGTCGAAGTTGATGTTTATTAGGTGCGTTTAAAAGTACAAAAGCGTCTAGTATATTCTTTTCTTGTTTTTTAAACCGGAGAAGTTTCCAGTCAGGTCGGCAGTCAAAGGTGACGTTTAATTGGTCACCACGTGGCACTTTCTTAATTGCTCACCACGTGGCATTGTTAATAGTTGGGACTCCCATTTTACAGGAAAGGTGTTGTCTTGACGTAACGAGTTATTTTTCATGGGTCGAAGTTGGGCTGCCAACGGATCGGATTTTGTTCAAATAAATCGAAATCCGATAATGTTCATTCTGTAAAAAGTGAAGGCTAGTCTTACGTAATTCGGTTTTCAGAGCATTTACATATCAGAAACTCGCACACCTGCACACCTGAAATTGGATAAAAATTGTCGCATCAGATTAAAAATTCTAATAATATCAGAGATGTATGTAGATCCTCTAATTAGAGGTGCTATCGGGTCGAGTAGGGTCCGAATACTATTATATTTGAACCCATACCCTAAAACTGTTCAGGTTTGTTTTTCAATCCATATACTAATTAGTTTCAAATCGGGTCGTGTCTGGATTCGGATACCTATCTATCCTAAAAGTGTTTAGTTGCAATTATTTAAATTTTAAAACAAGGACCACTATTAAGACAGTGCATATATATGTTTTACAGAAAAAATTCAGGTACCTGTTGTGTATTTTGGGTATAGGAATAATTGGTCTATTTCGTACTTCTGCTTTAAATTTATAAAATCCTAAATACGCAAAGTTAGATTAAATTGCAAGCGCACAATCTATCCTTGTAGTAATTATGGGTATCGATCAAAAAATAACGGGAGATATTACTTTCTACTAAATCAATTAACTCTAAAATAGTGCAAATAAAGTAAAAGGGGGGTTTGTTGTAAAATTGGTTTTTGGGTTCAATACCCGATTGAGAGTTGAAATTAAGACAAGACAATTTTAAACAAACAAATAAAAAGGAGTTTGTGATTCAAATGGATAAGAGTCTAGGGGCTATCGGCATACAATCATTTGGTCAAATCTACATTTACTTGGTATTCTAAACTCATGTTTGCAATTATGGGGTTTCTAAACGTAAATATAAAAAAGGATCACTTTCGTGAATTAATGACGTGTCTAGATAATTCGGACTTCACGATTAAGTCCTTCACCCTAGCTATCTAGACCATAAGCACAGATTAGCCTAGTTTATCCCTAAACACCAATACTTCACGGTTAAGTCCTTCATACGATGTTTGGTTCAATTCTAGGTGTCCCAATCAAATATAAGGTTTCACGATTAAGTCCTTCACCTCAATTCAACATTTGTTCTTGTGGTTCCGGACTAAGAAATAGATTTGGTCATTTCTAATCTTAATCCTAAAGTAATTCATGTATACAATTTGGTACCATTAATTATAACTCATAGCAACTTAAGTTGATTAGACTCAAGCGGGAAATTAACAAGTAATCAAATCATACAAGCACATGAATTGTAAAATCAACAAGAATAAACAAACATGCAAACAATAATCATAAAGAAATTAATCCAAGTAAACATAGATTCAACACAAATTCATGTTTTTAGCCTAAGCCCCTAGAGAGGAAATCTAGCCTCTCATGGGTGAGTTAACAACCAAGGAAGTTACAAGAGAAATCATAATGAAAACAAAGTAAAACAAGTAAGAGAATAGACTACACCAATCTCTTCGCTCGCTGCCTTTGATCTTCACTTTTGCTTGCTCGAGAATCCTTCAAACCTTGCTCTTAATCGCCTTTGATCACGAGGAGAAGATAGAAAATGTGTAGAGAGATGTGGAAATTAAACCTAGAATGAAGAATGCCTTCTCCTGTTGCCTCCCTGCCCATATATAGCCAATTTCGTGTCTTGGGAAACAATCCCCCAAAATCTGGCAACAAATCTGAGAAGATATCATGAATTAAGGCATTAATGGCATTGGTGCGGCCTTCCTGCGGCCTTCACAGAATCCATGCGGGTCGCACAAACTGGAAGTCGGCTGGAAATCGGCTAAGGCATGAGGAATCGTGCGGCCTTCATGCGGCCCGCACGGCCATCCGCAGAACTCTCGGTTAAATCGGTGCGGCCCGCACAAAAGTTGGTTTTCGTCTGAAAAATGGCTAAGGAAAAAGGGGTCGTGCGACCTTCACAAATTTCCTGCGGCCCGCACGAGTACCCGCAAAACTCTCGGACAAATCCGTGCGGCCCGCACAAAAGGCTGTTTTGCTCCTTTTTGCTCGATTTCTGCAAATTAGATAAAGGAAAGGCAGTAACTTGGTTCTACGGTGCATTCTATACTAAACTAGACTAAAATGCAAGGGTTTTGGTACAGTTTAGGAGGTAAAACCTCGACCGAAGGTATATATAATTGAGGCTTATCAAAATCCCCCAAGCTTAAACCTTGCTTGCCCTCAAGCAAGAATCCAAACTCAGTTGTATGTCCGGTTTCTAAACTAACCAAATTCCAAGTATGACTCTAAATGCGAAAAATTTGTATGAACTTGCTATCATTAAAACTCGAGAATCTTTTTGGGCAACAATTTTGAAATTTCCTCGATCAACTCTAATTCACATCACCAATCGACAAATCAAATCTCACATTCAAAGACGCTTTTGTATTTGTAAAAACTAATCATTGAGTTATCAATATTTCACTTTTCGACCAAAAATATGCTCTCGTTTTGTGGTGATTTTCCTTTTTGCCCTCCCAAGCTTGGAACAAACTTGGGCTAGAAAGTTATAAAGTTTCGTGTGTTGGTATCATGCATAATTTTGACTATTCATTTTCTTTTCGTTGCTACTTGTGACACTATGATCTTTATCCTCAATACAAAACCGGCTAGTTATAAGTAGTTAACCATACCCAACCGTTTTGATTCAAAAGTGCTTTTGCATGTTCTTGGTTTAACCCTTCCATGATACGAACTCACACTTGTGATGTAAACTTGGCCATTTTATCGGGCAAACTAGCGGAACAAAGTGTCAAGGATTCATAACCTTAAGTACGTCATATCGCCGTAACATAGGCAAGCGGAATCCGAAGTAAATTTTTCAACATTTAAACATTTTTCAATCTTTTAGTGTTGCAATAATACCATGAATACACACATCAAAAAATATTCGTTCATACAAATGGATATTATAATATTTCTGTAATTAAAATCCCAACTTCCCAATTAGAAAGGCATACCTAGGTTTCAAGATGCTTTTTCGACAAAACTCAAGTTTTCATTTTTCCAAAATCCGAAAACATCTCATCTTATGAAATTCTTTTAGCAATTATGAAGTTAGTTCGAATTGTTCAAAGTCATCCAAACCATTTCCAAAAATTTTCAAACAAGTCCCTAAGTCAAGCAATCACACAAACATATCACCTAAAATGCAAATTATGAAAAATTTAAACATGACCTAAATGCAGATACAATTTTTCTTCCAATCCCCCCAAGCTTAAACAAAGCATTGCCCTTAATGCGATCATTCACACAAAAAGGAAAAAAGGAAGAAAAAGGAACTCACAAGATGGTGGACGAGTCGAAGGCGAAGGAAGAGGCGGGAGCGCCTCATTGCGGTGTGGAAGATGGCCCGGACGGTGAGAAGGTACCGGGCGGGTATTGGCGAGGTGTGGAGGCATGTTTGGGTGGGAAAGAGCTTTCTCGTTGCGCTTCTTGACGGCGGCGGCGCTCGCGCGGTGGTGTGGGTGGGTCTTCAGTAGGTTCGCCGCCGGAACGCTCGAAGGCTTGTTGAGCATACCACCTTGCCATGTGGGCATCCTCCTCGGCTTGGTAGAGAGGTTCCTCGAATTCGGTCACCCTGAACTGAAGGGTGTGGAGTTTATCATTGACCAATTGGAGGGAGGCGGACCAGTCTTCGTTCATTCCTACCAAATAATCCATGATGGCTTGATTAGAAGGACCGGCCGGCGCGGCTTGGTTGGGCTCACCTTGTTCGGCTACGGCAGGTGGTGGTGGAGCGCCGGCGTGGAAGAGAACGGGCTCGTCGGTGAGACTCCATGTGGCACGCCGCCGAGGGTCAAGGACTGTGGTGAGAGGTAAGCGGTAGCCATAGTTGCCGGGGCCGTCACTTATCCAGAAGTCTTGGCTGGGAGAACGCACAATGAGCAGCATGTGCGAGAGACCTGGGATATCGAGGGTGTATGGGGGGCTCACCGGGTCGTCAGGGACATTGACTCGGAGGGCTCGAGCAATCTTGGTGATCACACCACCACAAGAGATTTTACCATTTGGGCGGTGCTCGGTGGCTACAGCGTGAAGGTGCTTGGCGAGATAGTAGCCAAGATGTGGTTGAAACGACATCTCCTCCATGTTCCTGCGCAACATACAATAAAGATAGAAATTTTCAGTTTTTTGAAAACAGGAACTTGTCTCACCTCGCCCAAAAAGTGTGAGCGCCAAAACTCGCTGAATGTAACGGAGAGCGGGATGCTTGATGAGGCGGACCCGTTGAGGGTTGAGACCGGTGTTGGGGTCGATGATGAAATCCTTGAAGCGGGATTCATTCATGTCTCCTTTGAAGGTGCAAGTGTCATTCATGCGAGAGACATTGGTGGTGGGGAGGTTGAGACGCTCCATGAGTTCGGTTGAGGTAAGGCTAAATTTTTGCCCACCGAGTTGGAAGCTAATGATATTGGTGGCTCGGTTGAACTCAATGGTGCCAAGGAACTCGAGAGTGATCCCTTTGTAGGTTGGGCACGGTGTGCTAAGGAAGTCCCACAAGCCAATGCGCTCGGTGAGCATGCGAACGGAGTCATAGAGGCCGAGTTCGTGGAGAGTCGGGGTGTCGATCCATCGAGAGGAGACAACAGTGCGGTGGTAGGCTAGATGGTCGAGACGTTCTTGGTGCTCGTCGCTGAGAGTGTCGGACTCGAAGCCATTGAAATAGTCGTGCAAAGGGTGGGGTTTTTCAACGGCGGGGGCGCTTGTTTGGCCGGGCCCACTAGTCTCCTTGCGCCTTTTAGGGTTTCTCCGTGGAGGCATATGTTGAAGTTAGAGAAAAAAGAGAGAATGGTGTGGTTTACACGGTACCAAGGTGCAGTCACACGAACACGAAAATAAAATTCGAAACGAAAATTGCAAAATTTGAGTGCAGCAGAGGTTTGTGCGGCCTGTTCAAAATTTTGTGCGGCCTAGGTTAAATTTTGTGCGGCCCGCATAAACAGGTGAGAGAAAAGTTGGTCGTAAAAATGTCAGATCCACAACTAGAAATTCCCAGAAATTAAAAGAAAACGAGAAAAAATTTGTGCGGTCGAAGAAGCTCGCACAGTGACCCGCACAAAGATGTAAAAATCCAAAATCCTCTGTTTTTGCTAAAATCTTCAAGTTGGTACCAAATTGTAGTAGATCTTGCAAAAACCAACTAAAAATCAACAAAATAAAGTAAAGTACTAGAAAGACAAGAAAAGAGGAGATCTAACCTTGATTTTGAGAGGTAGATCCATGTGAAGATGTGAAGAATCGGTGTAGAGGTGGAGAGGACACCGGTTCAAGGAGAAGGAGGAGGAGAAGAAGAGGTGGTAGCTTCTTGGAGTAGGAGAGCAGCGGCAGAGAGTAGGGAAGAGGAGGACGGCGTGGTGGTGTGCTCAAAAGTCCTTCAAAAGAGAGAGAGAGATGGAGGCTTAAGAAATGGAAAAATAGGGTTTGGAGAAGAAAATAGAAAGAGTGGGAGAGAAAGGAAAGAGAGAGGGACGGGTTAAAGGAGAGAAGGGGTTTCCAAAAATCGCGCCTAATTAATGAGGCATTTGTTCGCTCCGTGCGGCTCGCACAAAATTTCGTGTGGCCCGCACAACCTAAATGTCCTATTTTTTTTTTAATCCACGTGTGACCCGCACAAAAATAGTGCGGCCATCGTAAACAGGCATCAATCCCCCCAACTTTGAGTTTGTGCGACCCGCACAAAAATCAGTGAACCCCGCACAGTAGGCCGCATAACTCTCGGGTAAATCGATGCGGCCCGCACAGGGGCACTGTGAAGCAAAAATGTTCTCCAAAAAACCTGAAAAATTCTCTAAAAATTAACAATGCATGAAACAAGTTTTGAAAGGTAAAAATAAATTTGAAGAAGTGAAAATTAAATATAAAAGTGAGAAAAACTTGGGTTGCCTCCCAAGAAGCGCTTAGTTTTAAGTCGAAAGCTCGACTCCTTCCATTCTCAATTCGTAGAAGGTGGATCGGTGAGGTGCATGACCTCCTTGTCGCCAATAGCCTCATGTTGGTAGAAATGCTTGAGCCGCTGTCCATTTACCTTAAATGAGTCAGTTTTCTCGCTCCCAAATCTCGATAGCCTCCATGATCAAGACTGTTGAACTTGATAGGGGCCATTCCACCTAGATTTCAATTTTCCGGGAAAAAGACAAAGTCGGGAATTAAACAAGAGAACAGGGTCACCTACCTGAAGTGCCATCGCACGATGTGCTTGTCATGCCACAGCTTGGTTTTCTCCTTGTATAGTTTTGCATTTTCATAAGCATTAAGGCGCAACTCTTTCAATTCGTGAAGATCAAGGACTTCGTTTCTCGCCGACGGCTTTCATGTCCAAGTTGAGCGCCTTGATGGCCCAATAAGCTTTTGTGTTCCAATTCAACCGGCAAGTGGCCCGGTTTTCCATAAACAAATTTAAAAGGGGTCATACCTATGGGAGTTTTGTAGGCTGTGCGATATGCCCAAGCACTTCATCAAGCTTGAGAGACCAATCTTTGCGAGTCGAATTCACACTTTTTGCAAAATATTTTTGATCTCCCGATTCGAAACCTCGACTTGGCCACTTGTTTGAGGGTGATAAGGTGTGGCCACCTTGTGCTTGACTCCATATTTGAACAAGAGGTTATCGAATTGGCGGTTGATGAAATGAGAGCCGCCATCGCTGATCACTACTCGTGGCCACACCAAACCTAGGAAAGATAGTTTTTTGAAAGAGTTTTCTTATCACAGCGGAGTCGGCGGTTGGGCTTGCTATGGCTTCGACCCATTTGGAGACATAGTCGACGGCCACAAGAATGTACTTGTTGTGCAAGAGGTAGGA
>JAJGRW010000254.1:21466-85510 GCA_025461045.1 Carex parvula
TTGCACTATTTTGTTTCCTAAGACTGTAACTTATCGATTTTGACCAGGGGCGGAGCAAGACTTTCTGACTATGGGGTCAGTCGTGAATGGGGGTCAATTATATAAAATTTTAATGCTGCGAATGGAGTTCAATTTTACAGTATCCGCAACATTTTACTCTAATTACATAGTAATCCGTGTATAAATACAAAAAATTTTTAAAAAAATGGGGGTCAATTGACCCCATTACTCCTTACTCCCTCCGCCTCTGATTTTGATTTGACCCCATGCTCAAAATGTCCTTACCAGAAACAAAATTATCAGAAGTTAGCAAAAAAGAGGAGCAAATTAAATGAATGGTTCCCACCACCACCACCCCCCCCCCCCCCCCCCAACTGTACTTATTTTCTTCTTTAGTCCCTGAAGTTTTAAGATTCTACTTTGGGCCTAGATATTTTTGTTAGTTTTTTTTTTTTTTTTTGGTTAAAAAGGCCGAAGCCCTGCTTCATTACAAAACATAGTTAACTTACAAGTAAGTTATATTTTTAATCATTGGAGTTGCCTTTTCAGTGAAAAAATGACGGGTCCTATCCTAGCTGTGTCAATGCAGTTGTGAGGACCAACTTTTACTAAAAATACTCATAAAAGACTGACCCACTCCACATGGCAGCCCATGACTTCTCCACATGATTTTGTTCAAAAACTAATGATGCTACAGGACTAGAATATATTTGTAATTTGCTTTGCTGAATATTCATCGGATTGGGTTTTAAAATATCAGCTACTACCTAAAAAAATAACTTGCTTAGGTAACCTTATGAAGCTATTTTTTTCTTAAAGCTTAAACTTGCGTAGCCTCCTCAAGTGGCAAAACAGAAATTGCGTATCAAACAGTTAATTTAAGTACACAATTTTTTGGAGCCATTCAAAAAAGGCAGAATAAAGATTGAAAACTATGTTTGAGCATACCAAACAATGTGAGATTTGGTAAGTTTTCTGTGACTTTAAATAGCAGCAACCAATTGTCAAGATATTATGTACTTATTCCAGATAACAATTATACTTTCTATTACAAGTTGCTACTGGACCTGAACCTGAATAGACCTTTTTACCTGTCACCAAGCCTAGCGGTCCCAATTACCCAGTCACATTTATAAAATCAATCATTAGAAACTAATTATTGCATACAACAAGCACCAAATTGAATTGTACTTACAGAGGAAATCGATGATGAGGCGGCCGTCGCAGAGGCGGCCGGTGGAGCGGTGAAAATGGACTCGGCCTTCGGGGAGAGGAATAGGATAGCCCATGCCGGCCATAATGCCGCCGGTGTCGGAATTGGAATCACCGAAATTGAAGATGATCGGAGATCCGCCGCTACAAACGGCTTTGGCCTCTCGCACGAATCTAAGAGAAACCATGTTTTGAAATATGAGCAGCACCGCCAGGGATTGAAGCACCAAAATCACAGTTACCCATGATGGCTGGAAGTGAACCTTCCTCATCTTTCTTCTCTTCTCTTCTCTTCTCCTTTTAATTTCTCGAGATGCTGCCGATTAAGATTTATCTCTTTCTCTTTGTCTTTGTCTTCCTCTGCAGTTGGGTGGATGACAGGATGAGTGGGTGGGTGAGTGGAGGTATCTGGTTAAGTAAACAGTTTAAATAGTTTAATGCATGCATACAGACTAATACAGTACAGAGATGTCTTTGTCAGTTTGTTGTTAGAGCGCTGAGAGCGGTGACAATGAGTATAGGTTCTCTGTGGCGTAATCTCTATAATATTTCTGTTGCATGTCACTTACATTCGGAAGCCATTGAAACTACCTCGTGGGACCTTCCTCGCAATGATTTGTAACAGGAAGATGCTAAGGAATCTGTAGCGGATGATTTGGATTGTTTGTTAGTGGGTTTGGTTTAGGTCCACAGATAAAGGTTGAGAAAAACTAGAAAGAAGTGCGAACTAAGCAAAAGGTGGAAAGTATAAATGTTTTTCCTCGACTTTCGGAGTAAATAAATTGCAAATTCACCCCTGAACTATCGCTCAATTCTGGTCCAGTTCATCCAAAATTTCAATATATCCAAAAGATGTTTTTCAATCAAAGTAGAATTATTATTATTATTTTTTTTTTTTTGCATATTCTGGTTTACAATTTTTTGGGGCATCGATATCTCTATTTTTAGATAGTTGACACCTATATGTCTACTTTCTAAACACGCGAGTTTAAAAGTCATATTAGTTCTGGTTTTCTACCCATAAAAAAAATAGTAAAAATATCTAAAAAATGTAAAATTTAATTTACAAGTACATATTCATATAGAGACTATGTTGAACGGTTCGTACCAATCAATAGAACTTTTAAACTGAAAATTTGAGTTCATAGCGCGAACCAATATTGACTCATGTATTCACACAACTAAAAAAATGCTAGAAAAAATAAAATTCACACATATGGCATCAAGGAGCGGATTGAATTCACAGTAATTTAGTGGTGGAGCCATAAGTTGAATCAATTTTATAAAATATATGTATTTCTTGAACTTGTTTTCACTGTTCTTTTTTTTAATAATATGTATTGCCCCACCTATATAATTGTTTTGTTTTAGTTATGTCAAATTTTATTTGACAATTGTTTTTTATAAGAAAATGTTGTTAAATGGGAAGTAAAAATATTGAAATTCAAATTATTTTAACATAAAATAAAATTACTAAATAAAAACCGAAACTGTCACTGCAAATTAAAATTACAACAACATAAAAATCGGAATTGTCACTACTACAAATTCGAATTACAACAACATAAAAACTAAGAAACATCAACGTTGGCGTTTGTTTGAAGAAGATCCTCTTAATGCTCTTCTTGAGGAAGATGTTCATGTTTCTGCTTATCTTGTTGCTTCCTCTACATTATAAGTAAAACATATATAAATTAATTAGTATTTGTTGAAGAGAGAACCAACAAAATTAATATATGTAAATAATTCAATCATGCATGTTCTCTGTTGCATTCCTATCGATGGTCTCACGATGTGCCTGATGTCCAAGTCTCCGACCTTGTAAACAGTCCATTTCCATCGGAATGCGGTTGTGCCGTCTCCTTTCCTTTTTGATCAATCTCCGCTCCAGGATGATCCTCAGACTGTTGTATTGAGGTCAGTCACATTAGTTGCCATTGGGCTCGAAGCAGGCACCCCATGTTTGTGCCAGCATTGACATATAGTAGAGGGGCTGACGTACAAATTCGCATCATATTTCATTTCTCAGACCACTGCTATGAAATGAGAACATGGTATACCAGTCAATTAGGGCTTCTGACATTCACATTTAATCTTGTTGTTATCCTTAATAACAACCTTATACCCGAAATCCCTGCGGGTATACTCCAGTCTTGGCTGATCACGCCTTGCAAAAAATTTTCACCCCATACCATAACCTCATAGGTCTCATGTACCATACTGTAAGGAATCGTAGTCATAGTCAAAGATTTGTTGATACGCTTTTGCAGCAAATCACTTATCATGTTGGACCACATCTTACCATGCTCAAGTGTCATTTCAGCTTTATTTCATCGTTCAAAAAACCATGCATGCATATTGTAGAACGCGTCCTCCATGACGGCTACAACTGGCAATTGCCGACTTAGTTTGAACACATTGTTCAGTGACTCGGACCCATTTATTGTCATTCTCCATCGGTAACCTTTGTCCAATGCTTGGTACAACTTCTCTAGACATGGAAGCTCGTCTTCATCATTCGGGTCCCTCTTACCCACCTTGTTAAGGTAATCTAGAGCCTCTGGGCAACCAATTTCAAAGTCTTAAAACATCTCCTGCAACCTCCTAGGCTTTGTCTTGTTTCCCCCATTTTGAACTTATCGCTGACCTCTCTTTTCCGCCCCACATGCTTGAAGAGGTTCTCGGCAACATGTTGAGAACAATATCGATGCACATATTGATCGATAGACTCATCCCATTCGAGATGTGGATCCTGGAATAAGTAGTTAATTCCAAATTTCTATCCGATATGACACAAAAGAATCGACCATCTTCAATGACTTCCAACTGTAACCATCTCATAAAAAATCCTAGTTTTCTGCACTTTCTTTCTCTACAATTCCGAAAGCCAATGGAAGCAATTGGTTTTCGGCATCATATGCATAAGCCATCAACAACCTACCTTAGTACCATCTCGACATGAAACATGCATCGATACTAATCACTGGTCTGAGGAAAGGTATCGCCACAATACATAGCCCATATGCCCATGCCACTGCCTTGAAATGCCTATCCACTGATCCATCAATCGGGATCGAGGTCACACACAATACTTGGTTCCTGGAGTGGTTCTTTTTATGGCTTCCAAGAGCAGAATAAGCAAGTTGTACGTGTTCTCCCAACTCCCAAACAGATTTGCAATAGCAAGCTCACGGCCTCGCCATAACTTGTTGTATTTGGGAGTTACCTTCGAGTATGTTGCCTTGACGATATCTCGGATATGATTTGTACTTGTGTACACATCCCTTCTCATGGTCGCATCAATTGCAGAGGCAACCATCTCTGTTGTAAGCTGAACATGATCAGCACGTGAGACCGGTACTTTGCATGCACGAGGGATTGCTTGTTTGTAGATAATCCAGTTTTCTATGAGACCATAAGGCTTCGCGCATAACTTGAATTTGCACGAGTCATCCTTGCATACCACAACTAGATGTCGAGGTTCGCTTTTGAACACCTTACACTCAAAATTGTTCTTCCAATGGAACTCATTGATTGCTACCATTGTTCTACTGCCAATGGGTTATCGAATGTTCTCTGTGTACCGAAAAACCTGACATCCGCTACTTGAAAAGCTGATGTGTAATTGATACTATCAACCGGGTGTCTCATATCTGCCCTACTAGTGATTGGGTACTGTGACTGGTAGGACTGTGACACAGACTGCGACTGTCTGGTTGGTCAAACTACATCGTTAGAACCCGATGACTCATTTGACGGCTGTTCATCCCTGCTCTCTAAACTGACATCATCAATTGCATCCACCGATACATGTGAATAATCAGGGACCGGTTTACGGACCCAAGCAGTTTTGGGTCGGGTTATGGGTTCAGCGACCCGACTACTATCGGGTCAGGTTATGGGTACACGGGCCTGGCTGTTCATATCCAATTGGGAATTAAAACCAGCATTATTCAGTTCTAATTCTACATACAACTCCAGAACTGGTACCCTTTGTTGGAAGGTTGCCACAATTCCTAATATCATTTGCTTGACTACTAGTATACCCAACCCGTGAATATATCTCTCTCTGGATATAGTCAAAGGTATGGTTCATGGTTACCGGCAGTGAGTATCTAGGACAGGTACTGTAAAAGACATCATCATCATAATACTAGATTTCTCCGCCAACAAACAATTTCACACAGATCATTTTTGGTTTTGATTGTTCTGGATAACAAACTACAATTTTAAAAATAATAACCCTATAAGCATTTCAACTAATAATTAATAAATTAAATAATTTACAATTAAAGAAATAAAAAAACTTACAAAAAGTCCAAACTTGCTGAGTCTCTCTTCTTCCTCTTTTTTTCTCTCTTTTTTCTTCTCTTCTTCGTCTTTTTTCTCTCTTTTTCTCTCTCTTCTCTTCTGCGAGACTCAGATTTTATAAAACCCAGGTCTCTTCTGGAAAATAATTTTTCAGAATCCCAGATTCGAAAAATTATTTTCTGGAAAGAGAATGGCTGAATCCGGAGAATAATTCTCCGGAAAGAATTGGGCAGCTTCAGAAATATTTGACAAATAGATGTAGATTGTTAAATTTTTTTATTTTTTTTTAATATTAATAAAATTTCGGAATTCCTCACTCTATACTACTAGAGAGCATGATTTTCCTAAATACAAGACAAAGAATGATAAAGACGGCTCCATATTTATTCATTGATGTGCTAAGATGTCCCTATAATTTTAAAAAATTTACATAATATATATTGAAATTTAATATAATTTATTTTTTTTTTCAAAGTTTTTATATCGTCTGATCTCATTCATAAAATGTCAATCTAGTGGTTAGAATTTCACTTTCTGATTTTGGAGACTTAAATTCAAATTTCAAATCTCACCTATACAACTATTGTATATTGTGTATTTTAAGTTTCATCTCCTCTGATCAAAATTTTATAGTTCCGACCCTAAAAATCAGACTAAACCCACTTGAATGCACGCAATTGCATATGAATTTGGTTAGAAAAAACAAAAAAATTAAACATTTCTTTTCAGTAGTCCACATGCATTAGCTTATCAAAATTACTATACTCATACATTAAAAAAATAGACATAATCTTACCAAAATTTTATAACAGGGAACAATAATTTTAAACATTTAAAATATAGCTAATAAAAGGCTAATAAAATATAAATAATTTTATGATGATAGGATAGACAAAAGGCTAATAAAAAAGCTAATATATCACTTTGTTTGATTGGAATTTTTTAAATGTTTGAGAAAATTTTCTAAAATAAAAGTTATGTCTTATATTTCTTTTGCATTGTAAAAAAAATTTGATAGTTGAGTAATAAAACTAATGATAATTCCCTTATATTATTGAGTCCAGCTACTATAACACTAGTGTCATTCTAAACTAAATAACACCACATCTTAAACCATTGAATCTAATTTAATATTCGTGCAAGACACTAGTGTCATTCCAGCTCTATCTTGTACACGAATATTAAAGTAGATACAATAATTTAAGATGTGGTGTTATTTAGTTTGGAATAACACTAGTGTTATAGTAGCCGGACTCTATATTAATACATCAACAATAATTAATGTTGATGGCCATAACAACGACGGCCACGATGTTAACGACAATATTAATAGTGGTGGAATGGCAGATAGTGGTGGTAGTATGAATATGACTATTATTATTGCATGTTATTGTTATTAGGAAGCTGATATGAGTACCCCCATTTGAGTACCCGCACTATACCCGCACATAAACTATCATAACTGTTTTTGGGAACCGCACCTAAACTGTCATAACTGTTTTTGGGAACCCAAACTATCAAAACTGTAATTTTATTTTACAAGTATTAATAGTAACATTGTGAAGTATTTATACCTATACAAGACAAGTATTTATATCTATACAATGAACTACATATATGATATTTTATCAAGTGGTTTTTACACGTTTTTCAAGGTGATTTTTTTTTTCTCCGTTCAATCTAACCAATTTTTGGAACGATTTATGAGGAATTTTGCAAATCTAAAACCACGAACGTTTTTTATTTTTTTTTTCTCTTTCAAATGAGATCCATGATGACATACTTTTACACATTTTTCAAAGTATCAAATATTCAAATATGGAAAGTATTCATACAAAATGGAAAGTATTTATACCTAAGATATCAAATATTCATATATAGTTCATCAAGTATTTATATTTAAGATATCAAGTATTTACAAGTATTCATACCTAAGATATCAAGTATTTATACTCAACTGCGGGTACTCATATTTATACTTAAGATATCAAGTATTTATACCTAAATTATCAAGTATTCATATATAATTCATCAAGTATTCATACCTAAGATATCAAGTATTTAAAAAAAAACTGGACACAATACCTACTCATCTTTTACACGTTTTTCAAGGTGGTTTTTTTTTTCTCCGTTCAATCTAACCAATTTTTGGGACGATTTATGAGGAATTTTGCAAATCTAAAACCACGAACGTTTTCTATTTTTTTTTTCTCTTTCAAATGAGATCCATGATGACATACTTTTACACGTTTTTCAAAGTATCAAATATTCAAATATGGAAAGTATTCATACAAAATGGAAAGTATTTATACCTAAGATATCAAATATTCATATATAGTTCATCAAGTATTTATACTTAAGATATCAAGTATTTACCGAAAAAAACTGGACTCATCTTTTACACGTTTTTCAAGGTGATTTAATGATTGACAAAGTTAGTTGGGAAAGGAATCAAGTGCGGGTATAATGCGGGTACTCAACTGTGGGTACCAAAATCTTTATTCTTGTTATTAATTCAGAAATATAGTCAGGAAAAGTAATTCGAGAAAAATTAAGCTTTAATTCATTTATTTTTAAATACTTTTTTTAACACTTTCACAAAATCAAACGTGTCTGCAAAATTACTAGTTGTTGAGTTGTTTAGGGACCACATTAAAACTTAGAAACTACATAACAAAACAGAAAATTGGCGATAATTATTTTGGGGATCGCTTGTGTAGTTTATAAGTGGAGCAACTGGAGTCTACAAATATGCGACCTGATCCAGGACCAGGAGCAATGAAGAAAACCAAAATTAGTTATGATTAGTCGGAATAAAAAATATTATATATTTAGACTCGATTAGACCGCTGATTTAAAAATTCAAGAGAAGGACATGCACAGACAGATATAAGAACTATAGTGAATAGACTAGGTTTTCAAATAAACTGTGGACCATACTTCTTCAGGTTCATCCAGTAGTGGGCCACTCCTGGATGAATAACTCCTCGGTTTTCCCACTTAAGTAAAGAACTAGTTCAGGAGAGAATCTAACGATATATAAAGATGCTTTAACAAGGAATAATCGCTCTCTCGGTCTCTCCGTCGTAAAATAAGACACAACTTGTCCTTTTCATGTGAGTATTGTAGGAATGGACTTGTCCGGTGTACAGTAACGGAGACTGTACTTGGATTTGTCGTCACGTGAGCTAAATGTGGGAACGATTGCCACATCTGATGGAACTTTGGAAAGAAAGTATTGAACGATATGTGGGAACGCTTTGACGGAGGCAGGACAACGAAACAATTAATGCTCATTTGATGTGACTTCTCTATTAACTGTATATGTTGAATTATTCTCTCAAAAGTAAGGTTAATTTCTTCTTCATACGCTGCCATTTTGCCAATATTAATTTGTCTTAAATCCTCACTAATTTATGTTCCATTTTTAAGCTTAACCTGTTCCCTGTGTCACTTAATTTGTCAATAAAACTGCTAGCTAGTAGCCTAGATTTTACTCAAACTAGGAGTAACTTAGGTTTTAATATCGGTGCAAAGTTGGGACTAACACATCGATCAACTAGAAAAATTTATATTGGTCCAATGAAAGTTTCCTTTGCTTAGGCAACAAATTTCTATTTTTGTCATAAGTTATTGTTCTCATCTCTAAATCATTCAGTGATACTTTTTTTTTGTCAAACTGGATTGATACTTCTAAATAAAAATTAAAATTTTATGTAAGCGAAAAATTAATATCTACTTAACTAAATTTTAACTTAATATAGAAATCTCCTGCATGAACTTGAGAATTGCCGGATCCCCAAATCTAAAAATAAAAAAATGCTCCTTCATTTCATCCAAATTAACATCCGTCTGAAAACCATAGTACTACTGGGTTGTTTAAATCAAAACCAGCAGGAAAAGGTACAGGAGCACTTAGAGATGTAAATGGAGCGGATAATGCTGATACCAAATTCGTATCTCTTTTTAATGAGTGGATACGAATACGGATATGGATAATAAACGGATGTCAAAATTCAAAATCAAATTCATCTTAAACAGATACAGATACAGAGCGGATAATCCACGAATACGGATATGAATACGGATATGAAACGAATAATTATCGGATAATTGAGTAATATGAACTTTAAGATACAAATACTAATTAAGAAAATTTAAATATGAAAAGAAATGAATAATTTAAGTTAGTTTATTTAGGTTTATAATTTAAATCTATGAAAAAAAACAAAAAAAAATCAAAGACTAGGTTTCTACAATAGTCAACAGCCTAGGAGTATTAACAATTTAATTTTGATTAGGTTTCTAAAGAGGACATATTTAGGTTTTAACAATTTTTATGGATCTTTATGGTGTTCATAATTAATACGAACAGTGTGCTGATTCATGAATTAAAACTATTACGATGGTACCTGTCTCTCTCTCAGATCGCGTCATTATGAAGACATCAAAAGCGCCGCAGATGATCCAAGAACCTAAAGATAAAAATGATAAATGCTATAAACAAATGATTTGAAATTACAGCAGCGGTAGCCTTGTTCGGATGATTCGGATATCCGATCCGTTTTCTAAAAGGTAAAGATGGTTGATTGATGGGATTAGGATATTAGGATGGCCTAATCAATCAATCTGATACGACTTGTTGACTGTTGCCTTACTGATCAAGATTTTCTGAGACGCGTGTAGATGTTTCAGCCGTGTGGGGGTCACTGCAAAACACACTTCACAGTTTACATAAATCAAAATTATAGTGGGTTATGAGATAATGCACTCAAACCTCTAATTTTCCCAATTACGCCGACGTAGCACTATGTATTATTAGTCTAGTATTAAAATAATTCATGTTGCATTATGTCAAAGTCATATGTTTGTATTGCGAATTATCAAATGGTATGTCAGGCAGTGCGCTGTGCGCACATGGGTTCAGTGAGCACACAACACAAGTGAGAGTGAATTTGGGTGACATTATGAATTATGAGCTCGGGGATGAATCCGAATCTGCTGTAATTCCGAAAGAAATTATAGGATTCGGAAGTTTCGAGATTAATCATTTAAATTTTTTTGTGCACGGATTTTAAAATATTTTTAGAAAAGTAAGTTTTTATGCACACATTATGAGAAAGACTGTTAAAATATAACAGTTAGTTTTCAAATTTAATTTATAACGGCTAGTTGTAGCTAGGAAATAGTGTCTTGTAATTAAATAGAATAGGAAATAGTGCAACGGCTAGTTTTTATTTTCTTTTATAAATAGAGACACTTGTAAATAGAAAAATAAGATTGCAATATAATTTGTTTTCTTAAATATTTTCTCTCTTCATTTTACAAAATAGCATGATATTAGAACAAAAGACTCTGTGACCAAAAAATCGAAAAACCACAATAAATTTCAGCAAAAAAAAAAAAATAGCTCAAGAAGAAACTATGAACTTCTCGAAGCTAACAAATACTTTGCTCAATGGCAAAAATTACATGTCATGGGCAAGGGCAGCATTCGGGGCCCTGAGTGGTCGAGAGATGTTATAATATATTACTGGTGAAAATAAAAAACCAGAAATCGCAGATACAAACAAGCTAACTCCTGACGAAAAGACAGCAACAAAACAATGGAGAACAACAAACGATAGAATCATCACTTCACTAATAAACTCCATGGAGCCAGCTGTATCCAACCTCTTTACAATGGCCGAAACAACACATGAGTTGTGGGAAGCGGTAAAAGCTATGTATGGTCAGCAAAATAATTTGTCACATATTTATCAACTTATGCAGGAGATTAAACAAGAAAAACAAGGGTCAAGAAGCCATACTGAGTACCTTAGTGTTCTTGAAAAAAACGCAACGAGCTTCGATCCTACCGGCCAATAACAACATATTTGGCCACACTTCAGAAGCGAGATGAGGAGGATGATATTTTTCAGTACCTCGCGGGTCTAAACACGAGTTATGAAGCAGTAAGATCTCAAATCATGACCACGGTACCTCTTCCTTATTATTCTCAAATTAAAAGTTTAATTCAACAAGAAAGTAGGAGACTTGCCATAAATTGTCCACATATTGCAAGGCATAAGGGACACGAGACCCATGACTTAGCCATAAAAAATCCAAACTTTAATAAAAAAACATAGCTTTCAAAATTGCCCAAATCAATAAAAATATGAGAAGTGTAACCACTGTAAAAAAGATGGTCACACTCAGGATAGGTGTTGGCATCTCTATTCTCATCTCAGAGCACAAAAATTCTAAGGCAACGATCATAATCGAAATTAGGAGAAAAATAGAAAAAAAAATAGAAGTTTTGTTGTTTCTAATGAAGGGAATGAGTTTAATGGGCTAGTGGGTTTATTTGGAAATGGAATCGAACCCAATAACACTAGCCAAAATGCTAATGGATTCAATTACAATTGGGGCGGACCCAACAACAAGACCTCCAATAGACCCTCCATTCCGGGCGCTGGCGGGTCACTCTGGAATGGGTCAGGCATTGGCGGGTCACTTTCAAACGGGTCAAGAAGCATTATAGGTGTTGGCGGGTCAGAACACTCTCAACACTTGGTGGTATTGCTTCTAACTCAAAAGATTTATTTTTTAACCAAATTATTATAGATAGCGGTACAACAGATCATATGTTTGGTAACAAACAATTATTGTCAAACCTAAAACCGACCAAATATGATAAATATGTCTTGCTTGCAAACGGTATGAAGGCAAAAGTAAATGGCATAGGAGAAATTAACTTATGTAATAAACAAATTAAAAATATTTTATATTTAGAAACATTTCCTATAAACTTACTTTCTGTACATAAATTAACACAAAAATTAAATTGTAATGCAATATTTTCTTGTAAAAACATTGTATTTCAGAATCGGAAAACCGGCATCAAGATTGGTGAAGGACTTCTTGAAAATGGACACTATCTTTTGAACTCCAACAAATTAAATCTTTGTGCTTCCGCTAAATTCGTTAACTCTGATCTTAGGCATAAAAGACTTGGGCATCATTCCGACAAGATTTTAAATAGTATCTTAGATTTTTTAAAAATTGAATTGTACTAACTGTGAAGTATGCAAAACAAACAAAGCTTCATTTTTCTCTTTTTACTAGCAAAAGTGAAGCTGTTTTTGATTTAGTACATTCCGATGTATGGGGATCGGCCCCAATTGATTCATATGATGGATTCAAATATTTTGTTATATTTATTGATGATTATTCAAAAGCAACTTTACTATATTTACTTAAATCTAAAGATGAAATATTTGATTGCTTTTATGAATTTTTATGTCTTATAGAAACACAATTTAATGCAAAACTGAAAATCTTTAGATCTGATAATGGAACAGAATTTATAAATAATAAATTTTCAAGTCTCTTTAGAGAAAAAAATATTATACACCAAACAACTTGTATAAATACTCCCAAACAAAATAGAGTATCAGAAAAGAAAAATAGACACTTATTACAAATGACACACGATATTTATTATTTTAAAATAATGTTCTTAAAATTTATTGGTCGGATGCCGTACTTTGTGCCACACATTAAATCAATAGATTGCCTAGTGTTATTTTGAAAAACAAAAGTCTATTAGAAATTATTTATCTACAAAATATCACTTATGATCATATGAGAGTATTTGGTTGTACAAGTTTCGTACATATCAAAAGAAAAGACAAGCTTGATTTTGTATCACAAAAAACTACTTTCTTGGAATGAATACTCATCTTATAAAAAATGGTTATAAATGTTATGACCCAATTAATAAAAAAATGCATCTCTCTAGTAATGTTACATTTTTTGAAAATGAGCCATATTTCAAAAGAAAAGAAATAGTTCATCAAACCTATACAAATAATCAAAATGACAATATAGTAATACCTTACTTAAACATATACAAATAATCAAAATGAACCATATTCCAGCGGTGATACGATGCTAATGATGTATCTCCCGCTGCTGGTAGACCTTGAGCATGTATCGTCGTACAACTAGGGTGGGGC
This sequence comes from Carex parvula, assembly GCA_025461045.1. NCBI lineage: Eukaryota > Viridiplantae > Streptophyta > Magnoliopsida > Poales > Cyperaceae > Carex > Carex parvula. The sequence goes on from JAJGRW010000254.1 coordinate 34,990, forward strand.
TGTCCTAGCCCATCTGTACTCTAACATGTGCTGTAGTTGTTAGGTAAGTCTCTAATTCTTTCCTTACTTAATTATTTAATCAACCAATCTAAATACCATGATGGCTAAAATTCTTGAAAATGCAATGGGATAAGAAGCAGATGTATGGGCCGGTACATTTGCTTCAGCACCGGTCGTGGTCACGGCTACCGGTGGGTCGGCCTATCCCGAATGAACCTCCGGCATGGGGAGCGCCCGACAATCTCATATGCCCGACATACGCCAAGAAGTCCCACGGTCCTCACAACTACCTGGATCGGACCCACTATAGTACCATTGGTATCAGACCGGTCCGTTCAGAGCTACAGAGTTTGGCTTCAGATCTTGTTCAGTGGACACCGTACGACCAGTTGTATGAGGATGAGCAGTTGCCGGGGATTTGTCTGCAGCAGCGGGAGATATGATACTACAGAGGTCCACTCATCACTATTTTTATATTTTTTAGATCTTTTTTCGTCACTAACTACGCAAATTATGCTAAAATAAAATAAATTATTAAAATTATACTAAATTAAACTAATGAGAATTGTACTAAAATAAAATAAATTATCAATAATATGCTAAATTAAACTAAGGACGCTAAATCATACTAAAAGAAAATAAATTATCATGATTATGCTAAACAGAAAATACTACAATAATAACAAAATTAGTACAACATAAAATCTAACATAAAATACTACAACATAAAATCTAAACGGAAAATAATACAATAAACTCTAAAACAAAAAAAAAAATAAGGATACTGACCATTTAATGGCTGGTAATGGATAAAAGTTGGTAAATAGCCGGTAATTGATTAAATTGAGTACGAGCTATTTAATGGCCGATAGGGATATTTTTATAAATTTCCAGAGAACATGGGTATATTTATTAATCTCTAATTAACTTTGGATATTAATAAAAATCCCGGCGCATAGTATGTACCAACCTTTGTCCTCCAACGATTCCAAAAACAAATATTTTTATTAATCGCATTGGTATTATTGTTCATAAAAAAATGTAATATCACTTGGCCTCACGGTGATGTATATCCCAACCTAAAAATAAACTGATGATCCGAACTAGCATCTTCATGATAAGAAAAGATTTGGCACATATAGTTTTTACGTCGCTATCAGTTTTTATTTGTCTATTTTTTGACAAATATTGACGAAATTGATAAATACCAACGTAAACAGTACTCCGGTCCATACTGCATGTGATGTCTCTAGTCTCTACAGCATCGCCATTTGTTAGTAAACTTAATCTCCCAAAGCATTTTGTATAATGGTCTTCACACCTTTAACCGAATTAAAAAAAAAAAAAAACATGGCGTTTAAAAGAGAGATGCAAACACAGATGAACACAATCACAAAGACCAAGTAAAAGAGAGGATTACGTCACAACTCACAAACCAACCGCACAAATTAGAAAGTAAACAAGAAAACTGCATCAATCATCAACCAGCAATGACATGGGAAATCGCATCTAATTATTTTTTTTTCTTCAGAATTTTTTTTTTCCAATAGCCCAAAAGAGAGAAGCGAACAAAAGCAATAATAATGAAAAAGGAAAAAAAAGCTATACCCAACCCAAATTCACTACACCATAAACCATAACCTATTTTCTTTTTTTTTTCTTTTCAACAATCAGTCGACCTATATCAAAACAAAAAACATAAACTAGAAATAAAGATGGATGGTCCATAACAAAGACCCAAAATTAATATAGCACCGATGAAAACCAAGAAGAAACACGGTTAATCAAAATCAGATACGCCCCTCTATGCAAAACCGCCATCTATCATCCATCCAACCGCAAATAAATCCCACTTAGGCCCCAGTCACATAGCTGAACAAAAAGAGGTCTACTTTTCGTTAAAGCTATTAACCCGCACATGCATCGACCCGATGGTGACTACATCCCCCCCATCACTGGACCGGCCATTCTCATCATTAGCCTCAGAAGATTTGATGCTTAGAGACCCGACTTTTTCAGCCACATTCTCAATTTGATCCAATGGCTTTGATTGATATTTACCATTCTCAACAGGCTTATACTTTGTTTTAGTAACTGGGCTGCTGGTTTGCTTAATAGAATTTTCTAGCTGAAATTTTGGGTTTACATTCTCAGAGGCCTTACTGCTTTCTTTGAGAACGGTGCAGATCTCTGGCTTTTCAGCCTCTTTCTTCATTGTAAGTGCCTTTTCGACCTGATGATTCTCTCACTACCAGATTAGGGTTATTCACACTAATCGCTCGAGGCATCTCAACAGGTACATGTTTTTTGCTGTCCTCAGACTTCACCACAGTAAGTGTTGCTTCTGTCATGCTGTTCAAATCGGCTGATAATTTTTCATCTTGTTTTTTCTCAGTTGCAGTTTGGAACTCCTTTAAGCCAACTGCCTGTTTTCTGACAAAAGCTGGTACAAAGAGAGGTGCATCAGAGCTAAGAAGCTTGGGGTACTTCCTGTGTTTGTTTCTCTCCTGCTCCTCAAACTTAAAGAATCCATCCAGTATTGAGTTAAGAAAGGCATGGCTTTTGAAAATCTTAAGAATTGGAACGCCTGAGGTGAAGGGTACCTGATACAAAAGCAAGCAGTTTTTACATTTCAGTATTAAGTACAGAATTAAATTGTTGAGGTGTATTTAAATAAGAATGGTTATTTCCTTTACTGTATGAGATCTTTCAAAGAAATGTGAAATGAAACTGAAAATTAAAGGTTCTAGACACAATACATATACTGAGTACCTGCTGGCAGGCACCCATTTAGGTAAATTCTTGTAACAACCCCCAACTAAAACTATCCAAATGGAAAAAACAAAGAAGAAAAACATTATTCATTCCTAACAATAATGAACTGGTTTCAGACATAATAAGCCAAATGAAAACCAGATCAAACATGAGACTGCAATTCTGCCAAATCCAACATACCCAACAAAAACAAAATACGAACAAAAAGTAAATTGGTTCATGAATATAGCGAACAGATAACTATGCTATCACCTCACCCCTTACCCAAGACTGATGCGTCGAGAAAACACTTAAGACATTTTCAGATGTATGTCATTTTTCTTAAAAGGGGTGATGTTCATAGCCAAGGGATTGGATTGCCCACCAATGGGCTTGCGCCACATTGCCAAGAAAGTGCATAATCCTATTGTGTTAAATGTGAACCACATACAAACATACTTGACACAAGCAGGATTGACACTTGTGGGCGACATGGGATGCCCATTGGTGCGCAATCCGGAGAAAAGGTGTTACACTTTAATTAATACAACTATTGAAATGAAACAATTTAAACTTCGCCTTTGTGGTTTCTACACAGCCTATCCCAAGCAAGGAAAAAGGAGGATGGTTCGTGATAAGCTTAGTGACCCAGTGGTAAAAAAACAGCCTCTTTATGGAAATGAAACCCTCACGAATTGGGCAGTAGTACTAGGATGGGCGACCTCCTGGGAAGTCCCTGTGTTGCTGATTCCAGTTGGGTTTCATTTCTAGCCTACCCCAACTTGTTTGGGAATAAAGGCTTTGAAGAAGAGGATTGAAATGAAACAATTTAAAAGAATGATATACCTCTTGGGTGTCACGGCTGTGAGTGACAGGCTTATATTCGTTGTTTTCCAACAGAATGTGCCGCAGAGTGTTGTTAGCCACATCTTTTATAATGTGCCACTTAACAGGGAAGCAACCTGGCCACTTATCTTGCTGCCATATGTCCATATTCTTATCAAAATCAACAGGCCCCACCATCTCTGCCACCCCACAGAAATGACCGCTTGTATTCACCTGCAGTGTTAAGATTCATCATCATTATCACAATCAAGAAAAAATACCAGAACTGCCCCTTCTTTACTCCATTTTTTGCATTCAGAGAAAGAGCTCACAAATGGTACTATGTTGTTCATTAAATTAGGCAGACAATATTACCCAATTTTTTATTACCTATTAATTTCGATAGAGAGTCACTGATGTCACGTGATATAATGATCACAATTACTTAATAACTACAATATTAATTTGTTTAATTAGCACTAATGCAAAACAGAAGGTACAATCTAATGCATAGTATGTGAAATTACAAGTATAACACAGCAAGAAATGTCATGGATTGCATCAAAAGACTAGTTGCAACATACAAGAAACTTATCATCTCCATGACATGCACATGAAATTTCCAACGAATTACTCAATTATAAAAAGTAAAGAAGAAGATGAGGAGAAATAAATCCTACCGAGAAAAAGAGGAAAATGGGGCACTTAACCCCATTGTTGACTGAGATCCTCTGTGCCTCTTCATAGGCCGAGCTAAGCTTCTTATTCCCATTGGGCGTGCTCGACCACACCCCATATTTAATGCTCTTGTGCACGTCATCTTCGCTGTATGACTTTATCACAAAAAATCTTGCACAACTGTAGTCAGTTACAAACTCGGCCTTGTTGTAATTGTTGATGTCAATTATTATGTTGCCTTGCGAGTCTCCGACTGAGAGCTTGGAGGTGTAAGATTTCACTGTCATGGTGGTGTTATCCCAGAAGGCCCTCGCACGGCCCCAGTTGCGGGTCTCAGGTTCTACATAGCTCGGTCTGTTCAACTTGTCCTGAGATGGAGGCTTCACTAAGGCAGAAGGATTTGTCACCTGAATGTACAAAATTAATAACATTAATAGAAACTTAATTTACCAGCTAATGAGAACTTTCAGAAATATAGTGCAACAAGAGAACTAGTACAGTCACATGCTATGCTGGTCAATATGCCGAAAATATAAAAAGTATGACAACAGGCAACAAGTAGGCTACAATTTCACTGTTACAGGTACTAGCACAATCCTAGTGAGTACGAAACTGGCTCAGGCAGTTCCTTGACTTGCTAATACTGTACCATTCAACTACCAACCAACCCAAAGACTAATGGCTGAATTTGGCCTATGATTGAGATATCAATTTGAAAAAAAAAACTAGAATAACATAAAAAGAATGTGATAACATCACTGTACCTGTGGAACATGAGGCGCTGTGCTTGCTTTAACAGTCCTTTGAGGACTTTGTTTCAGAGAAGACAAGCCAAGTAATGGTGTTTTTGGAGCCTTCACCACAGATTGAAACTCAAGAGAGGAACTTGAAATTGGTGTGCCAGTAACTGCAATGGTACCAGTGCTGGTCCTTTGTGAAGGCACAACTGAAGGTGCATGGGTGGCAGCTGGACTCATATAGTTGCCAAAGTTTAGTGTATCAATGGATCCATGCTGATAGGGAGAGGTAGCAACTGAGCCAATGTCCATACTGCTGGAATGGACTAGAGAGGAGTAGCCCGGGGACGGTACTGGCTGGGGGTGCTGGTACTGGGTATTTGTAAGGTACTGTTGCGTGACTTGAGTGCCTTCGAGAGAACTTTCAGGACCCACCACTGAACCAAGCTGGTAAGAATTTGTCAGATATGGGTCATACGCCGCCGGTTGTTGGTAACCATACTCAGGTGAGTAATACAAATATCTGGAACTATCTGCTTGCGCACTCTGCTGCTAATGAAAATATAGAAATATAAGCAATACAGAAGTTCAATCATAACACAGCATCAGCATAGTACAAAAATTGCTGATTGACAACAGTATCAAAAATAATCTGACCAATCTGCATAAGCATGTCCTACCGTGCTACCAACACTAAAATGTTTTTAGGTTATATTTGAATGAATATTGTTTTGCTATAAATGTGAACAACAAGTAGGTACCGACGAGTAAAGAGACAAATGGATAGAAGTATGTAATCAATAACAACATACCGAGTACTGGAGATCTTGACCTTCAAAAGTTACCATGGGCTGACCGTCGTCCCATTTAGGAGTAGCTTGTACACCAGTCAGACCGGTAGTGGGGTCGTACCAGTTGTAGTTTGTACCATTCTGGTAGTACAAACCACCACCATACAGATAATCGTGGGTACCTTCACTGCCCATGTATCTATAATCTTCAAATAAATCTGCATTCGTTCCCAACAAATATCATATTAGAGCTGTTGAAATTGACAAACTACAATTTTATCCCTCTGTATCAATTTCCAGGAGAATGGTTTAAGCATGTTTCTAATGTGTAAGATTTTGAGGTTCACAAATGAATAATCCAGTTGACTTTTTCCCCTTGAAAGACTATATGCATGCTAAAACCAACTAATAGAATGCAGACCTAGTTAAAGAAATTATCAAGAAATGAAACAAAACACTAAATACTAATGGACTATGTGCATCAGGAAGACCATATGCATGCTAAAACCAACTAATAGAATGCAGACCTAGTTAAAGAAATTATCAAGAAATGCAACAAAACACTTTTATACTAACAGACCATGTGCTTCAGAAAGACTATATGCATGCTAAAACCAACTAAAAGAAAACAGACCTGGTTAAAGAAATTATCAAGAAATAAAACAAAACAAAAATATATTAATGGATCATGTGTATCAGAAATCCTCACGTATAAAATAAACCTCATAGGAGAATTTCAAGAAATAAAACAAAGGATAAAAAGGAAGGTACCATATGCTTATCTGAAAACAATAATTTTGTAAATCATGTTATTCAAGAAATGAAACAAAGCAGTATATATGAAGGGACCATTATGCACATCTAAAATCAACTAGTATGGAATACAACTTGTAGTGGAGACTTTCAAGAATTGAAATAAGATATCAAATATGAAATGACCATCCACACATAAAACTAAAAAATGAAATAGTAAAAATTTTCATGAAATGAAACAAAAGATTCAATAAATCATATAATAAAACTCTCTTCCCTATATAATATTTCACATAGCTGCCTTTTTTTAATATGTTCAATAAACAAGGTCGCATAAATCTTCTGTGAAGAATCAATGTAACCAGCATAAAACCTTAAAATATGCCCAAATTAAACGTGTTTTGAATGAGATGCATAAATACACGAGAGATGCAGTAGTACTAATAACAAAAGGTAGATCAAATCAAATCTACAAGGTAACGAATAAATAACACAGATAGGATTCTGCAAGAGAATAAATTTGTTCAATATACCCAATTTTCTAAAGAACAATAGGATGCCTCAAATATTAAATCCCAATCCAGAAACCCTAATTTCACCAGAAAGATAAGGGAGGGGAGAGAAACCCTAATTAGACTTAAAAAATAGGCCACAATTTGATCCGGCTGTATGATTGCTAACATCTGCTAATGAAGATACCAAGAACGATTAAACAACGCGGGGCGGTATACAAAGATGCAGCAAAATTTTAGCCAGCGGATCCAATAATAAACCCAAAATATAAAGATCACATCAAACAACCAACCAAACCTTAGAAACCACCAGCGAGGCGGCGACACATAGAGACATAAACACCAACCCCGATCGACCGTGTACGAAAAAGGGGAGTAATCACAAAATAGAAATAGGATCTAGTAAAAAGACGAGCTCTTACCCGAAGATTGATGGAAGGCTGCGAGAAGAAAAAGATAAGGTCTAATTTCTCTACGCAAATCTGATGCCTGGATTTGAAGCTTGGAAGCAGAAAACCCTAATTTTGGCGATTTGCAAGTAGAGAACGACAGAGGAGCGAGAAAGATATAAAAGAGGGAAAGACTCGCTCTATTTTGGGTCGACGGGTTTTTGTGCTCCTCGGTCCTTTGCCTTTTTTCAATGGTTTTTCATATTCCAGGAATACCCTCGCATTGCGGGCCTTATGCCCAAAATGCCATAGAACCGCCAAATTTGAAAATTACTATATTGAGCAAATTTAAGGTGTGTAAAAATGTAATTTTGATGCTTTTTCTCTTGAAAACTGAAAACCAATTTGCATGATCTTATAGACGTGACTACGTGAAAACTAATGGCAATTGCGTGTCGGTTATTTAGATGGATTTTTTTCTAGATAGATAAGATAAGAGCAATAGAGCATCTACATTCAACATGGCACCTAAAATGTCTGACAAATGATTTTCTTTATCGATCTTGGAATACTTGAGAAAATACGGGATGAATTAATTAGTTAAGATCCGTCGTCGTCATTAGTTAATACTGATTTTTATTTTGTTGATATATTTACAACTCAAGTAATAAATCATTTTCTATTTGGAGTTTTGCAGTTATAACTGTAACACGAGTAGAGTAGTGTTTCTAGAAACCAAGGATGCCACGTTTCTTGCAAAATTTTAATTTCATGAAACAAAATGGAAATACCAAATTCAGGGAGTACATGAGAAAATGATGCAAGTTTTTTCGTGTGCATGATATTATTATTAAGGATTGGAATTTCATAATTAATTAACTCGTTAATATTGTCAATTGTCAAAAATGTTTTTTGGTTCTAAAATTTTATAGTAATTCACGTTATATTTGTATTGTGCATGTGAAAAATAATGAAATTATATGTCGACATTGAAGAATTTTTCGTTGAACAAGAGGACTCACTAATTTGGAGATGGTCTTCATTGGGTATATACTTTTTTGGTTCTTTTTATAAAATGATTTTGGCTGGTGGAAAAATCCGATGGGAATTCATGGAAATTTGGAACAACTTCACACCGGCTAAGGTGAAAAAAATTTCATGCCTTTTTCTAAAAGAAATAATTTTAACTCGTGATCTGATGTAAAAAAGGGGCATGGTGTGTGAGCTCAAATGTCCATTATGTGATAACTGTGCAGTGAAAACGGTTGTGCATTTGATGTTTTATTGTGTGTATGCGATCCGAGTGTGGGACTATGTACAAGCTAGAATTGGACAAACTTTGTTGATAAGGGGTGGCCCGGTTGCTCAGACATGACACTTGTCATCATCTACTTGTACAGGAGGAGCAAGCGGAAGGCGACTGTGGACAACAAGATTTATGGTTGCACTACTAGAATTCTCAGTAACTGCAAGGGGAGCACTTGCTATTTGCAAGTGTAAGAAGGTCCATGCAAAAGAAATTGGTTTTCTGATTAAATTAATATAGCATTTTCTATATGCAAGCGTAGACCCTTGCAAATAATCATGATTGTAAATCCATGATAGCTACCCTTGCAAATAATAATACCTCCCCAAACACGCCAGATAGTATATTTTATTGTAAAGGTCCTAACTATTTGCATGAGACACCGTTGCAAATGTTGTTATGAATTTGTTTATATACTTTATTATAAAGGTTCTAACTATTTGCATGTGCCACCCTTGCAAATGTTTTTATGAATTTGTTTATATTATTTTATTGTAAAGGTCCTAACTATTTGCATGAGCTACTCTTGCAAATATTTTTATGAATTTGTTTATATTATTTTATTGTAAATGTCCTAACTATTTGCATGAGCCACCCTTGCAAATGTTATTAAGATTATTTTTATATTATTCTATTGTAGAAGTATAAATATTTTTTAATTCCTAGACAAAGAGACTTTAATATTTGAATGGTGAATATAAATATAAATCACAGCAACAAAAATTTTAATTATTTTTTTAAGAAGGAAAATTATAATACAAATTTATATCACAAAAGATACACATTGATATTTTTTTTACAAAGTTACAAACTGCATTAATAACTATCAAACAAAAAAATTTAGAATGAACAATCATATAAATGGTGCATGAGTGTGCTTTTTCTCATGCGCTCTCAAACTTCAAACATACAAGAAAAGAAAATTGACTTAAATTGTATAGAAAGAAACATTAATTTCAAAACAGTAAAGTTTTAATGTTACCAGGATAAATTTCTAATTTCCATTTAATAACTACCATATATATTTATTTCCATTTTTAGTGATAAGACAACTATAAAGCAGAATGACTAATGCCAAAAAATAACTAAAATACCACATGCATAAAAATCCTCTTCATCATCAAGCTCCTCTAATCCTCCAATTCCAAATCCAGGTGCATACAACTTGACTAATTAAACTGAGAACCACAAATTTTTATGATTTTCATAGTCCCATTTAAAACAATAAAATTTAATCTACAAGTACTTTTTCATATGCAGATCATGTTAAAATTGACCTTGACAGTTGAAAGAATACCCCCCAAGAATTGATGCTTCTAAAAAAAATTAAAAATTGATCACATTGATCACAACCCAATTACTCAACTGAACAAAAGAAAAATAAAGCAACACAAAATACTGATCTTTAGTATAAATTTTTGGACGACAGTAGTGTGAGCTTCATCTCCACATGGTATAGGCCACTTAACTGTCTCTCTGGGTCCCACTTCCAGAACTGTGACCCAGCATCGACAGTCATTATCTCTATCTTTTTTTCTACATCTTAGCTACAAATCTGGCTGTGCAATCTCAACATTTGAGTAGCCGTTGCCATCAAGAGGCTACAAATTTCAATTCGTAACAAATGATCAGAACTTTCTATTATTATGTTGGAAATAACAAAGGAGTTTAATTTTATGAACTTACTGGATACGGAGTAGTGCACCTTCCAAAGGGCCAAGACACCTTCATCAGCAACAATACGAAGTAGTGCATGGAAGACGTTCTTATAATGACGCTGCTGGGCAGCAGGAAGAGTTGCATCAGCTTGCATCCTGATCAATGCCAGATCAGCTGGCAGCTGACAAAGGCACCAATTGTGCCAGCTTTTACCCCAATTGCAACATTTTGGAGTACAGTAAGTGGCTTGCCCTCATTGGCCTCTACTGCCTTGTTTGTCAAAACACTAAGAAAAAGCGCGAGTCATTAATCAGCTTTAACCAACCAATTATACTCCTCTTGCTGAGATGAAGACAAAGGGCATTGAGCATCATTATTTATTTTGGAATTTACTGTTTTGTTTATCATTTGTTCTAATCCAATGTTCTGTAACCAAAAATTGTTGTTAATAGAAACCGGCAGCTAGATATGATGCTTATTTTTTTTCAAAAAATGAAAGGGAATATACATATATGGTCACATTTCTTGCTTTCTATTTAAAAAAAAATATACATGCAATGGTTACTTACCGAATCATCCTATCATAACACCTTAACCAACTAGGTACTGCCACTAAAGGGAATATATAACCAGGTTTTACCAAAGCCTTTCACATTTTGCAAAAGAACCAAGTCCTTGAACTTTGGAAAAAAAAAAAGTTGTCTCTTAACTCTTATCTGCACACCTTTTCCAAACGAGTCTACTAAATATACATGCTTGATCACAGATTCCATTTTTCATACAAGAAATATAGAGAACTTTCAAAGAAGAAGGAATATAAGTACCTTAAGGAACCCAATTTAACAAAGGTATAGGTGGCTCGCCTTGACAAACCAGCTGATAGACCCTGCACCGTACATGTTTCAATATACATAACAAAATGTGAAAAAAATAAAACATTTAAGAGTGCTAACATGAAAGTTAATTGAGACCATATGTGGAAAATGTTGAACGTTTCAACTGACACACTAATTATTCAATTAATGTTATTATAAAGAATATATAACGGAAGGTAGACTTTTTTTTGAAAGCCGTGCAGCTGCACAGGTGAAGGTAGACATTTTTTTACTACTAACTTCAATTTCTTCAATTTCTTTTTGGTTCGGGCATTGTGTCGAACACTTTAAAGGCATGCATCCCTGTTACAGTGTCGTCGGAATATATACAAAAAGAAAAGATATGCTGTTTTAAGTTCCAAGCATTACCATACATGTACTATACCAAACTATTAATCAGTTTTTTCGTTGTTGGATGGTGCTTGACGCTCAGTTTTTTCGTTGTTGGATGGTGCTTGATGCTCAGTTTTTTCATTGTTGGATGGTGCTTGACACTCTTTGGGTCTCCAGTTCAAGGGAATATATAGCAGTGATGATGTCTCCCTCCAGTGTCTTACAACACTTGCCCAAATCAGGAACAAAGTGAAATTCTGGCTAAAATCTGAAATTTAAATAATTCATTTGTCAAAGATTCGATCCGGAGCCTCCTTTTTAAATGAAAAACACTTATTTGTTATTTATTTGCTGAAACAAGTATAGTTGGAGCAAAATACCTCACCCAAAAATTTGTGTAACATCCCGAAATATTAAATTATAATTATCTATGTTTACAATTTTTTTTCATAATATAATAAAGATTATAAATATTTTGGTAACACATATTTTATTAGAAATTATATTGCTTTAAAAAAAAATAGAGAATAAAAATCATAAAATTGTTTTTATTTACTAAATTATTGATTTGGCCAACTTCATTTCTATTTTATTTAATTCTCTGAATCATTAAATTATTGCATTTAATTCCATTTAGAAAGAAATGCCAACGTTGATACTCCATTTCCTTAATTATTCCTCTGATTTCTTCGCACGTAAGGGGTGTAAACGGATCCGAATTATCCGGTCCGAATCCGCTCCGTATCGGTTACTATTCGTATCCGTTTTAGACGGAGCGGATACTTAACGGATACGGATATATATTGAACATAGTCAAAATATTCGGATACGAAAACGGATAAATTTCTATACCTCTAAACGGAGCGGATATTCGCATATATCCGTATCCAATATTCATCTCTCCGAAACCCATTTATATTTCAGAGGCAAAGCGATTTCTATATATGATGTCTCACTTTTATATCTTTTCACTCGTAGGACTAATTTTAGTAGAGATTCGAACCTTATATCTTTTATATTTTGTAAATCGAACGTGTTATATACTGAAAGGATTTCATATTTGAATTTTATTAATTAGTATTTGTATCTTAAAATACATATGACTCAATATCCGACAATTATCCGTTCCGTATCCGTATTCGGAGATTATCCGCTCCGTATCCATATTCAGTTAAGGCAGATATGGTTTTGAGTTTTAATTGATATCCGTTTATTATCCGTATCCATATCCGCTCATTGAAAGACAGATACAGATTTGGTATTAGCATTATCCGCTCTGTTTACATCCCTATTCGCACGGCACACATGTTATTTACCATAAATTCTTATAAAATATTGTGATAAATGGTAACCGCCGGATTGTTCTATTCATATCCATTTCAAATTTTAATATTAAAAAAAAAGAAATCTTTTGATGAGGCGCGTCTCTCATGCACCCCAAATTCACACCCCCCCCCCCCCCCCCCCCCGTCTCCCTCTCTCATTATCTCTTCGGAGACAGAAACCAAACAAAAAGAAGAAGAGAAAAATAAAAAGAAAGAAAACTTATTCTTGTAAGAAAGATTGAATTATCAATTGTTATCGGACTGCTTGTCTGATTCGAATTTTAACTACGTCGTAGTGATTCTGAGTTGTTATTATAATCCAATTTGAAGTTCTGAATATCTCGCTATTAGGTAATCAGACTTCTCTATAATCTGTGTTTTTGTTTTGTATGGTTGATTTGAATATTGGTATTGCATATTGAATTATGATGGTATATTTAATGGGATAGCGGGTCTGAGGTTGGAATTTGATTTGTGATTGTAGCCTTCCACTGTGGGTTGAATTTCCCAGTGGGTTGACAGCTTTCTAATGTTGGATGGATTTCCCATTTGATTGACGGTTTAAGGAATTGTGTTGTGGAAGTTAGGAATCGCCTATGTGATGAGATTCTGTGAATATGATGTGACCTGTTTTACGGATAACCTAGACCGACGTGCTATTGCCGGTTAAATATGCATACATAATTTCATGTGTATTTGTGTGGATTAATCTGGTCTGTTTGAATGGTTGTTAAATTAAGCCAATTATAGAGAAGCGCGTCGTTAAATAACCGGTTACTGAGCTATGTAGCTGACTCCGTTTTGTATTTTGTTTTCCTTTCTGTTGGCGACGTAGGTTCACAAACCAAAGAAAGGTGCAATGATGATGTTATAATCATGCTCCGGATGGTTAAAATCTGAGATGTGACAATTTGTGTGTGCGTGTGCACCTGAGAGAGAGGTAAGGAAATGACAACTCACAGGACATGAAGGAGTCGGTCCATTTAGAAATGCAAGAACAGTGGAAAGAATGGCTGCAAATTGTTGTTAGAATTCCACCAATGTCTTTATCTTGATCTAGTCTCTCTACAGGAGGGGATAAAGGTTTAAAAAAAAAAGCAACACACAAAAGAAGGTTTTCATCAGTATATGAACTCTGCAATAACAATACAACCGAACACAAAAATATAAAAAACATTAAATAATAAAACTATGCATGAAGCCAAAAGTACCAAAACTACTGAAAACACAGCCATTATTTATTGTACTTGTGAATGATACCCATTTGCAAACTTTGCAATTTACACCCAACAATTTTTGAAAGCTTGCAATTAGGAGTCACCATTTACATAATCTAATCACTGATGTTATAGGCATAGAACGAGTTAACTTAGTTGGTAATAATTTGGCAGAGTTGAAATCAGGACCAAATTGAACCAGGATCAAGGAACAACAAACTTTAGTTAAAACTGAAGGACTTCTAAAAAGTTGATTCACTGACGCAAAGAATATAACTAAGCATAGATTAGTCATCTTTTACTCCACTTAACCTAGATTCATTAATCCAGAGTTCAAATCAAGTATTGTGCGCTATCTCAGACTCCATCTTTTACTCAATATTTGACCGGTCAACAACACAAAGGAGTTCATACCTTAATAATACACCTAAGAATTGGAGAATCGTAGGGGAGAGAGACACTAGGAAAGCCTAGGATGTGTCACGAGAGGTCAGCAAGCGTCGGCAATGGTCGCATGAAGGGGAGACACCGGATCTGATTTGGGTTCGGCGAGTGAGAGACAGAGAGGGAGACAACAGCGAGAAAGGGCGACGGTGTTTGGATTTGGAGCGGGGAATCCAATTAGGAGGGAATGAAAAATCTCAGGCGGGAAGATGGTTTGGCGGCAGTCAAAAGAGGTGGAGGGAAGATGCCAAAATATTTGAGGGAAATGAAAATTTGGTAACTTTCGCCTCCACGAAATCTGATTTGGTTTTGAAAAAAATAACACCAAGTCTCAGAGAAAAAAATCTCTCTGTATCGCATTTAGAGCATCTACATCTCTAGTATTATTAGAGTTTTTAATTTGATATGATAATTTATAATTCAGTTTTAGAGATGTGAAAGAGTTTCTTATTTAGAAATTATGTAGTAAAAGTTTCTTATTAAGAAACTGTTTATAATTTCATGCTGATTAAATAATTAGCTCAAATTATTTCTCCTTTTTATTTTATTACTGATGTGGCTTAATAGAAATTCTAAAATTAATTTCAGAGATGTAAGAGTTAGAAACTTTAGAGACCTTAATTTTAAAAAAATGATTAACAGTTATTTAGAAACTCATTTGAGTTGCTGGGATGTAGATGCTCTTAGGCACTTATCCACAAATTCCTGAGATATCATAATTGAAGAAATCTCTCTGTATCGCACTTAGGCACTTACCCACAAATTCTTGAGGTATCATAATTTCTCTATTTTATATTAGAGATGTCTGATCAGATTTTGCACGAATATTGAAGAATCCATTGCATTTTACCAAGAGCGGATCTAAGCAGAAATATTATGTTACCACAAAGAATTTGGACTCCCATCCACAGCCTCTAAAATGGACACCTCCTCTAAAATAACGTACATTGTTTGAAATATTGCTGTACTATTTGCTGCACTAAATTGAAAAGACTACTTTCATCTTACTTTAATATCATAAGAAATCCTCAACAAATTCGATTTGGGCCATCTTCGATAACCTCGGAAAGCACGCCAGCTTCTTCAGGAAGGCCATGCCATCAACACAACATTCTAATATGACTAGCTTCTCTAACACAGGCGCAGTGCTCAAAACGAACTTTGAAACATTTAGAACTGACTCGGGATATTGAAAATAAGGTATATTTACAATTTCAAGGCAGTTAAACAAGTCAGATTCTATTCCTTTCTCCTCCCAGAAAGATCGAGCAAGTGATGATGAAGAGTAACTCTTCTCGTCGTGAAGCTGGAAAAAAAATGGATATAAATGGGAAAATGAGAATGAATAGAAAGATGGATTAATTGTAGAAAACAAGATAGTAGAAAGATGAATTAATTGTAGAAAACAAGATAGTAGCAGATAGCCAATTAGTGAACAGTTTCTTGGACGCACCTTGAAAGAGAGCACCTTTAAGTTTGGAGCATTTTTGAACAAACAACAAGCACCTGCAATCTCTTCCTTGTATGAATGAAGGACGACATGCAGCTTTGTCAATCGGCAGAGGGGTACTGGGAGCATTTCTGGTATGGCCCCCTTGGCTAAGTACTAAATTCAAAACAAGTCAAAAATAGATTACCATCAACCTTTAGGGAAAATACAAAGCTATAGAGAACAAGAAAATATGTGAATCAATCATTTCAATTTTAAGGTAATTGATGGGAACATTTCCCATGTAGGGATATCTTACTGAAATAAAATCAGAGCGTAGTTCAAGTTCTTCAATCGCAGAAAGGCTACCGAAAACTCGCAAAATATCACTCTTACGATCCCCGTCTGAAGTTCCAAAATTGCCATCGGGAATAACGTATGCAACACGCAACTTAGGGGTTTCCAAACAGATAGAGATCATCAAACTCCCCAGAAATACTCAGCCATCTGAGGTTCGGTGCATGGATAACGAGGCGAACAAACTCAACAAAGCCATCCAGGTCCAAGCTCTCAAGTAAAGGACAACTTGAAATAAGTCTTGTTATAGTCCCAGGGAAATTGCACGAAAATAACCTTAGGATGCGAAGAAATTTAAAGCCTTGGAAAGATAAAGGAACATGTATGGTGCCCCAATATATATGCACATGTTCCAATACAAGACAAGAGAAGAAGCTAGAAGGAATCAAGCATTTTTCAGAAGGATTCAATTTTATATAAAGATTCTTGATTCCATTTCTGGACAAAGATGAGCATCCATCGATCAAGTGCCTCGTTGCACACATGCCTAGTGTTGAGTTTAAATTGTAGAATTGAACACAGATGAAGTAATAATACTTGACTAACCATCCTAATTAGCCTTGACTGTGAATAGTATTCTATGAACACCAAATTTGGAATTGACATCCACGTATATTTCCATTTGGTTGATAGAAGGCTTGTCCTGACCGCCTCTTCAATTGGAAGTTTCACAAGAATTTCCTCCTTTATATTTATGGGCAAATTGCTGATGTAATCTTGTTCTAAGTCGAGATCAACACTACCCCTTCTGGGCTGAAAAATGTTCATGGTGTGTTGTCTTTTAGACCTGTAAAAAGCATTGGCAAATGTTTTAGCAATTATTAGAAAATAGCAAAAGCATAATTAAGATTGGAACAGAGTAAGTGGCATGGAATAATAACATTTAGTACAGCAAGGCAGATCTAGGTCATTTGAATTTGGTTACAAATGATTTTATCACTGGAAATGTTATTATTGCGCGCTAATACAGTCAAAATGAATAGTTATTTTCAGAAAACCATCCATCGATCTATCGCTTCATGGCAAGAATGCTTACTACGAAGTTTAAAGTCGTGATGGAGTAATAATACAATGTCGATTAACTTTATAAGCCTATAATCTGCGTAGTATCTTTTTTCTTCTTTCCAACAATTACCAGTCCCGAATTGAGGCTCACGAATACCTCCACTTGCTGGATAGGATGCTTGTTCTAACTGCCTCTTTTGTTGGGAGTTCCATGCATTAACATTTTATCTTTCAGATCTTCTAGCAAGTCGCTGTATAATCGTGATTAAAATCAAGATCGATTGTGCTCTCTTGAGACCAAGAAATATTCCATTTATTATTCCAATAAAAAACCTTGAGATGAGAAACCAGATTTCGAGCACAAGAAAAGATGTTTACTTAGAATTGGTTGGTACAGAGAAAATTTAATTAAACAATAGCAGGAGAAAAGGTCACCCTGAATCAGGAACTAATTAGAGAATCTAATGAATACATTAACTTTTCAATATACAAGTTAGGGAAAATTTCCAGTGTACCTATACAAACTTTCAAAATAGCCAATTTCCTCATGAAAAAACCATAATATCCAATATCCCATCAAAAATTAAAATTCTTTCTTCTATCCCCTTTAATTTACTTAACATTTTATTTAATTAATTAAAAAATGAAATTGACAATTATACTCTCCTTCCTCCCCTCTCTCTCTCTCATTCTCTTTCTCTGTATAAGAATTTTGTTGTTTTTTTTGTTGCTCAAACGAAGCAGCCAGCCATATCAGACCCCTTATTTCTAATATTAAAGCTATTCCTTAATACTTTAAATATTGGATCGAGCTGTAAGTATTGATACATTTAAAGCAATTCTCCGATCAGAATATCCAATCATCCGGTGAATTTTAATAAAAAAAAAAAACAAAAAGGTTCCACTACTGGTGAAAAAAAGGTTGTTCTCTATCTGGATCAAACCTAGTTAAAATATATTGGTTTTTATTTCATAATTATCTTACACACTTCGTTAGAGAAAATTTATCTCCATTAAATGTTTTTTTTTTTAATTTTACATTTAGGTAAAAGAAAATACAGGCCCAATTAGCGGAGGCCTTGCACCGATCTACGGTACAGCTGGAAATTTGCCAGATCGAGGCATGGTTGGCGACCTCCTGATTGAATTCATGGACAAGGGCGGACCCAGAGTATTCCAGAGCAGCAGCTGTTTTTCTGGATTTTGAGTTTTAGTGGAAATTTATCCGTTCCGATCGACTTTGCCCCTCTCTGGAATTTTTTTTTTATCCTCTTTGGACGTTTAATTTGTAATTCGAGTCAAATTTAGAGTTAAAATTGAAATAAATCTGTTAAATTTTGATTGGTAATTAGAATTATAAGTCAGAGCATCAGATATTACAAGTCAAAGTATTGGAAAGTATAAGTTAAAGTATTATTTTTTGTGGAGTATCCAATTGGTTAATGGATTTAAATCTAATTAGATATTTAAACCCGATTCGATATTTTTTTAACCCCCTACGAAAATCCTGGATCCTCCCCTGTTCATAGATATTTCTTTTTAGTTCCTACACACTTCTAATTGTCTGACATGGCCTCCATTGAGCAACAAAAACAAAAACAAAAAAGTTTGAAGGAGAAAGAGAGAGAGGTGAGAGGAGGGTAAATCTGTCAATTTTATTTCTAAAATAACTAAATAGAAAGTTAAATAAATTAAAGGGGATTGGAGAAAGAATTTTATATTTTTATGGAGATATTAGATATTATGGTGTTTTGTTAGGGAAATTAGCTATTTTGAAAGTTAGTATGGATACACTATAAATTTTCCCAAGTTAATGTTTCTGAACAAAAAATAGTCACCCTGAATCAGGAAATAACTTGAATTTCCTCTTCTCTTCTTTTAAATTAAAGAAAAAAAAAGGATAATATTTGATTTGTATAAAACATGGCTTAATGGAAATCCCAGTTCATTTGACAACACAATAAGTGCAAATTTAGTTTTAAGCTACTGTCAACTGATGGCAACACAACAAAAAGGAAAATCGAATGTAATTTCAGATGCAAACAATAGTATCCGTCTAACAAACAAGAATCAACCTCTATGGAATTTGAGAGAGAATTACATGATCAAAGTGAAGCCAAGAAAGAGAGACATGGGATCAGAGGCAGCGGAGAGAAGGAACGATTTTGTCTATTTAATTATGATGGTGTCCCTCTTATTTTTGACAAATATTTCTGTACAAAGCAAAGAAAGTGTACTTGCCATAAAAAAAAAATTACAAAATATGCCATGTTGATGCCCCTCCTATTTTGAGTCTGAAAAATGAAAATGCTAAATTAAACAATCACTTTCTAAATTACAAAATATACCTCCATATATCATTTCAAGTTTTAACTAAAAGCCTCGAAATAGTGGAATTCTATATAACTATATTATTTTTCAATTTAAATTTAAATTTAGACGGCTCTTTAAATGGATGACGTGCATGGGTTGAAACTCGCTGCTATTTATTGTGGATATTTAAGATTGTGAGACTTAACCTCAACTTCATAAAAATAAATAAAAATTAGGCCATTATACTAGTTTCAAAGCATCCATGAAAAATATGGAAACTATTGTTTACTAAGCATGATATTGGAGATGAAATTATATAAACTTATAAATTGGTGAAGAAAACGATTATACATGCATGAGTTATATATAAATATCAAGGTTCTAAATAGCGATTATAGCGGCATAGCGGGGAGACAAAAAAAAAAAGCTATTGCGAATAGCGTAGCTATAGCGGAAGCTATCATACATAGCTTTTTTTTCGTTTCAAAATTTATATTCTATATTTCTACTAATTATCAACATGATCAATATTAGAGAATTGGGATAACAATCAAATGATAACTAATCTAAGTCTATACTTTTTTCAATCATGCAAATAAGAAGAAAAAAAAAAAGATCTACAAAATAACATTATTTAATAGTTCATACTTGATAGTATTACATATTAAAATAGACAAAGAGCAATTAATTTTACAAGTGAAATGAAGTAAGTATACTTATTTGAACATTTTCTATATTATAATAATCAAAATCAGCTTTCAATTGAAACGAACGGCAATAATTTTACAAGTGAATATTAGACAAAGAGCAAGCAAAAGAAAGAATTAATATTTGAATATTTTCTGATATAGAATGAGAGACTAAATCACTAGGAACATAAGCACATAGTTTGGTTTAGAATACTTATGATAGCAGACCATGTAGCATCATAAATAAGAACAAAATCTCATGTAAATAGCAAAAAAAAAAACTCATGTAGCATAGCGGTAGCAATAGCGCATAGCGCATAGCGGTAATAGCGGTCAGCTATTACAGCTATAATGATCGTAGCTGAATTAGCGCACTTTTATTTCATAGCTTAGCTTTTATGGTCCGAAAAAGCTATAGCGTAGCTATAGCGCTGCTATAGCTAGCTATTTAGAACCATGATAAATATATATGATGTCAGGGGTTCCACACTTCCACTGCATGTAATTTTCATGCATCCATTAATTGTACCTTCAAATTTAAATACTTCATCATCTAAACTGATCAACGGACCGTATTAAAAAGCTCTTCAGCGAAAAAAGTCATTAAATTCATCTCCAGTTCGCCTCTCCCTCTCTATCATTGTCACTAATACAAAAGACCCCTACACCGACCTCCAAACAACAACGGTTTTATTGTGTCACAGTCAGTGTAGGGATTGTAGATTGTGTGATAAAATGGTAAATAAGAAGAACTCAACACTAACGGTTCACTTGTAACCAACCGATGGTGCACCAACACCGACAATTGGTTCAACTGAACCGTCAGTGTTGCTTATAACCTACACTGACAGTATTCCCTTAATGAATTAAATGTCAGTGTTGATAGTTTCATATCAACACCAACAATTGGTTCAAGGGAACTGTCGGTGTTTCTTATAACAAACAACAATTGTTCTCTTAATGAACAGTCAGTTTAATTACACCGAATGTTATATTAATTGGACCATTGGTGTTGCTCTCGCTCGGGTTTCATAAAAAGCCTAGCTTTGCATGAAACCAACAATTAGTCTCAGATTCAATCAAAAGAACGATTAATTACCAATGAAAATAGAAGTAAATGAAAAAAAATACACAATAAATAGTCTCAAAATTAATCGTCTAAATTTTACTGTAACGATCAGGAATTCGGTAAATAAGAAGTGATACAATCCTCAAATTAAATGGCCATTAAATTGAATATGAGAAAGGAGAAAATTAAAAGAAACAGTAACTATATATTTAAAATGAATCACCTCAGTTTTCTTGATATCTCACCTTGTATCCTGAACGAAGAAAACAAAATGAAATAGCTATATATATATACACAGCTAATAGAGGCGAAAAAGGAGCGTGGAATAAAAACTATATATAGAACTTATAACCGTAAAAGAGAGCAAACAGAGACGGAGAAAATTAATTTTAACGCGTCAAAAAATCAGGCGGAAAAATATTTTTTATATTTTAGTAGAACTTGATATGTTCGTAAAATTTTGTTATATTTAGATATCTAATTAGCACAAGTATGACATCTAGAAGTTGGAGTCCTAACTTTTTGCATCAATTGATTTTCCGATATTCAAAGTCCAAACTATTAATCCAAATCGTTAGATGTGATCTCTATATTAAAATGTGCTTGGAGACTAAATTTTACATTTTTAGTAAATTTTTGTACTATTTATTAAGGGCATCACTTTTTTTTACAATGATAATTAATTGGTAAAAATTACTATTTTTACTGCAAAAAGAAGTATTTTTATTGCCCAAGCAAGCAAGCTTTTTTTTAACTATTTTTATTGCCCAAGCCATGCAGCAGCTACATTTTTAGTAAATTTTCTATATTAAAATGTGATTGGTTGTTTTCCAGCTAACTCTATGATAATAAAATTACGTTGATGCTCACTGTCTAGCTAGCTTAAGAAAACCAATTAATTAATTATAATTGTAGTCAGGATAAGAAGCTTGCTTGCTTGGGCAATTTATCACTACTAGAATTTTTTTTTTTCCATGCGCTGAAAATGGCTTCTTCTATGGGATTATCCTTGGAAAAAACTCTGAAATCGTCACCCGTTGCAAAAAGCATCAAAGGAAATAGCAAGTATTTCCAAGAGCGCCGTTGGAAATACCTATTTTCAGCTTTTTCCATGAGACTGCTCTTGGAAAAAGGACATATGGAAAAACTTTCAGGTTGCGTTTGGATGGAGCGAGAATAGCTCTATTCTTGGGTTAGCTTCACTATTCTTAACTTTGGGTGATCCAAACAACAATTAGAAAATTAGGTTAGCTCAAGAATAGCTCTATTCTACTAACCCATAGAAATGGTGGGTTAGCAAGAATTGAGCTAGTGGGGTTAGTGATATTAATAAAAAAATAGTTTTCATTTCTCTCAATTAGAGTTAGTTTAAATATTAAATTAGTATTAAATAAAATATGGTTAGTATTAAATAAATATAATATTAGATTAGATTAGTGTTAAATAAAATATTAGTTTAAATATTAAATTTAAATAATATTAATTAAAATATTAGATTAAAATTAAATAAATATAATATCAATTTAGATTAATATTAAATAAAATGTTAGATTAAATATAATAAATATTATTTAAAATTTTAATATAATATAATATTAGTTTAAATATTAAGTGTTAAATGTAATATAATATTAATTTAAATATTACATTAGCAAATATAATATCATATTTGATTAGATTAGTATTAAATAAAATATTATATTAAATATAATATAATATTAGTTTAAATATTAAATGTAATACAATATTACTTTAAATATTAGATTAGTAAACTATTACATTAAATATAATATAGTATAATATTAGCTTAAATATTAAATATAATATAATCTTAATTTAATTAAATGTAATGTAATATAATATTACTTTAAATATTATATGTATTAAATAAAATATTAGTTTAAATATTAAATGTAATATAATATTAGTTTAAATTTTAAATGTAATATAATATTTTAGTTTAAATATTATATTGGTATTAAATAAAATATTAGATTAGTATTAAATAAAAATAATATTATATTAGATTTGATTAGTATTAAATAAAATATTAAATGTAATATATATGTATTAAATAAAATATTAGTTAAATATAATATAATATTAGTTTAAATGTTAAATGTAATATAATATTTTAGTTTAAATATTATATTAGTATTAAATAAATATTAGATTAGTATTAAATAAATATAATATTAGATTTGATTCTATTAGTATTAAATAAAATATTAGATTAGTATTGAAATATTTTAGTTTAAATGTAATATAACATTAGTTTAAATATTAAATGTAAAAATATTAGATTAGTTTAATCAATATTTTATTCATTCGCACCATCGCTATTCCAAATATACAATCCAAACGACATTTTTACTAACAGGAATAGTCCAAAGTTAGCACTATTCTCAAACGACTCGGGTTAGCACTATTCTCAACTACTAATCCAAAAATCCCTATTCTTGCACTAATCCTTGCACGATCCAAACGTACCCTCAAACTTAGTCACCGTCTGGATTATTTCCAAGGGGAGCATCCGTGGGGCCCACCTTAGTTTTTCCAAAGCGATCAAACGAGGGACCCACCCGAGTATTTCCAAGTGAAGGGAACGTGGGTCCCACCTGATCATTTCCAAGGGTGACGCCCCTAGGACCCCTAAGTATTTCCAAGGCAATTTATGTGGGACCCACTTGAGTATTTCCAAAGGCAGTTTACGTGGGACCCACCCCAGCATATCCATGGCCAGCGAAAGTGGGCCCCACCTAGTCAGATCTTGGCACTATTGTTTGAATGGGTTCATGTATTATTTTCTTGGATATACCCCTGGAACTACTAACCTCCTTTTTTTGGTACAAGAATGCCCTTATTCGACAATCCTCCTGGTACCAACCCAGTACTCCTTTACAATCCCCACTTCCCATTGAAACTGGTAAATATAAACACATCTTACAAATAGATAGAAAACACATTGATAAATACATCATAAAGCATTAACATAGCATAATCAACATACATTGTACCCAAAAAATGTGGAAAACTCATTACAAATAGCACTGTGTAATTGCACGTTGCTAAAATACCCAAAATATACCCACTATGAGTTAACAAAAATTCACATAATAAGTTACCACATAGTTTGTTGATATGTTAGAACTTGTAAATTCACAAAAATGTGCACTTTCCGACACTAGAAGGTCTAGTACAGGTTGAAGGTAGATTGCCCCACCATTCGTCCCCCCTTGCAATTGCATCATTTCCAAGTGGAGCTTAATTCAAGAGTGCTTGGAAAGCCCCTCCCAGATTTGGTTGCATAGAAAAAGTAATACCCTATGTATACAACATATATAGAGACAACATGTTATATTTATGAGGGTTTTTGCATGTATACCTCCAAAATAATAAATTTTACAATTTAAGTATTGGAATCACTAATTTATCTTAAAAATAAAGGATTTCAGCAAATTTTGCACCATACAATCATTTCTTGTGATTGCACTAGATGACAGATGGTGAAGCGTTAGAGTTAAATGTGATTATACTTCACTTTTTATATGTAAATCTTAAAATGTATCAATATTAACTTAACATACTTGTAAGAGTAGAAAGATGAACCTTTCATTTAGGTGTTGTTTGATAATGATATAAATGCGAGGAAAAAACATTTTATAACCACTTACATAGGAGATGGGCATATTCATCTAATATCGATGATCTAGTTTAATCCGTTAGGGTAGTGACAGTACTTTAATGGTAAGAGAAACTATGATGCACGAGTTAGCCTCGTTGGGAGTTATTAGATTTATGTGAAGAAAATCTTAGTGGGAAAACCATAAATCGGAACAACAAAAACCGAACCAAGTTCTATCATTTGCGTAAGATAAATCGTAGTGATCTATGTAGTAACTTGTGTATTTAGAGACCTGTCATTTGCGTAAGATAACTCGCAGTGTTCTATGTAGTATCTCAATGAAAGATCTGTCATTTGCGTAAGATAACTCGCAGTTTCCTATGTGGTGTCTTTCATAAAACAACAACAGAAAATCAGACCTGACAGAAGTAGAATATCAAAGAGGATTGAGTAGTAATGGTGTGCCGAAATCCTAGAAATTCTCATCTTTATCTTTATTTTAATTACTTTTAATGTTGCCAAATTTACATTGATCACAACTACAATTCTAAAATTTTTAGATTTCGTCTAGCCTTCTAAAAAATTTTGATTTGATCGCTCAAGATTGTAGAACAATATTTCCTGTAGATCGACCTCGATTATACTACTCGATAGGATTGTGTGTTGCGATCCGAATCGATAGTATTTTCAAGTTTATAAATTTTAAAAGATAACATCGCTCTCTTTTGAGTGATCATGGACATAACACAATTAAACACGCACACCAAAATTCAAATACAAGGGAGGTATTTATAGCTTTCCTAACATGAGAGAGGGTAGTAGAGGTGGTTGAAACTTGGAGTGCACTCCAAGTTTAGAGAAATGAAGCCAAAAATAGCTATTGAAGCTTGCCGCTGAAGCAAACGCGTCCTCCTAGAAGATTTCTGCTGAAATCAGCATCAACAATGGAGATTTGATCAAAATCAAACAGTCCACGGATCATGCAGCCTAAGTGTATACCGCATGCGGTATAGTGATGAGGCCGCACGGCTTCCTGACTTAGCATATTTTCTGAGTGAAATCACCATTTTGAGTGTTGTGCACTTTGTGTGAGGTGTTGCATGCTCCATATAATGTTCTGTTTTGACGCCTTCTCCTGAAATCACCTAAATACGATACTTTTGCTCTGTTTTCGGCCTAAATTCGCAACTTTATGAAAAACTTGACAAAAAGACTAAAAACACGCTTGCGGTAAATATTTGGCAAAAATGGCTACTTTGTATTCGCTTTTCGCCATTTTCTGATAGAAAAGATATGGAATTTTCATTATTTGTTTTGGCTTCATCAACGGTACCTGAATTTTTTCTGTAAAATATATATATGCACTGTCTTAATAGTGGTCCTTGTTTTAAAATTTAAATAATTGCAACTAAACACTTTTAGGGTAGATACGTATCCGAATCCAGATACGACCCGATTTGAAACTAATGAGTATATGGATTGAAAAACAAACCTGAACAGTTTTAGGGTATGGGTTCAAATATAATAGTATTCGGACCCTACTCGACCCGATAGCACCTCTAATTAGAGGATCTACATCTCTGATATTATTAGAATTTTTAATCTGATGCGACAGTTTTTATCCAATTTCAGGTGTGCAGTTGTGCGAGTTTCTGATATGTAAATGCTCTGAAAAACCGAATTACGTAAGACTAGCCTTCACTTTTTATAGAATGAACATTATCGGATTTCGATTTATTTGAACAAAATCCGATCCGTTGGCAGCCCAACTTCGACCCATGAAAAATAACTCGTTACGTCAAGACAACACCTTTCCTGTAAAATGGGAGTCCCAACTATTAACAATGCCACGTGGTGAGCAATTAAGAAAAGTGCCACGTGGTGACCAATTAAACGTCACCTTTGACTGCCGACCTGACTGGAAACTTCTCCGGTTTAAAAAACAAGAAAAGAATATACGAGACGCTTCTGCACTTTTAAACGCACCTAATAAACATCAACTTAGATATTGTTTTTTTTTTTCAAACCGGCGAATTATAACTTAATTGAAAAACTAGAAATTATTTTTCAAGTATTGTGTTTGAAATTACACAAAACAATCAGTGATAGTTTAATTTTGGAGTCATTTCCCACCGAATGAAATGCAAACTATTCATTTATTTTGAAATGCAAGAGGTTAACCTGAGTCAGGTCGGACAAGAGAACATGCTGAGGTGGTATTAAATATCAATAAAGTAAACACAAAACTCATATTCATGACGTCAGACTGTTGACACACCAATTTTTGTACCGTATACGTCTCCAGACGATCTCAATTCCTAATTCTCTGTGGCGGGTGCGAGAGGATACTATAATGCGTCAATCACTGACTTGTGGGCTTCACGCGTGTATTCAAGTTTGCTGGGGAATATTCGTTCGTATATACCACCTGTCAGAGGAAATTTATACGAAGCAAGCATGGCATTCCATGGTCCCCATCCTCTGACGTAACAGAAAATTTAAAATTTGTTTTAGCTAATGTCCGTCCGATCAGAATCCGGTCCTATCCGGCCCGAGATGCAATGCACGGTGGTACTTTAATATTCGTGCCAAAGCAGATCAACGGTCCGATCTAAAACCATAATTTTT
This sequence comes from Carex parvula, assembly GCA_025461045.1. Classification (NCBI taxonomy): domain Eukaryota; kingdom Viridiplantae; phylum Streptophyta; class Magnoliopsida; order Poales; family Cyperaceae; genus Carex; species Carex parvula. Next base: position 62,703 of record JAJGRW010000254.1, read on the forward strand.
GTTACAGGTGTGATATGATTTCCCTTTCTTCTCCCCCTTTGACTCTCGACCGTTTCCCACAAGGCCACAGCCCACAGGGAACTTTTCGTTCCAACAAAGCAGCTTGAAAGAGAGAGAGACACGGACCAGTTAACAGGTTCTCTTTTGCCATCTCGAAAGCTCCTCTTTTCTCTACAATCCACGAACGAAACCCTCGTCCTGCTCGGCCGCGGCGGGAGCAGATGGCTGCGGTGGAGACGGAGGCGCCCGACATATCTCTCTCTGATGTCAACATTAACTGGGATAGGTCTCTCCCTCTCTCTCTGTTTTTTTTTTTAAGCTTCGCAGAGGCTGCGAAGAGGTGAGAGGGCTCGAACTCTCGACCTTTGAGTATCCAACAGTCCTACGACTACCGCCCCATTCTCCTCTCTCTCTCTCTCTCCCTCTCCGGTTTTAGTATAGTGTGTCCCTTTTATTTTCGTTCCTTTGGAAAAGTTTGAAAATGCTAACTGAGCAAGTTAGCGATCAAAGTGAAGGTTTTAACCCTTTTGCAGAAAATAGAAGTAGAAACGAAAAAAACAAAATACGGTTAGCTGTACTTCGCCAAAATTTTCATGAAAGGAGAAAAATTAAGAAGAGGATGAGCTGTTCAAAGTTCGTGGCTCGCCATTGAGTCATTTCATTTGTATATTGTGACTTTTTAATTTCAGCGATTCTCACCCTGGTGTACTGTACCGATTGTCTCCCAAATTGCTTTGACAAGCTTGTAGGCATGTTTGACGACTTGTATGTGAATTGCTGAAATATAACATATTAGTGTATCATACAATACAAGCCAATATTTTTCTGAAATTATTGACAATTGTTTTGTGTTTGATTTGATTAAAGATTAGACAAGACAAGATTTCATGTAATTGGTGCCATCCTATTCACCGTACAACAAGGATTGCTTCATCCAACGGCTGTGGTTAAAACACGGATGCAAGTTGATGGTAGTGGGCTCTCTCACCTTAGCGGGTTTCAAGTCTTCAAACGAATCTTAAAAGCTGACGGCATACCAGGAATTTTCCGAGGATTTGGTACAGGCGCCGTAGGGGCCTTGCCGGGTCGGGTCCTTGCTCTCACCTCTCTCGAAATGGCAAAGGATGCAGCTTTGAGATATACTGAAAAAATGGATTTGTCAGAGGCAACACGGATTACAGTTTCCAATGGTTTTGCAGGTTTGGCTTCCAATGTGGTATCATGTGCATATTTTGTACCTTTGGATGTGGTGAGGTTCAATTTCTGGTTGCCTTTTATTTTTAGCTGTTTTTTTTTTTTAATATTTTAATCCCTTTATTCATAAAAAATATCATTTTTCTGATTTTTCTCTATTTCTTTTTTCTTTTTTCTTTTTTTTGGAAATTCATGCATAAGTCACCAGCTACTATTCTTCATTGTAGAAACTCATTACAAACAAGGTTCAACCTTACAACACCATAAGCAAAGAGGAAAAATTTCTAACTAAACTCCTGCAATAATAATTTTAGTGTGTTGGTTGAGGTTATGAATATGGAAGCAGACATATGAACATCACTGGGATCTTTCTCTCTCTCTCTCAGACCAACTATGCCAGCACATATACCTTCTTTTGTTGTCAGTACCGGCCCAGGACTGACGTCCAGACCAGAACCTTTCAAATTTTTAGAGCACGGGTATTGTTTTGTAGCAACCTGGTTGATCATCTGAAGTACATCTGGCTGTCCTCCTACCTGATAGGATCTTTTTAACCTCTCTGATATCAAAGCTGATTCTTGTTTTTGTAGATTTGTCAAAGGTTAATGATACAAGGTTTGCCAGGAATGCCTACGTACCAGGGACCATATAATGTGGTACAAAGGGTGTTGCAAAACGAAGGGATACGAGGCCTTTATAGAGGTTTTGGTGTTACTATCCTGACAAACTCTCCTGCTTCTGCCCTTTGGTGGGGTGCATATGGTGCTTCACAACATGCCATTTGGAGGTTAGATCACAAATTCTAAATTTAATTACACAAATAATTAATAGAATTTGTTGAGGCAAATTTTGGTTAAAGAATTCAAACCCACACAAATAGAACACTATTATAGCTTCATTGGGTTGTAGTAAAGCCCAGTTGCTTATTACACTTGCTGAAGGCCAACAAATCAATATTGTGTTAAATTGAGGGTAGTATTCGAGTATGTGAGGCTTAACTGAAAGCCTAAATTTGCTGGGACAACTGATGGTATATTTATCAAAATTGGGATTTGGTTCATTCTCAATTGCACAATTGAAACTTAATTAACTGTTATACACTCATTTCAGGTTATTTAAGCATTTAATTACACTTAATATGGAGCTAAATTGGCTTGTTGATGTGCTTATTTATGATCTTATTTCCCAATTAGGAGCTTAGGATATGGAAATGGAAATGATTCTGAGAAAAAGCCATCTCAGTTGGAACTGGTAGGAGTTCAAGCTACAGCAGGCACGCTAGCAGGTGCATGCTCTTCAATTATCACCACACCTATTGACACGATCAAAACCCGACTTCAGGTATGCTCGTTTTTCAACTTATTAATTTTCTTGGGCTATTTTGCTGAACCACCCTCAGTATATGTTACTCTTTCATGAACCATCAATAAAGAAAAGTCTTTGGAGTTTGTGTCATAAGATGGCTATTACTGGTGGTAAAATATCAACATCGGTTTTTCGAAATTTCCTAATCTGTTTGAGTATAATGAGAAAGGTAATGGATGATTATGGGAGTGGAAGGCCTTCGATGAGGAAGACAACAAGGAAGCTTCTAGAGGAAGATGGGTGGAGAGGTTTCTACAGAGGCTTTGGACCCCGCTTTCTGAACATGTCTCTTTGGGGCACTTCTATGATTGTCACTTACGAACTAATTAGTGCGTTCTTTTTACCTTCAATGTGTTCTGAACTTTTGTTTATTATAATTACTGCCGTGAGATTTTACTCATTGTTTACCTTCTACAATTCTTTCAGAGCGGTTATCAGTAAAGCGGGAATGACCTATTTCTATTGGTTTGTTATGCTACTCACAGATACAGACAGCAACACGATACAAGTTATGATTGTCAAGTAGTAGTTCCATTCCTTCGTTATATTTTTTGTTCTTTTTGGGAGGAGGGCTGTGGTGGTGGTTAGGAATTGAAATTCATAGAATTTCAACTAAGATCATGCATGCTTTGTTGTTTGTAGTTATTTTAGATATTAGAAAGCTAAAAAATGTTTATCAACCTGTGTAAAATATTTCTGCTATTTAATTAGATTATTAGATTTGAGTTCAATTAAATTCAGTTATTAGTTATTGATAGGGCCATGTTCCACAGGCCTTTTTACTTGTTCCAAACTGGGCCATGAAAGACTGGGATTCGGACCTTTACAAGGCCAACCCGACGTCATATGAAAAAGCCCAAAAACTCGTTAAGCTGGGGCCCAATATGCCGGTCCCAAACCAGAGCCTTAAAATAGGCCCATGCCAACCGACATATGGGATAGCCGGGGAAACGGCTAGCTTAATGCCGATGTCCCAGTAACGGCTAGCTTAATGCCCACGTCCCAGTAATGGCTGACATAACTGCCCACGTTCTCCATAAACGCTCGAGATGGCAGTTATGGCTGGACTATATAAGGCAGTGATTCTCATGAAACGGAGGACGCAATTTTCAACTAAGAGAGAGATCATACAGGTTAGAGTCCGAATCTCTCACAAACCACTCCGAGTTCTCAACTCGATCCACACCCTCGGCCTGCCCTCCCTTGGCAGGACGAATCCAGTTTAGCCCAAATTTCTCATACGGCCTTATCTCCCAAGATAGGACGTATCAGTTATCAACTCCCCTTTTAATTGAGAAATTATTTTGTATCTCATGTTTTGCATCCTATATCTGCATTGAAAGATATTTGTATTTATCGTAAAATAAATTTATATCATTTATATTTAGTATATCAAGTGTTTATTATATTTTTGAATGGTCATAAAATAATTTAAGTTAAGATTTTGTTCAATAAGTAAAAGTATAGCTTTTGAAGTTTTAATTTTAATAACGTGTATTGATATTTTTATGAACAATTTTCAAAGAATTATAAATATATTTGAAATATAGGTAAGTAGCGCGCTTTTATTAAGTGTATATTAAAAAGAGTTTTGAGATGCAGTGCAGCAGGGTAGTTGTATATTCTTCAAGAACTTGGTAGTGTTTTAGTTAAATTGGTACGATTAAAATCTAAGCGTTTATGGTTAATTTGTTTCCAGAGTTAAATGGGAGGAGAAATATGAGAAAATGAAGGATTAGTTTTTTTTTTTTTTTTCTTCTGGATTTATAAAGGAGATGGAAGAAGAGAAAAGAAAAGAAAGAATCAAAACTCTCGTTAATCTCTCTCAGGTAAACATTTAATCTTGCATACATGTTGAGAGTGAAATGCTTCGTATAAAGGCAAGAGGCCTTAAAAATGCTCATCTTGTCGAATATTTTTTGTTGGGACGTGAATGGCTTCCAAAGTAAGGTCTTTTCATGTTGTCATTGAGCCTTCATATTTTTGTTATTAAATTTTATAATAGAGTTGTCTTAACAGGTTCGGAAAGAAGAATTAGTGCATTTAGTTTCGAACGTAGTCCCAGCTAGGTGAATTATCTAAAGCAAAAGTTGACATGTAGAGCAACTTGGTGAATTTTTTTGATACGGCCCAACAATAGAATGCCCCAGTAACAGGACAACAGGATTTACAGCCCAAAAACACACATCTCAAGATCTGGGCCATTTAATAAAGAATCAAACGGGCCAGATATCATAATTAATGCCTTTGAGCCTTTCTTTTCCGGGAAAACACTGCACTGATTACTGATTACTCGATTTCATCACAACACCTGCCCTCTCAGTCTCAGAATTCTCAGATTTGCTACCGACTCTTCAGACACTATCACAGTATCACTACACAGTACGTACACACTCAACTCTCAACTGATCGTGCTACTCGCTCCTTTCTCTTCTTCTACTCTTTCACGGCTTCACCTGACCAAAAAGAAAAACCAACCCCCGAGATGTATATATAGACTTCTCTTTCTCCGCCATTTTTAACCTAAAGCCGAGCACGCAAAAATGAAGAAATGTGTTATTTTGGCGCTGTCAATTCTCTCTCTAACACTTCTCTTTTCTCTATCCTATTTCAACCCCACCTCCGTCTCCGTCTCCGTCTCCGTCTCCATCTCCACCTCCCCTTCTCCCTCGCGTGCTCCCCACGTGCTTCCGTCGCCGGCCATCACGTGCTACTCGCGTGCCCCTCAGCCTCCCCTTCCCTCTCCTTCCTTTTCTCCCCTAACCTAAACCCTTCACCAGTCGCTCGTTGTCTGGGCCCACATGCGGGACCTCCTTTCCCGACCTGACACACTCCCGGCCGTTTATGACGGCGCCCGCGAGGCCTCCATTGCATTTAAATCCCTTCCTCGCTTCTCTTTCTTTGCAGAAAAATTCCAGTTTTGACAGTTCCCTGTCTGAAAAAAATAGTTGCCCCTCAACAGTCCAAGGAAATTCTTCCAGGATCGATGTACCTTGTGGATTGGTTGAGGATTCAGCTGTTACCTTAGTCGGGGTGCCAATTGGAAAAAATGGTAGCTCCCAATTTGGGATTGAGTTGATCAGATCTGATTTGGGTACCAATGAAGCGGCTGCAACCGAGAGGCCTATTGTACTTTCTTGGAATGTGAGTTTGGATCCAAAACAGCCTGTGATTTATCAGAACTTTTGGTTGCCTGAAAATGGTTGGGGTGAGTTGGATATGTGTCCCGGTACCAGGTCTATCAGCACCAATGATGGTAATAAAGGTAGACTTCTTGTTGGTATATTTTTTATACTTATTTCATTGACTTGCTTAAACTTCTATAACCTTTTATTCAAGTAGTTCATCCTTTTTATCAGTGCAGTTGACGGGCTCGTGAGATGCAACCAACTAACAAACAGAGAGCTTAACAACTCAAGAAATTGTTAATGGATCTGAAGCGATTAGCAATGAGCAATCAAAGAGGCAGGTAAAACAGTCCCACTTGACAGCTGGCTTTCCATTTGTCGAAGGCCATCCTTTCACTGCCACTCTATGGAACGGAGTTGAGGGGTTCCACATGACTGTTAATGGAAGGCATGAGACTTCATATCGGTACAGGGAGGTAGGTTAGGGGTTTCATACCATAGTACCATACGAGGTCATATTCAAACTATTTTGATGTTACATACCAGGGCCACGGTACCAATGGTCTTCTATTAACTTGTTGTTACCTTGACCAGTTATAAACAAGTCAATTCTCTCTGCTTGGTACCAGTTACAGGTAAATTTAGTCTACTTTTGTGTAGTTTTTACTAAAAATAAATAAACCAAAATAACCAGGAACACCGTAAGTTTGGTTTCTATTTGCACCAAACCAGGCACCTTGGTTGCAAAGTTTTAATGTAATTTGTCAAATGTCAAAACCAATGGATCTCTGATCTCTCTTTTCGCCAGAGACTTGAGCCATGGTCAGTGACTGAAGTTCGAGTGCTGGGTGATTTAGATCTTCTATCGGTCTTTGTTAATGGCCTCCCAGTGTCTGAAGACTCAGATTTCATTGCCGATTTGGAGCTCCTAAGAGCTTCCCAGTTTGATTCCAAGAAGGAAATATTTCTGTTAGTTGGGGTTTTCTCTACAGCAAATAATTTCAAGCGTCGGATGGCAATCAGGAGGTCGTGGATGCAATATGAGGCAGTTCGATCAGGGTGATGTCGTGGTTCGGTTTTTCACTGGTCTTGTAAGTGCAAAAATACTTACACTAACAAATATGATTTCACTTATATCCTTTTCAGTGTAGATTCAGAAGTAGTATTTCTTTTTGTGTGAAATTGTCTTAATTGTTGGCAATAATTTCTCATTTCAACATTTCATTGCAGCATAAAAATGATAACGTGAACTTGGAGCTATGGAGGGAAGCTGAATTATATGGAGATATTCAAATAATGCCTTTTGTCGACTATTACAGTTTGATCACACTCAAAGCTGTTGCTATTTGCATTTTTGGGGTATTGAATTTATTATTCATTTGTTGATTTTCATATTGTTTATGCTTGTTATATTTTTTATCGTTGTTTCAGATTGCTTTGCTATTCTTCATTGCCCAATTATTAATTTGGTTTATTTTTACATTCCAATTTGCTTAATGCCTCTCTTAAAAGCCTGAAATGCCATTGAAACTTTTTTTCCAGACAAAAATTGCAGGAGCAAAGTACATAATGAAAACAGATGACGATGCATTTCCAAGGATTGATGAAATAATCTCTATCTTGAGAAAAAGTGACTCGAAAGCGTTATTATATGGTCTCATTTCCTTCCAATCTTCTCCTCATAGAGACAAAGATAGCAAATGGTTTGTTAGCCATGAGGTTTGTGCTTTGTCATGTCTATTTTTGGAAATTTGCAAAAGGGCCCTTGCTTGTGCTAGCAACCATATTAATTTTTAAATTCTTGCTTGAAGGCCCATGTTTGTGAGGGGTTTTGCAAGGCCCATATCCCATTCAAATGCAATCCATTTAAAATGCAAGGAGCAAAAGATAACAGTACCAAATATCAGTACCATATCTGAATGGAAACTGCATTCTTTATTTAACTGTAAAAAAAGTGTTTACGTAATTAACTTATGCAGGAATGGTCTAATGAATTGTATCCACCATGGGCCCATGGCCCTGGATATATTATTTCAAGAGATATTGCTGAATTTGTTGTACAGGGCCATGAAGAGAGATATCTCCAAGTAAGCTCCTTATTCTATTCTTCTTCCTCATGTTTGGTTGTGGCCTAAAGGTGGCTTAAAGGCTTTAGGCCACTGTTATTCCACCAAACACGATTTAAACTAATTGGCCTAACATGGAATAGCCTAAAAGTTAGGCCGGCCTAAACGGGCCTAAATTAAACCACCTCTTGAGGTGCCTTAAATTTAGGCTTCAATTTTACGCCACTGGGGCCCACTGTCATTCACCTTCAACCATTTCACCCCTCTCCTCGTTAATTAGTAATAATATATATTAGTATATAATTAGTATATTATTATTATTAATTATTATTAGTATATAATTATATAATTAATATATTAAATAATTATTATAATAATATTATATATTAGTATTTTTTATTAATAATTATTATTAATGAGTCCGGCTAGTATAACACTAGTGTCATTTCAAATTAAATAACACCACATCTTAAATCATTGGATCTGCTTTAATATTCGTGCACAAGACTTTAATATTCGTGCACTAGTGTCTTGCACGAATATTAAAGCAGATCCAATGGTTTAAGATGTGTTATTTAATTTGAAATGACACTAGTGTTATACTAGCCGGACTCATTATTAATATTAATTATTATAATATTAATATTATATAATTAGTATCTTTTATTACTAATTATTATTAATATAATTATAATTAATATTGTTATATTGTTAATATTAAATAATTATTAACAATAATATTATATATATTATAGTTATTATTAATATAAATTATATAATTAGTATCTTATTATTATAATTATTAATAATTATATAATTAAATCATATAATTGTTAATATATTAAATAATTATTATAATAATATTATATAATTAGTATTTTATAATAATTATTATTAATATATAATATATTATTAATATATTAAATAATTTTTATAATATATTATAGTTATTATTAATATATTAATATTATATAATTAGTATCTTTTTATTACTAATTATTATTAATATATAATTATATAATTAATATGTTATATTGTTAATATATTAAATAATTATTAACAATAATATTATAATATATTATAGTTATTATTAATATATTAATATTATATAATTAGTATCTTTTTGATTACTAATTATTATTAATATATAATTATATAATTAACATGTTATATTGTTAATATATTAAATAGTTATTAACAATAATATTATAATATATTATAGTTATTATTAATATATTAATATTATATAATTAGTATCTTATTATTAATAATTATTATTAATTATATAATTATATAATTAATATCATATATGTTAATATATAAATAATTATTATAATAATATTATAATATATTATAGTGATTATTAATATATTAATGTTATGTAATTAGTATCTTATTATTAATATATAATTATATAATTAATATCTTATATTATTAATATATTAATATTATATAATTAGTATCTTATTATTAATATATAATTATATAATTAATATCTTATATTGTTAATATATTAAATAATTATTATAAAAATGTTATAATATATTATAGTTATAATTAATAATTAATAATTAATATTATATAATTAGTATCTTGTTATTAATAATTAACTAACTTAGGCTTCCAAAACTTTAGTCCTCCACCAACTCTAACCAACAAGAAATACTTTAAGCCGTGGTCTAACTTTAGACCTCAACCAAACATAATTAATTTAGGCCGGCCTAAGTTGGAATAACAACTTAGGCCACTTTAACTTTAGTCCACAACCAAACACCACCCTTGTGTATATCATGCTAAGGACCAACATTGTACCACTTAAGATCTGGTCGATCTCAATTTATAGCTTTTATTTTTATTTTTTTGTATAGTTGCTTCGTTGAAGTTAAAGGGCCTATGTGTTAAACAAACTTTTAGTTAACTGGTTTCATACTAGTTATCATACCAGCACTTACCAGTGTAATATAATGATAAAAATGACACTGGTGTTTCAGCTATTTAAACTAGAAGACGTGGCAATGGGGATATGGATACAAGCATACAAGAATACTGGTCAAGAGATAAATTATGTTACTGATGACAGATTCTATAATGAAGGGTGTGAATCAGATTATATTCTGGCTCACTATCAGAGCCCGCGATTACTTCTCTGTCTCTGGACCAAATTGCAAAAGGATCATAGAGCCTTTTGCTGTGAATAGTTTTCAGGTTTTTTGTATTGTTTTCTGAGCTTCTTGTACCCTGTGGTGTAACTTTAGGTGTAAAATCTGTTCATTGGTTAGTTCCTTTCCCTCTTCCACATAATATTTATTTGTTTGTAAAAATGTAACAACGTTATGAAATTTTTGTTAGCATTTAACAGCCTAAAAATTTAGTAGCTTCTTATTGTGATTAGAATTGGAGCGTTATCCTTCAAAAATGACGTTCTCTCTTATTCAGTTCACAAAATATCCTAAAAAGAATTGTATATCCATGTTTATTCTCTTATTAAATTGTGAGATTGAGAAAAGCCCAGTAGGCACTTATTACAATCTCACTTGAGAACAAAAGAGGAGATGGAGTACTGGTACTTTTTGAGGGGACATGGTTTGATCTAGAATTCTATGGTCCATGGTTCTTCAACTCTTTCTACAATAGATAGCAAACCTTATCCAAGTGTTTTAAATTTCATATAAACCTGTTAACCCCGTTTGCAAAACATGATTTGTTAGAGGGGTTATTAGTTACTAGTTGTAATTCTCCACAGAAATGATATCTTTTCCCTGCAAAAATCTGGATTTTATATTTTAAAAAAATAAACACAAGCCAGATTAGTTTGGAAATGGTGTGTACCAACCCTTCGCTGACTGATACTCATACTATCATCATAGAAACACAGTCATTTATGCTAAAAAGAAAAGAAAAAGAAAGAGACGAGGAGAACATATTAATATGATAATAACATAAGCATTAGTGCCACATCACAAACGCGATTAACATACTTTTGTTACTCCAAATGCACATACTAATTAATCTCATGTGAATATAAGATAATTTATTCACAAAAAAATAATATAGGTTTCTCGATCAGATTTCATTTTTTAAACTAGAGAAATGTTCTAAATAAGAATTTTTTATTTGTAATTCGTGCGAAGGCGAACTTCCTTTGAACTTCAATAAATAAACCCCCACAATGCATCGTAGACGCGTCCCAGCGTATAAATATTGTTTATTAATTTGAACTCCAAATAAGGTTTAACCTGCGTCTCTTTTTTTCTCTAATTTCTTACACATAAATTATGAAAAATCATTTCAAACATAAATTCAACACATCATTTCGATGTTTTGAACCAACACCAGAACATCTATGGGTCGAGTAATTCACTGACAGATGGGACCGCAATGTTAGAAAATGCTCACTTCAAATAAACGACTCCCACTGGGCAAAATCTGGGGTCGGTCTTGACTCTTGAGTAGTGTATTGAAAAAACCCGGCCGGTCCTAGACCAGGAATAACCCGTGGTTCGGACCTGGACCGTGCCCCAGACCCGGACCGGCCCTTTGCTAGGAACGGATCTAGCACGGGTTTGGTTCAATTATTTTCTCTAGAACCTTGTAGGACCGGACCGTGGGAACCCGTGGAACGGTGTAGGACCGAACCGGACCAAACTCGGACCGCCCCGTGTAGAACCGGACCCGCCACAGACCCGCCTAACCCCCTCGGACCTGGACTCGGACCCGCGCCAGACCCACCCAACCCGCCTAAACCCCTGCAGACTCTGCAGGACCGCGTCTAACCCCCCCCCCCCCCCCCCGAACCCCTGCAGAACCGCGCCAGACCGTGCCTAAACCCCCTGGACTCCTGCAGAACTAGACCAGACCCGAAGTACTATAGCAATTCAAAAAATTTTGAACCCAACGGCTATATTATTTCCTCCCAAAAAACCTCTATAAATTAAACCTCATTCTTATCTCATTTTCACATCAAATTCTCATTATTCTCAATCTCTCATTCTCTCAATCTTATACTCTCATTACTCTCAAACTCTTGTTATTTTCATTACTCTCAAATTTTAATTTCATTATTAAAAAAAAGATATAGTTGCAAATTTATTTCATTTCGCAAATGCGCAAATGGAATTACAAAAGTCTAGGTACTTCGGCACCTCCCGTAAAATTTTTCCGCAAGATTTGAAGGTTAGATTTGGTTATGTTAGATTAAATTTTGTTAGATTTTGTAGAGTAATTTTAAATTTAAATTGAAATATTGAATGTTAGATTTATTTTATGTTACAATTAATTAGTTTCACTTAAATTTATTTTTTGTTAGATTTTGTAGAGAATTTTAGAATTTAAATTGAATGTTAGATTTAGTTTATGTTAAATTTATTTTTTTGAGTAATTTAAAATTTAAATTTAATGTTAGATTTATTTTTGTTAGATTTATTTTTTTTAGAGAAATTTAGAATTTAAATTGAATGTTAGAACATGAATTAATAAGCTATTGTTTGGTGATGATGGAACATGAATCCATTGACGTCATGGAGTACTGGAAGAAGAATGCAAGTGTCTATCCAACACTGGCAATGATGGCCCGCGACATATTTGCCGTGCCCGTGTCAACCGTCCATTCTAAATCATGTTTTAGTTCGACGAACATGATCCTCACCGATAAAAGCAATAAGTTGGGTGCAAATATTTTCGAGAAACTTGTGTGCTTGAAAGATTGGATTGATCCGGAAACTCGCACGCAACATGCATCCATGGAAGCAACATCATCCGATGTTGAAACTCAAGAAAGCGGTACCAAGGTGGAGGAGGATTCAGACGGAGAGAGCAAACTATGGTATATGAACAACAACTTCTAGATAAGTACTGTTAGTATAAATTTCTAAACTCTTTTAATCTTTATGGTTATTTTTTTAAATTATAAATTTTAAACATTTCAATTACTTTTTTAAATTATTTATTCTTAAGAAAATTACTAACAAAAAAAAGTTGAAACTCCGCCTATGTTATTTTACATAGCCGGTCCCAAGCCCGGAACAAAGGAAGAGGATAACTTTGAAATAATAAATTATTGAAATGTCGTGAATTTTAATTTATATTTTATTATAACTTTGAAATAATAACAAACTTGTTGAGTTGGAAAAAAAAAATCTAGCGCCAGCCAGCCAGAGACCAGAGCCTCAAAAGAAAAAAAAAAAAAAAACATGAACCCAGCCAGACCTTGAACCGGACCGTGTCAATTTGGATCAAGATCCTAGCACGAGTTTGGCCCAACTATGAAAAAACCGACCAACCGGATTCGGCCCGTTTAAACCTTTCAACCCGTGGAAACCGTGGCCCGGCCGGATCTGGACCGGACCGGACCGTTTTCAAAACACTACTCTTGAGTCTTGACATGGCTTGTCAATTCCCCGATCCAACTTTGCCAATATCGAGCGGCCGAGATCAGGCCCGACCGAATTGGACGGTCAAGCCGCCTCTAGTGGCATTTGTTGTAATTTCTCTTTATCCACTGCCTTCTATTAATCCATTTTTTCTTCTTCCATTTTCTCGTCTCTCTGTCTTTGAACAAAGATCTGACAAAAGGAGAAAAAAAAGACAGAAAAATGTCGATCGCAAGTTTTGCTAGGCGAAGAGCAGTGGCGGCGGGACAGAGCGCCTTGTTATTCCGCCGGGGATTCGCCGCGGCGGCTGACGAGAATGACGTGGTGGTCGTCGGAGGTGGTCCAGGTGGCTACGTGGCAGCGATCAAGGCGGCTCAGCTTGGTCTCAAGACCACTTGCATCGAGAAGCGTGGTACCCTAGGTGGTACTTGTCTCAATGTCGGATGCATCCCTTCTAAGGTACTAATTTGCTTAAATATTTCTCCTCTTCTTTGCTTTTGCCCTTTTCTTTTTGCTTTTATTTGTATTGCGTGTCAAATGATAGGCAGAAGGTGATGTTAGAATTTTTCTTATTTCTTTTTGTTTTCCCTGAGACTGGTTAAGGTTTGTGTTATTTTAGATTAATTTTGGTCGGATAATAGCACGGTCTATGTTCAATTCCATGAATTTCACTTGTATCCGGGTCCTTTGGTTTTGTAGTACACGATTGTATAGTATATATATATTTTTTTCTTTTTTTCTTTTTATCCTTGTATCTCTTACAGTGCTAGGATCTATGTAAAATACTTTGAATTGTGATTGGAATGAATAAAGCTAAGGGTCTACCCCCGTGTTCTATTGAAGGGATGGTATGGGAATGTAAGAGAGGAGCTTGTTCCTTGCTCCTGAGTTTTAAATGCATGGATGGAGGTTAAAAATTGTAACCTTTCTTTTAATCTACAAACAATAGTGGTGAGGACCACTGTCATAGAAAGAAAACCTCCATTCACCTTCTTTACCTCCCAAAGTGCGGGTGGCAATTTTCAGAGAAATTGGGGTTCTAGAGAGTGCATTTGGCCCCTCCATTGCCGTTCGTTACCTCAGTGAAATACTCAGGAGCAACTTCACAAGTTGTCTCTCCATTCTCTTCCCTTCCCCTTTTACTCGTTCACCTCCTCTGGAGCAGAGCCTAAAAGTTACTAGGAGGTTCTTTTATTTGGAGGCACATTATCATGGATTTTGATTAGATGAGAACATATGAAGCCTAATAAAATAAGTCACTGTGTAGTACATCTTTACGCAAGTTATGCATAGAGAAGTCACAAGTTGTATTTGCTTCATTCCATAATAAGAAAAATAGCAAAACAGACTGCACAATGCTCAACTAAAGTTCTAACTGGTGCAGCTGGTCAGGTCTCTACCAATATATATTGCCACCATTGGAGGTAAGGTGGCTGTACTCGAGCCAATCAAATTATGTCCATCCCTATCAGAAAGAAATGCCTTTATATATTAGAAGTGTTAACCTATCCATCCTAAACAAAATCACCATCTTTTTAAATAAGTAACTTTGACAAGCATCATCTATACAAACAAAGAGAATGAGGAGGCTGTATTCCCCACATATTAAGTAATGCGCTGTGTAGTTTGTGCCTTCTGCTTCCACAAGAAAGTAGGAGATGATCCCCTTTGGAAAGTAGAAAGTAGAAAAGTTGGGAAATGTTCATAGTAGAAGTTGGATAATTCTTCCATGGACTAAAGATGATCACCATGGTCGATGTCTACTTGGGTAAAGATGGACTAAACAGTAACTTATTTTATCATTATATGTTCTCATCTAATCAAATCCATGATAATATGCCTCCAAATAAAAAACCTCCTAGTAGAAGACCTACGGGGTTTTCTCAAAAAAAAACTCTTAGGCTCTGTTCCAGTGGATGTGAATGAGCGAGAGGGAAGGGAAGTGTGATTTCGGTTAGGGAACAGCAGGAGTGTGAGCAGTGGATTTTTTTTAATTGGCAAACATTAGAATATGATAACCATTTCCTAATAAGAGAAAAATCTAAAGTGAGAACATCATAGAATGGTAACCATTTTTTTAAATTCTTGGTTTATTAACAAATTGTTTATATTTGATTATCAATAATCAACAATTTTATTATCATTCTAAAGACATAATCCTGTGTTTTTTAATTTTCATTTAGGCTTTGCTTCACTCGTCCCACATGTACCATGAGGCAAAGCATGCTTTCCCAAACCACGGTGTTAAATTTGCTTCCTTGGAAATTGACCTTGCTGCCATGATGTCTCAAAAAGATAAAGCCGTTTCTGGCCTAACACGTGGCATAGAGGGCCTCTTTAAGAAAAACAAGGTCACTTACGTAAAAGGTTCTGGTAAATTCACTTCTCCCTCCGAGATCTCTGTTGAAACCCTAGATGGCTCCAACACCACTGTCAAGGGCAAACATGTCATTATTGCTACTGGGTCTGATGTCAAATCGTTACCCGGTGTTACAATTGATGAGAAAAAGATTGTTTCTTCAACCGGTGCACTATCTTTGACAGAAATCCCAAAGCGTCTTGTGGTTATTGGGGGGGGTTATATTGGTCTGGAAATGGGATCTGTATGGGCCCGGCTCGGGTCAGAGGTCATTGTTGTTGAATTTGCACCTGAAATCGTTCCAACCATGGATGGGGAGGTAAGGAAACAATTCCAGCGCATGCTTGAGAAGCAAAAAATGAAATTCATGCTCAAAACAAAAGTTGTAGGTGTAGATACGTCGGGAGATGGTGTAAAGCTTTCCCTAGAACCATCAGCTGGTGGGGAGCAGCAGACCTTAGAGGCTGATGTAGTGCTAGTGTCGGCTGGACGCAACCCCTACACGGCTAATCTAGGGTTAGAAACAATTGGTGTTGAGACCGACAAGGGTGGTAGGATTTTAGTTGACCACAAGTTCAAAACAAATGTCGATGGTGTGTATGCAATTGGGGATGTGATTCCTGGCCCAATGCTTGCTCACAAGGCTGAAGAGGATGGTGTGGCATGTGTTGAGTTCATAGCTGGTAAGGAAGGCCATGTTGACTATGACTTGGTACCTGGTGTGGTGTACACTCATCCTGAGGTTGCTTCAGTTGGTAAGACTGAGGAACAAATCAAGGCTTTGGGAGTCACTTACCGTGTCGGTAAGTTCCCATTCATGGCAAACAGTCGTGCGAAGGCTATTGATGATGCTGAGGGCTTGGTTAAGATCTTGGCAGAGAAGGAAACTGATAAAATATTAGGAGTACACATCATGGCACCTAATGCTGGTGAGTTGATTCATGAAGCAGTCTTGGCAATGCATTATGGTGCTTCCAGTGAGGATATTGCACGCACATGCCATGCGCATCCCACTATGAGCGAGGCTGTGAAGGAAGCTGCTATGGCCACCTATGATAAGCCTATCCACATGTAAGATATGGGGTTGGTGGTTTGGCTCTGTTAATTAAAGGCCAAAATTTCTTTTTGTTCTCTTTCTTACCTTGTACCTCGTGTTAAAGATTTTTGAAATAATGTATGGACATGGAAAAAGGCAGAAACCTTTTTTTTTTGGATTGCTTTGGTGAATCCTGTGTTGTTTTGTTTAGCATGGAATGGTGAATTTGAGGATTAATTTTACTTGTGCTCAGCTGTTGAGTGGTAATTATTGGGAATGCAGCACTAGATGAAATTTGTTTCTAGAAAAAACTGATTTTGTTTTGGCGCTGTACTTAGATTCCTGTTAAATTTTTTAATGTAAAAAATTATCAAAGAAAAGAACCTTCTGCGTATATGGAATCTGAAGTATTCCCTACAATTATTTGACAATTTTATTTTCTGGGATCTCCTCATTTTTAGACCAGAGCTTGATATGAACCAAGTCCGAGTTCTCTGCTAATGCCAGTTCGCGCTTTATTTTGTCTGGTGATTTATTGGCAGCCCTAAGTTCTTTAAAATTCTCCGTTCAAACTTGGCTACTTTTTACTTGGTTTTGTGCGTAATTAGATTTTTTGCTATGTTCTATCGTTCTTAGTGCCAGAATTGCTCATTGTTTGCAATATATGTTTTACATGTCTGAGTGTAGTGTCTATATATTTAATGAAGTAGATACTGGCATGCGAGACAAGAAATAGAATCTCAGAAATGTATTTTCATTGATTACTTTGTATTACAACTGTGCTGTTTATATAGGCTATTTAATCATCTATTACAACATCTCTAACAGCCTAACAGTCTTTCTAATTACAATCATATGGTAACTAACTAACTAATTACAATCACTATGTGTTGGATTTTCTGTGACTGGAGCTCCAGTAGCTATGGTTGTATTAGTATTCTATGTCAGGGTGTGGTCTTTATCTTTTTTTTGAAAGAAAAATGAAGGTCACGCCTTCAAGTTTCATTGAAACTGACACCAAAGATGTCATAGTTTACAAAAGTTTGCCCATTGGCAATGTAAAATTTGCAGGAAGTAAATGACAGAAAGAAAGAAATTTTATAAAAACGTACTTCTCACGAGACTAAAAACCAACTCCTGTGCTCTTCCAGTATCTCTTTTGCCAACACATCTACATTTTTGCTTTCATCTCTGAATATTTCTTTCACCTCTCTCTCCAAATTACAAACATATTACAACCTGCATTTTCCGATGAACTGATGGCCGGAGGTATTGATGTTATCTTTGTAGTTACCATTGAGATTTCTTGTGGGCATAGGCATTCGTGGCACCAACCTGAGGATGTGTTGTCTTACCAAGGCAACATAAACACAGGCACCGTATAAGTGATGCACACTTTCTGCTGCTCTTTTACAAAGGATGCACATGTTTGGAATCTGCCAGCCCCTTCTTACCAGGTTATCCACCGTTAAAATCCTATTTCTCAGCATGAGCCATATGAATATTTTGACCCTTAGAGGAGCCTTGATTTTCCAAATTGTGGCTCTGGCATCACCTAGAGTTTCTGCATGAGGAGTTGACTTTGCGAGATGGAGTCTTGCATTAGGTATGGCTCTAGACCCAAATCCCAATCTCCTCGGTTATTTGCTTGATTTAAGGTGATGTTCTTCTGTAGTGATTACTGAAACAACTCTGGGTACTGATATCTGAGCGGCATACCCATCCAAGAGTTATACCAGAATTTTATATGTGTTCCTTTCCCTGGTACATATTCTACAGATACTTGTACAAACGTTCTAACAATCGTCAAAGATCGCCAAATTCATGTTACTGACATTATGTCTGATGGCCTATGCGTTTGCGGTAGAATATGCATCCACCAAGGTCTTTCAGGCTAAATGAAGTTCCAAACCAGCTTTGCCATGAGAGCCATGTTCATTGTTAGATGATTTTTAATGCCCAAACCACCTCTTGCTCTTTGGGGTTATGACAATATCTCAAGCAATGGAACTCATATACCTGTCTTGATGCTGATTCTCCTTGTGGCCATGCCAAAGGAATTTTCTCCTTATTCTATCTATTTTCCTAATTACCCATTTCGGTAAAAGAAAAGTGGACATAAAGTAGATTGACATTGTGACGAGTCTAAAGTGAACTAGCTACTTTTAAATATTTGTAAACTCTAATTTCTACTTACGTTCAGATCACAAAGCGCATGATTCTACCATGTAGTATGATTGGGGTCGATCCACAGGGATAGTGTATTAGATTTTAAACAATTTTCACTAGTCTAGGTTATCGGGGGTTTTTAAAAGTTTGATACAGTGGCGCCAATTGCGATCAAGATTAAGGTTAAATAGTAAATAGAGAGTCTCTAGGGTTCGGGTTCTATCATTTTTAATTATGCAAAGTATAAATTTCGACGTCTCTCTACGTCGCATGCGACACTGTCACTGTCGCATGCAGCCTAGATTGTCCCACAGCTATCCCGCAAGCGGCACTGTCACTACCCGCAGGGCGTGCTTGGTGTTTGCTTGTGCGATTTGAAAGGTTTTCCGATCTTGCGATCGGCTTTTGGGCTACCAAGACTGAAGTGTTTTAGGTACGCAATTATATTATTTCTCTATACTATCTCGTAGTTGAAATATCCCAAATACCCTATTTAATCTAAGTGATTCCTAATATAATTTAAATGTACAATTTACGCTATCCTGCCAAGGGAGCCCACTGGGTTCTAACCCTAGTCTTTGAACCGCTGCCAAGCCTCGTTAGTCGAAGTGTTTGGAGTACTTACATGCATTATCCTTCTCACATAATGATGCAACGACTTAACACCTGTTGGTATGTGGAGGGTCATTGGCATATAGTAGACAGAACTATGTATACAAGGACATAATAAAAAAAAAATTAAAATAATAAAGGAAACTCAAATCATCATAAACAAAACATAAACATATATTAAAACATAATTAAGAATTTAAGTACAACCCTCAACCTAGAGATGAGAAGTTTAGCTTCTCATGGCCATGACAAAATAAAAGAAATAAAATAATGAGAACATAAATTACAACCCAATTGAAGATAGAAGAACCTTTGTCTCCTTAGATGACGTTTTCTTCTCTTGCTTGACTTCCAATGGCTACCATTCTTTCTCTAAGTAACTCTCTAACCTAACATAGCAATTAGGATTGCTAGTCTACTATACTGGACTTGACACAATTAAACACGCATACCAAATCTTATTACAAGAGGATTATTTATAGCCTTCCTAAATGAGAGGTGGAGTAGTAGAAGTAATGGAGGTGGTGTAAACTTGGAGTGCACTCAAAGTTAGATAGATGAAGCCAAAAATAGCTATGATAGCTTGGCTCTGAAGCAAACCCGTCATTCAAGAAGGCCCATTAGAAATTCGCGCTCTTCTGAAAGGCCCATTAAGAAATCGCCTATTTTTAAGTCAGTCCACGAATCGTGCGGCATCAATGTTATGCCGCATGCGGTATAGAGGAGGCCGCACGGCTTCCTGACTTAGCAGACTTTCTTGTATTTTTCGTCATTTCGCATGTTGTGCACTTTGTGTGAGGTGTTATATGCTCCATGTAGTGTTCCATTTTGATGCCTCATTCAGAAATCATCTAAATATGACACTTTTGCTCTGTTTTTGTCATAAATACGCAATTTTCTCAAAAACCTGCTAAAAACACCTAAAACACGTTTGCGGTAAATAAATCGGAAAAGTGGCTACTTTGTATTTGTTTTTCGTCATTTTTCGGAAAAAAAAATAGTGATTTTCGCTATATGTTTTGGCTTCATCACATTGCAGACAATGTGGCATTGATTACAATAACCCTACCTCCAATTGACAGCATGGTTAATTTGTTTTCCATTTTCTTAATTAATCAGTGGCTGGTACTGTTCTTTGACAAGCTTTTTATCTGAGAGTGGCATTCCTAAGTATTTGAGAGGAGAAGGTTTGCATTCCATGATCTGCGCCGTGAGTTGCGTTTGTTCTCTCGAGGATCTTGTGATGATGAGTTCAGACTTTTGCAAATTGATTTGGAGTCCTGAACGATCTCCAAACAGTTTGAGAATGAGCTTGAGAAAGCACAATTGCTGGGGCTCTGGCTGTATGAGAAACAACGTATCATCAGCGTATAGGCACTGTCTACAGTCTCTAAAAGGCGGTTTAAAGAGGCCTTTCTGAACCAGCTGATGGAACCATAATGAAAGGATATCCAAGCAATGATAAATAAGTACGGTGTCATTGGATCCCCTTGTCTGACTCCCCAGGGTGTGGTCTTTATCATATCGATATCCTCTGTTATTTGCTCAGTAGGGAATTAGGGATTACATGCTATTTGAATTGGTAAGTTGGTTGCACAAGAAATATCTTCAGAAGTTACCTAATTTCCATCTTAAAGTTTACTACAAAGCAAACACACTTCTATTTGGTTACTCCAAACCAAACAAAGACTGCAAAGCAGGTCATAAATAGGATACAGCATGCTTATTAAAAAAAAGAAAAAAAAAAGAAAGGCAAAAGAGCAGCAGAGCTACCGTAAAAAATTCTCAAAAATAAGAAAACCTTCCTTGTGTAGCTCAACTAGAAGCCACCCTGCTAAACTGGTCTGAACCTGGACCAGACTCCAGTCCCTGTTCGGTGCCAGTCCCTTTGTTCACCACTCTACAGTTAACCCTAATCTGCCCCTGATTTCCTGTCAAAACCTCGATTTTACCCATCTTCACCATTGCCTTTGCAAACCTACCCTCCCATGTTTTTTGATGATTGGCGTAATCAGTCACAATTGCACTCAAGTTTGCATCAGTCAATAGTGCATTGTCTGATGTCAACAAACCCAGTGATTGCGTCAGCAACACATAGTACTTGTTGTCGAGCACCGTGGGGCTGATCAAGTCGAGAGCAGTGACTGTAGGAGTGAACCGGGTCACATTTTGTGGGCACAAGCTTTGGAGGAGGCTGGCATAGGGCTTGCTGATTGCGGGGTCCACCGAGATGGTGCTGCTGAAATTGTAAATCCGGTTCAGGAACCCTGTGCAGTGGGACACACCAAGTGTGTGGGCCCCAGACAGAGTGACCAATTCTTCATCCGTGAGGTTCTTTCCCTTGAAGTTAGTAATCAGCTGTGATGCATTAAAGGTGGGAGCTGGCAAGTTGATGAGCGCCTCACTGGCATTGGAAACCGTGCCATCTCGTCTGCCAGCTGGCACGTCATAGGTTATGTTGCCTGTTGTTGAAGAGAGGGAAACCAAATAATGATACTTTGTTATAGAATGACATATAGCCAAATATATGTTCAGACCAGAGGTCGACACATAAGCTGACATATTTTTTTCTGTTATCTTTTCGTTCATCTTTATTCAGCGGTCCACTTAGGTTTATACATGCACAACAAAAGAAAAAAAAAATGGCAATAATGAGTTGATAATTCGAGCTAGTTTGTGCAAAGCATGCATAAGAGAACCTAAAAGAACTCCCTAATATTCCCATAGAACCCACCTGTTAGTGTAATGCTGTCTCGAGCAGCAAAAGCAAGGATGTCGGCACAAGAAACAGTCTGGGGGCATTTAGCCTCGATGGCAGACTTGGCGGCATCTATCACCTCAAATCCGTGCAGGCTGGGGTTGTTTGGTGGAGCGTCCTTCTCGGCTGTATTGTTTGGAGAATCGAGCAGGACAGAACCTTCGCAACCCTAAAATAGTGGAATATAACCAGTTAACTCAATGCGATGTCGGCAAAAAAAACCCAAATTTTAACTCGAAGTAATGAACCACTGGTTCAGTTTTTATTTTTTAAAATTCATGTATTTTACGAACATAATTATTTAGGAAATGGATTCTTAAGTTCAGATGATAAGCACAAGGCTCCTTGGCAGTTTTAAATGTGATACTTTCTTCTAAGGAAAATAACTTCATAATGCTTATGTCGAATCAAAAGTACTGACAAACGCGGAAATGTGATGTATATATAAGAACACAAAATATACATAATATGATGTATAATAATGTAAACATACTCTCACAAAGCAATCATGGAAATGCAAGCGAATGAGTCCTGCAGCCACGCCAGAATTGTTTGCAAATGCGGTGGTGACAGCTTGCTTTACCAGCGACTCTGCTGATGGGCATGCTTTGCTGTAAAACCGACTTTCAGATCGGCAGCTTCAATTTGCACTGGAACATCAATGAACAGTGTAACTAGTAATAAGCACAAGAACCATTTCATAATGCCGTTCATTTTCAACAAATGTTAACTTATTTTGTTAGAAATTTGGC
>JAJGRW010000254.1:91284-159196 GCA_025461045.1 Carex parvula
ATCAAGATTTTCTGAGACGCGTGTAGATGTTTCAGCCGTGTGGGGGTCACTGCAAAACACACTTCACAGTTTACATAAATCAAAATTATAGTGGGTTATGAGATAATGCACTCAAACCTCTAATTTTCCCAATTACGCCGACGTAGCACTATGTATTATTAGTCTAGTATTAAAATAATTCATGTTGCATTATGTCAAAGTCATATGTTTGTATTGCGAATTATCAAGTGGTATGTCAGGCAGTGCGCTGTGCGCACATGGGTTCAGTGAGCACACAACACAAAGTGAGAGTGAATTTGGGTGACACTATGAATTATGAGCTCGGGGGTGAATCTGAATCTGAATCTGCTGTAACTCCGAAAGGAATTATAGGATTATAAAATTTCGAGATTAATCATTTAAATCTTTTTGTGCACGGATTTTAAAAATATTTTTAGAAAAGTAAGTTTTTATGCACACATTTCGAGAAAGAATGTTAAAATATAATGGCTAGTTTTTAAATTTAATTTATAACGGCTAGTTGTAGCTAGGAAATAGTGTCTTGTAATTAATAGATTAAAAAATAGTGTCTTGTAATTAAATAAAATAGGGAATAGTGCAACGGCTAGTTTTTAATTTTTTTTATAAATAGAGACACTTGCAAATAGAAAAATAAGATTGCAATATAATTTGTTTTCTTAAATTTTTTCTCTCTTCATCTTACAAAAATAACATGATATCAGAGCAAAAGACTCTGTGACCAAAAAATCGGAAAACCACAATAAATTTTTTCAGCAAAAGAAAAATGGCTCAAGAAGAAACAATGAACTTCTCGAAGCTAACAAATATTTTGCTCAATGACAAAAATTACGTATCATGGGCAAGGGCAGCATTCAGGGCCCTGAGTGGTCGAGAGATGTTATAATACATTACTGGTGAAAATAAAAAACCAGAAATCGCAGATACAAATAAGCTAACTCCTGACGAAAAGACAGCAACAAAACAATGGAGAACAACAAACGATAGAATCATCACTTCACTAATAAACTCCATGGAGCTGGCTGTATCCAACCTCTTTACGATGGCCGAAACAGCACATGAGTTGTGGGAAGCGGTAAAAGCTATGTATGGTCAACAAAATAATTTCTCACATATTTATCAACTTATGCAGGAGATTCAACAAGAAAAACAAGGGTCGAGAAGCCATACTGAGTACCTTAGTGCTCTTGAAAAAAAAAAACGCAATGAGCTTCGATCCTACCGGTCAATAACAACATATTTGGCCACACTTCAGAAGCAAGATGAGGAGGATGATATTTTTTAGTACCTCACGGGTCTAAACACGAGTAATGAAGCAGTAAGATCTCAAATCATGACCACGGTACCTCTTCTTTATTATTCTCAAATTAAAAGTTTAATTCAACAAGAAGAAAGTAGGAGACTTGTCATGAATGGTCCACATATTGCAAGGCATAAGGGACACGAGACCCATGGCTTAGCCATAAAAAATCCAAACTTTAATCAAAACCATAGCTTCCAAAATCGCTCAAATCAATAAAAATATGAGAAGTGTAACCACTGTAAAAAAGATGGTCACACTCAGGAGGTGTTGGCATCTCTATTCTCATCTCAAGCCAAAAAAAATTCTAAGGCAACGATCAGAATCAAAATTGGAAGAAAAATAGAAAAAAAAATAGAAGTTTTGATGTTTCTAATGACGGGAATGAGTTTAATGGGCTAGTGGGTTCGTCTGGAAATGGATTCGGACCCAATAACACTAGCCAAACTGCTAATGGATTCAATTACAATTGGGGCGGACCCAACAACGAGACCTCCAATAGACCCTCCATTCCGGGCGCTAGCGGGTCACTCTGGAACGGGTCAGGCATTGGCGGGTCACTTTCAAACGGGTCAAGAAGCATTATAGGCGTTGGCGGGTCAGAACACTCCCAGCACTTGTGGTATTGCTTCTAACTCAAAAGATTTATTTTTTAACCAAATTATTATAGACAGCGGTGCAACAGACCATATGTTTGGTAACAAACAATTATTGTCAAACCTAAAACTGATCAAATATGATAAATATGTCTTGCTTGCAAACGGTATGAAGGCAACGAGAAATTAACTTATGTAATAAACAAATTAAAAATATTTTATATTTAGAAACATTTCCCATAAACTTACTTTCTATAAATAAATTAACACAAAAATTAAATTGTAATGCAATATTTTCTTGTAAAAATGTTGTATTTCAGAATTGGGAAACCGGCATCAAGATTGGTGAAGGACTTCTTGAAAATAGACGCTATCTTTTAAACTCCAATAAATTAAATCTTTGTGCTTCTGCTAAATTCGTTAACTCTAATCTTTGGCATAAAAGACTTGGGATTTGTCTGCAGCAGCGGGAGATATGGCACTACAGAGGTCCACTCATCACTATTTTTATTTTTTTAGATCTTTTTTCGTCACTAACTTACGCAAAATTACGCTAAAATAAAATAAATTATTAAAATTATACTAAATTAAACTAATGAGAATTATACTAAAATAAAATAAATTATCAATAATATGCTAAATTAAACTAAGGACGCTAAATTATACTAAAATAAAATAAATTATCATGATTATGCTAAACAGAAAATACTACAACAATAACAAAATTAGTACCACATAAAATCTAAACAGAAAATAGTACAACATAAAATCTAAACGGAAAATACTACAATAAACTGTAAAACAACCAAAAAAAAAATAAGAATACCGGCCATTTAATGGCCGGTAATGGATAAAAGTCGGTAAATGACTGGTAATTGATTAAATTGAGTACCGGCTATTTAATGACCGGTAGAAATATTTTTATAAATTTCCAGAGAACCTGAGTATATTTATTAATTTCTCATTAACTTTGGATATTATAAAAATCCCGGCGATTTTTATTAATCGCATTGGTATTATTGTTCATAAAAAAATGTAATATCACTTGGCCTCACGGTGATGTATATCCCAACCTAAAAATAAACTGATCCGAACTAGCATCTTCATGATAAGAAAAGATTTGGCACATATTGTTTTTACGTCGCTATCAGTTTTTTGTCTTTTTTTTTGACAAATATTGAATACCAACGTAAACAGTACTCCGGCCCATACTGCATGTGATGTCTCTAGTCTCTACAGCATCGCCATTTGTTAGTAAACTTAATCTCCCAAAGCATTTTGTATAATGGTCTTCACACCTTTAACCGAATTAAAATAAAAGAAAAAAAAAATGGTGTTAAAAGAGAGATGCAAACACAGATGAACACAATCACAAAGACCAAGTAAAAGAGAGGATTATGTCACAACTCACAAACCAACCGCACAAATTAGAAAGTAAACAAGAAAACTGCATCAATCATCAACCAGCAATGACATGGGAAATCGCATCTAATTATTTTTTTTTCTTCAGAATTTTTTTTTTCCAATAGCCCAAAAGAGAGAAGCGAACAAAAGCAATAATAATGAAAAAGGAAAAAAAAGCTATACCCAACCCAAATTCACTACACCATAAACCATAACCTATTTTCTTTTTTTTTTTTCTTTTCAACAATCAGTCGACCTATATCAAAACAAAAAACATAAACTAGAAATAAAGATGGATGGTCCATAACAAAGACCCAAAATTAATATAGCACCGATGAAAACCAAGAAGAAACACGGTTAATCAAAATCAGATACGCCCCTCTATGCAAAACCACCATCTATCATCCATCCAACCGCAAATAAATCCCACTTAGGCCCCGGTCACATAGCTGAACAAAAAGAGGTCTACTTTTCGTTAAAGCTATTAACCCGCACATGCATCGACCCGATGGTGACTACATCCCCCCCATCACTGGACCGGCCATTCTCATCATTAGCCTCAGAAGATTTGATGCTTAGAGACCCGACTTTTTCAGCCACATTCTCAATTTGATCCAATGGCTTTGATTGATATTTACCATTCTCAACAGGCTTATACTTTGTTTTAGTAACTGGGCTGCTGGTTTGCTTAATAGAATTTTCTAGCTGAAATTTTGGGTTTACATTCTCACAGGCCTTACTGCTTTCTTTGAGAACGGTGCAGATCTCTGGCTTTTCAGCCTCTTTCTTCATTGTAAGTGCCTTTTCGCCTGATGATTCTCTCACTACCAGATTAGGGTTATTCACACTAATCGCTCGAGGCATCTCAACAGGTACATGTTTTTTGCTGTCCTCAGACTTCACCACAGTAAGTGTTGCTTCTGTCATGCTGTTCAAATCGGCTGATAATTTTTCATCTTGTTTTTTCTCAGTTGCAGTTTGGAACTCCTTTAAGCCAACTGCCTGTTTTCTGACAAAAGCTGGTACAAAGAGAGGTGCATCAGAGCTAAGAAGCTTGGGGTACTTCCTGTGTTTGTTTCTCTCCTGCTCCTCAAACTTAAAGAATCCATCCAGTATTGAGTTAAGAAAGGCATGGCTTTTGAAAATCTTAAGAATTGGAACGCCTGAGGTGAAGGGTACCTGATACAAAAGCAAGCAGTTTTTACATTTCAGTATTAAGTACAGAATTAAATTGTTGAGGTGTATTTAAATAAGAATGGTTATTTCCTTTACTGTATGAGATCTTTCAAAGAAATGTGAAATGAAACTGAAAATTAAAGGTTCTAGACACAATACATATACTGAGTACCTGCTGGCAGGCACCCATTTAGGTAAATTCTTGTAACAACCCCCAACTAAAACTATCCAAATGGAAAAAACAAAGAAGAAAAACATTATTCATTCCTAACAATAATGAACTGGTTTCAGACATAATAAGCCAAATGAAAACCAGATCAAACATGAGACTGCAATTCTGCCAAATCCAACATACCCAACAAAAACAAAATACGAACAAAAAGTAAATTGGTTCATGAATATAGCGAACAGATAACTATGCTATCACCTCACCCCTTACCCAAGACTGATGCGTCGAGAAAACACTTAAGACATTTTCAGATGTATGTCATTTTTCTTAAAAGGGGTGATGTTCATAGCCAAGGGATTGGATTGCCCACCAATGGGCTTGCGCCACATTGCCAAGAAAGTGCATAATCCTATTGTGTTAAATGTGAACCACATACAAACATACTTGACACAAGCAGGATTGACACTTGTGGGCGACATGGGATGCCCATTGGTGCGCAATCCGGAGAAAAGGTGTTACACTTTAATTAATACAACTATTGAAATGAAACAATTTAAACTTCGCCTTTGTGGTTTCTACACAGCCTATCCCAAGCAAGGAAAAAGGAGGATGGTTCGTGATAAGCTTAGTGACCCAGTGGTAAAAAAACAGCCTCTTTATGGAAATGAAACCCTCACGAATTGGGCAGTAGTACTAGGATGGGCGACCTCCTGGGAAGTCCCTGTGTTGCTGATTCCAGTTGGGTTTCATTTCTAGCCTACCCCAACTTGTTTGGGAATAAAGGCTTTGAAGAAGAGGATTGAAATGAAACAATTTAAAAGAATGATATACCTCTTGGGTGTCACGGCTGTGAGTGACAGGCTTATATTCGTTGTTTTCCAACAGAATGTGCCGCAGAGTGTTGTTAGCCACATCTTTTATAATGTGCCACTTAACAGGGAAGCAACCTGGCCACTTATCTTGCTGCCATATGTCCATATTCTTATCAAAATCAACAGGCCCCACCATCTCTGCCACCCCACAGAAATGACCGCTTGTATTCACCTGCAGTGTTAAGATTCATCATCATTATCACAATCAAGAAAAAATACCAGAACTGCCCCTTCTTTACTCCATTTTTTGCATTCAGAGAAAGAGCTCACAAATGGTACTATGTTGTTCATTAAATTAGGCAGACAATATTACCCAATTTTTTATTACCTTATTAATTTCGATAGAGAGTCACTGATGTCACGTGATATAATGATCACAATTACTTAATAACTACAATATTAATTTGTTTAATTAGCACTAATGCAAAACAGAAGGTACAATCTAATGCATAGTATGTGAAATTACAAGTATAACACAGCAAGAAATGTCATGGATTGCATCAAAAGACTAGTTGCAACATACAAGAAACTTATCATCTCCATGACATGCACATGAAATTTCCAACGAATTACTCAATTATAAAAAGTAAAGAAGAAGATGAGGAGAAATAAATCCTACCGAGAAAAAGAGGAAAATGGGGCACTTAACCCCATTGTTGACTGAGATCCTCTGTGCCTCTTCATAGGCCGAGCTAAGCTTCTTATTCCCATTGGGCGTGCTCGACCACACCCCATATTTAATGCTCTTGTGCACGTCATCTTCGCTGTATGACTTTATCACAAAAAATCTTGCACAACTGTAGTCAGTTACAAACTCGGCCTTGTTGTAATTGTTGATGTCAATTATTATGTTGCCTTGCGAGTCTCCGACTGAGAGCTTGGAGGTGTAAGATTTCACTGTCATGGTGGTGTTATCCCAGAAGGCCCTCGCACGGCCCCAGTTGCGGGTCTCAGGTTCTACATAGCTCGGTCTGTTCAACTTGTCCTGAGATGGAGGCTTCACTAAGGCAGAAGGATTTGTCACCTGAATGTACAAAATTAATAACATTAATAGAAACTTAATTTACCAGCTAATGAGAACTTTCAGAAATATAGTGCAACAAGAGAACTAGTACAGTCACATGCTATGCTGGTCAATATGCCGAAAATATAAAAGAGTATGACAACAGGCAACAAGTAGGCTACAATTTCACTGTTACAGGTACTAGCACAATCCTAGTGAGTACGAAACTGGCTCAGGCAGTTCCTTGACTTGCTAATACTGTACCATTCAACTACCAACCAACCCAAAGACTAATGGCTGAATTTGGCCTATGATTGAGATATCAATTTGAAAAAAAAAAAACTAGAATAACATAAAAAGAATGTGATAACATCACTGTACCTGTGGAACATGAGGCGCTGTGCTTGCTTTAACAGTCCTTTGAGGACTTTGTTTCAGAGAAGACAAGCCAAGTAATGGTGTTTTTGGAGCCTTCACCACAGATTGAAACTCAAGAGAGGAACTTGAAATTGGTGTGCCAGTAACTGCAATGGTACCAGTGCTGGTCCTTTGTGAAGGCACAACTGAAGGTGCATGGGTGGCAGCTGGACTCATATAGTTGCCAAAGTTTAGTGTATCAATGGATCCATGCTGATAGGGAGAGGTAGCAACTGAGCCAATGTCCATACTGCTGGAATGGACTAGAGAGGAGTAGCCCGGGGACGGTACTGGCTGGGGGTGCTGGTACTGGGTATTTGTAAGGTACTGTTGCGTGACTTGAGTGCCTTCGAGAGAACTTTCAGGACCCACCACTGAACCAAGCTGGTAAGAATTTGTCAGATATGGGTCATACGCCGCCGGTTGTTGGTAACCATACTCAGGTGAGTAATACAAATATCTGGAACTATCTGCTTGCGCACTCTGCTGCTAATGAAAATATAGAAATATAAGCAATACAGAAGTTCAATCATAACACAGCATCAGCATAGTACAAAAATTGCTGATTGACAACAGTATCAAAAATAATCTGACCAATCTGCATAAGCATGTCCTACCGTGCTACCAACACTAAAATGTTTTTAGGTTATATTTGAATGAATATTGTTTTGCTATAAATGTGAACAACAAGTAGGTACCGACGAGTAAAGAGACAAATGGATAGAAGTATGTAATCAATAACAACATACCGAGTACTGGAGATCTTGACCTTCAAAAGTTACCATGGGCTGACCGTCGTCCCATTTAGGAGTAGCTTGTACACCAGTCAGACCGGTAGTGGGGTCGTACCAGTTGTAGTTTGTACCATTCTGGTAGTACAAACCCCCACCATACAGATAATCGTGGGTACCTTCACTGCCCATGTATCTATAATCTTCAAATAAATCTGCAATTCGTTCCCAACAAATATCATATTAGAGCTGTTGAAATTGACAAACTACAATTTTATCCCTCTGTATCAATTTCCAGGAGAATGGTTTAAGCATGTTTCTAATGTGTAAGATTTTGAGGTTCACAAATGAATAATCCAGTTGACTTTTTCCCCTTGAAAGACCATATGCATGCTAAAACCAACTAATAGAATGCAGACCTAGTTAAAGAAATTATCAAGAAATGAAACAAAACACTAAATACTAATGGACTATGTGCATCAGGAAGACCATATGCATGCTAAAACCAACTAATAGAATGCAGACCTAGTTAAAGAAATTATCAAGAAATGCAACAAAACACTTTTATACTAACGGACCATGTGCTTCAGAAAGACTATATGCATGCTAAAACCAACTAAAAGAAAACAGACCTGGTTAAAGAAATTATCAAGAAACAAAACAAAACACAAATATATTAATGGATCATGTGTATCAGAAATCCTCACGTATAAAATAAACCTCATAGGAGAATTTCAAGAAATAAAACAAAGGATAAAAATGAAGGTACCATATGCTTATCTGAAAACAAAAATTTTGTAAATCATGTTATTCAAGAAATGAAACAAAGCAGTATATATGAAGGGACCATTATGCACATCTAAAATCAACTAGTATGGAATACAACTTGTAGTGGAGACCTTCAAGAATTGAAATAAGATATCAAATATGAAATAACCATCCACACATAAAACTAAAAAATGAAATAAGCCTTGCAGTAAAAATTTCATGAAATGAAACAAAAGATTCAATAAATCATATAATAAACTCTCTTCCCTATATAATATTTCACATAGCTGCCTTTTTTTAATATGTTCAATAAACAAGGTCGCATAAATCTTCTGTGAAGAATCAATGTAACCAGCATAAAACCTTAAAATATGCCCAAATTAAACGTGTTTTGAATGAGATGCATAAATACACGAGAGATGCAGTAGTACTAATAACAAAAGGTAGATCAAATCAAATCTACAAGGTAACGAATAAATAACACAGATAGGATTCTGCAAGAGAATAAATTTGTTTAATATACCCAATTTTCTTTAAAGAATAATAGGAAGCCTCAAATTTTAAATCCCAATCCAGAAACCCTAATTTCACCAGAAAGATAAGGGAGGGGAGAGAAACCCTAATTAGACTTAAAAAATAGGCCACAATTTGATCCGGCTGTATGATTGCTAACATCTGCTAATGAAGATACCAAGAACGATTAAACAACGTGGGCGGTATACAAAGATGCAGCAAAATTTTAGCCAGCGGATCCAATAATAAACCCAAAATATAAAGATCACATCAAACAACCAACCAAACCTTAGAAACCACCAGCGAGGCGGCGACACATAGAGACATAAACACCAACCCCGATCGACCGTGTACGAAAAAGGGGAGTAATTACAAAATAGAATAGGATCTAGTAAAAAGACGAGCTCTTACCCGAAGATTGATGGAAGGCTGCGAGAAGAAAAAGATAAGGTCTAATTTCTACGCAAATCTGATGCCTGGATTTGAAGCTTGGAAGCAGAAAACCCTAATTTTGGCGATTTACAAGAGGAGCGAGAAAGATATAAAAGAGGGAAAGACTCGCTCTATTTTGGGTCGACGGGTTTTTGTGCTCCTCGGTCCTTTGCCCTTTTTCAATGGTTTTTCATATTCCATGAATACCCTCGCATAGCGGGCCTTATGCCCAAAATGCCATAGAACCGCCAAATTTGAAAATTACTATATTGAGCAAATTTAAGGTGTGTAAAAATGTAATTTTTTAATGCTTTTTCTCTTGAAAACTGAAAACCAATTTGCATGATCTTATAGACGTGACTACGTGAAAACTAATGGCAATTGCGTGTCGGTTATTTGGATGGATTTTTTTCTAGATAAGATAAGAGCATCTACATTCAACATGGCACCTAAAATGTCTGACAAATAATTTTCTTTATCTTGGAATACTTGAGAAAATACGGGATGAATTAGTTAGATCCGTCGTAGTCATTAGTTAATACTAATTTTTATTTTGTTGATATATTTACAACTCAAGTAATAAATCATTTCTATTTGGAGTTTTGCAGTTATAACTGTAACACGAGTATAGTGTTTCTAGAAACCAAGGATGCCACGTTTCTTGCCGATATTTTTATTAAAACTAAAAAAAAAAACAAATTATCAAATCTGTCCCCACCCCAAACTTATTTTTAAATCTACCCCAACCGTCCGTCCACTGGGCGGTCCACTTTTCCCACCTGACCGCCCAGCAGCTGGGCGGTCCGCTATTGTTTTTTTTTTTTTATGGTGGTTTTATGTTTTAATTTGTTTGAATGTTTTATATTAAATTGTTGTAATGATTTGTTTTATATTAAATTGTATGATATATATTTATTATTTGTTGACGATTATATTTTTATAATTGACGATTATTTTTATAAGTTATGTAATTGTCTAGCTTTAATATAATTGATTAGTTTTATATTTA
Source organism: Carex parvula (assembly GCA_025461045.1). Taxonomy (NCBI): domain Eukaryota; kingdom Viridiplantae; phylum Streptophyta; class Magnoliopsida; order Poales; family Cyperaceae; genus Carex; species Carex parvula. The sequence continues at coordinate 101,693 of JAJGRW010000254.1, forward strand.
GTTTGTTAATGTTTAAATGTTTTTAAATGGTAAGTCTAAACAACAAAAATAGGTAATCTAAATGGTAAGTCTAAACATGAAACATAACAGTCCAAACATGAAATATAATAATCCAAACATAAAATACTAGAAACCTATCAAACTAAAAAAATATAAAAACCCTAACGGCGACGACGAGGGCGAGGTCTGGAGAGCTCCAACCTAGTAGGTGCATGGCGGTCCCTCTGAGAAGGCGGACGCCTCTGATGAACCTCATCCACCTACATGTCATCGTGTACGGCCTCTCGCGCCCATGGGTCCTCCCCCAAGTGTAATGCATGCTCCTCATGGATCCCCGCCTGTGTACGCAACACCCACGGATCGGCCTCCCAAGTAGGAGGATACGTGGCCGGAGGCGGTGTGCCAAATATAGCAGAGGCAAAGCCATCGCAGTCTGCGCCCCACTCCCACTGGCCTCGTCGTCGTGTTGTCTGGGCTCCATTTACTGCGGTCTATAGGAGCTAGCTGGCTCTCATCCGCCCTCATCTCCAGTGAGGTCATCCAATGAGAAAACGGTATGCTGTACTGGATCTCCATGCTCGGTCTGCATGTAAACAATGTTAATTTTGCTACATACATAGAAGTAACGAGTAAATTAATTAAATAATGAACTTTTACTACCTCGGTCTGCTGCACTGGAACTTCATGCTCGTTGTAGTACGCGTTTCACGCGTTGTTGTTCAACACCCATTGGTGGATCGCTCAACCCGAGTCTTCATCTGCAGAAATGAAGATAAATTAATAAGAATGATCTTTTAGAGAGACACTTAATAATAATCATTTGTATGACATATTATTACCTGCAGGAGGTGGCGGCATCTCATCAGCGTATATAGGGGCTTTAGGCTGCTCCGGATCTGGTGGTGGGGCCTTTATCTCGCGCCAATTGATGTCCTCCCCAGCATCGTGCAATATATCAACGAGGCGCCCGTCCCAGCTAGAGTCATCCACGATCAGTGCACTGTGTTGGAGCATTTGACATCCTATCGCTCTCCAACTTTTTCTCGTCATGCACACCAAGCTGTGTGCCACTCCTCTAATAGCGGTCAAAATCTGCACACAATTTATTTTCATTATTATTATTAGAAGATGAATAAATAACTACATTTTTTAAAAATATCAGTTTCATTTAAATATACCGAACGAGCATGGATCGGGCCAAAAGGCAAGTAAGTCCTAGATTCGTCACCCGTGAGTCTCCGTCGAAGAGCATCACTATAGTCCCCCTGTAGATAAACCGTCGGCATGCCCTATCTCTGGTACCAGACTAAATATCGCAATCTCCAAGGCCCGACTGGCATAGGGGCATCAATAGCTGGAGGCGGGGTCCATAAGTGATTCTCCGGTGATGCAGCACGCTGGTAATGCTCCCATAAATGCGTGCTCCAGTCGACTTTGGGCTTGTTGTGTTTAGTGCTACAATATAAATTAATTAGTAACGTGTATGGTTGAACAAGTAATAAAATAGACAAACAATAAGGCAGTGGGTAGTTACCTGTGCAGCTGGGTGGTCTGCTGCTCGCCCAACTCTGGAAAATCAGGGACATAGGCATCCAAGCCAAACTGACGGGGCACTCGATCAGGATAGTGATACTTAACTATCCAGAAACATACGCACGGCCCCCGATAAAAATAGAGATCTCTCTGCTCTAATGTCAGCTGGCACAGAAGGCCCCGATCGTAGAACAGACGATAGGGGTACCATGTGATGCTCACCTCGTGAAGCATTTGGAGCTGACCCCGGACATACGAAATCCCCACGGACCTCCCCCTGCCCGTGTCCTCGTATGTGTGGGGAGTACCCCATATGGCACCGTACCCCGGACGTCTCTCGGGGTCATCCCCCATCCATAACCCCGCCTGAGCTGGAGGAACATGCCGACATACCGGTATATACGACCAGGACCACTGCTGGAGTAGAAGAAGCGGTCCGGCAATCTGCTTGTTCGTCACCTAAATTGTGGACATGCGGTGCACTTCTGGTAAATATGGAACCCTAGGATTTGTAATAAAAAAATTAAAATATTTGTACAGACTTACCAGCCAAGCATGACACAAGCTCCGGTATAAGTGGGCGAGCACAGCTCCACCCCAGTTCCACCTCGACGGCCGCTGAATGTGCCTCAACAGAGAAAGGAACATAATCGGAACTGCGTCACCGCTGGAATCGACAAACATGACGCTGCCACATAAATCCATGACAAACGCCCTCACGTACCTGCAATATAAATTAGAGACATAAATAACTACAAATTTTGTTGAATCCGTAACATATTTTAATTTGCAACTGTTTGTGATTACCTCAGAATGGCCTGCTCGTCACGTGTATCGGGGGTGATCCTACGCCGGTGGAAGTAACTGCGGAGCGCCGCAAGACTAATGCAGTATTTGGAATACCGGCACTCCTCCTCATCCTCTCCTTTCTTCTTCTTCTTCTTCTTCTTCTGCAAGTCCATCAGAGCGGCCCCCAGCAGCTCCGGTATCATGTCCATCAGGTCCGGATGGTCTGAGACACCACCGATGGGGTCGCCATCTATCCGTAAACCCCATAAGGCGCTGACGTCACCTAGTGTGACTGTCATCTCCCCAACCGGAAGGTGAAATGTTTGCGTCTCCGGTCGCCATCTCTCCACTAGACCGCAAACGAGAGCCTGGTCAATATCACAGTGAGGCATGGTGGCCAACTGATACAACCCGAGATGCATGATGCACTGCTCCATCAACGGGTGACGAACATATGGTATCTCGGGGGTGCGATGCCTCACTGTCATCATCGTCGTGTCCTGCATTTTACAATGATTTTAATATAAACGTCTAATTATATGTAATATTAAATAATGCTATTTAAATTAGGAATACAAATCCAACGTACCTCCATAGATGCAAGTGAGACACGGTGACGGACATGTGGGGTCCAAAGAAGAGGACTAAATGTGTCAGGATGGTGAGGGGGATAATCTCCAAAGGGAGCCGCTGCACCGGATGCCGCTGCACCGGATGCCTCTGCACCGAAATCCTCTGCACCGTGATCATGTGAACTCTCCCCCGTCTCCAGAGGGGCATCCCATGTACGTCCCCGTCTGGTTCTGACCATACTACATTTCAATAAACAGAAGATTCTATCTTATAAATCCTTATTGATAAACCCTAACTTATAAACTCCAATTTTGTCAACTCTGAACCCTAATTTAACAATTCAACCCTAAACCCTAATTTAACAATTCAACCCTAATTTAACAATTCAACCCTAAACCCTAATTTAACAATTCAACCCTAAACTTGGAAACCCTAATTTTTAACAATTAAATCGCGACGGGAAAATCAACAACCCGCACACGATAATTAACAATTCAACCCTAATTTATAAACTTCAGTTTTGTCAACCCTAAACCCTAAACTACAAATTCTAATTTTGGAAACCCTAATTTTGAACAATTCAATCGTGTCGGGAAAATCAACAACCCGCACAAGATAATTAACAATTCAATTTCTACCAATCGTTCCAATGCCAATACAAGATACAAAATATAAATTAAAAAAATTATTTAGAGACTTACTCAAAAATAATCGGATTGTCGCCGAGATGGCCGAAAATTAGGGTTCGGGTGAGAGAGAGAGAGAGAGAGAGAGAGGGAGAGGAAGAGAGAGAGAGCGAGAGAGAGAGAGTGGCAGATTTGAAGAGAGAGAGGAAGAGAGGGAGAGAGAGAGAGCAAGAGAGGGAGAGAGAGAGAGAGAGAGAGAGAGAGAGGAAGAGAGGGAGAGAGAGAGGGACCACTGCTGGAGCTGGTTTCGGGCGGCGGGGCGGCGGAGACGCGTGGCGGCGGGGAGGCAGAGAAGAAAAGAGAGAGAAGAGAGATGGGCGGTTCAGGGGGGATCGGACCGCTTGTAAAAAAAATAAATAAATAATAGCGGACGCCCAGCAGCTGGGCGGTCAGGTCAGGAAATTGGACCGCCCAGTGGACGGACGGTTGGGGTAGATTTAAAAATAAGTTTGGGGTGGGGGCAGATTTGATAATTTGTTTTTTTTTTGGGTATTAATAAAAATATCGGCGTTTCTTGCCAAATTTTAATTTCATGAAAGAAAATGGAAATACCAAATTCAGGGAGTACATGAGAAAATGATGCAAGTTTTTTCGTGTGCATGATATTATTATTAAGGATTGGAATTTCATAATTAATTAACTCGTTAATATTATCAATTGTCAAAAATGTTTTTTGTTCTAAAATTTAATAGTGATTCACGTTATATTTGTATTGTGCATGTGAAAAATGATGAAATGATGTCGACATTGAAGATTTTTTTCGTTGAACAAGAGGACTCACTAATTTGGAGGTGGTCTTCATCGGGTATATACTTTTTTGTTCTTTTTATAAAATGATTTTGGCGGGTGGGAAAATCCGATGGGAATTCATGGAAATTTGGAACAACTTCACACCGGCTAAGGTGAAAAAAATTTCATGCCTTTTTCTAAAAGAAATAATTTTAACTCGTGATCTGATGTAAAAAAGGGGCATGGTGTGTGAGCTCAAATGTCTGTTATGCGATAACTGTGTAGTGAAAACAGTTGTGCATTTGATGTTTTATTGTGTGTATGCGACCCGAGTGTGGGACTATGTACAAGCTAGAATTGGGCAAACTTTGTTGATAAGGGGTGACCCAGTTGCTCAGACATGACACTTGTCATCATCTACTTGTACGGGAGGAGCAAGAGGAAGGCGACTGTGGACAACACGATTTATGGTTACACTACTAGAATTCCCAGTAACTGCAAGTGGAGCACTTGCTATTTGCAAGCGTAAGAAGGGTCCATTGAAAAGAAATTGGTTTTCTGATTAATTAATATAGCACTTTCTATTTGCAAGCATAGACCTTTGCAAATAACCATGCTTGTAAATCCATGATAGCTACCCTTGCAAATAATAATACCTCCTCAAACACACTAGATAGTATATTTTATTGTAAAGGTTCTAAATATTTGCATGAGACACCATTGCAAATGTTTTTATGAATTTGTTTATATTACTTTATTGTAAATGTTCTAACTATTTGCATGAGCCACCCTTACAAATGTTTTTATGAATTTGTTTATATTATTTTATTGTAAAAGTCCTAACTATTTGCATGAGTCACTCTTGCAAATATTTTTATGAATATGTTTATATTATTTTATTGTAAAGGTTCTAACTATTTGCATAAGCCATTCTTGCAAATGTTATTAAGATTATTTTTATATTATTCTATTGTAGAAGTATAAATATTTTTAATTCCTAGACAAAGAGACTTTAATATTTGAATGGTGAATATAAATATAAATAACGGCAACAAAAACTTTAATTATTTTTTTTAAGGAAAATTATAATACAAATTTATATCACAAAAGATGCACATTGATATTTTTTTTACAAAGTTACAAACTGCATTAATAACTATCAAAAAAAAAAATTTAGAATGAACAATTGTATAAATGGTGCATGAGTGTGCTTTTTCCCATGTGCTCTCAAACTTCAAACATACAAGAAAATAAAATTGACTTAAATTGTATAGAAAAAAAACATTAATTTCAAAACAGTAAAGTTTTAGGGTAATTATATTTTTCCCCATCTATCTATCCCCCATTTCATCCCCCAACTAACTAACTCCATCTTCTAACTATAATTACAAATTCTAACTACCTAATGGTCCCTACAAATTAATTAGCAAATTTTCTCCCTTTATTTCTTTCCTCTTTCTCCCTCTCTCTCCCACCTCCGCCTCCACCCGTCTCTCCCACCTCTCCCTCTCCGCCTCCGTCCGCCTCTCCCACCTCTCCACCTCCACCTCCGCCTCCCTCTCCCACCTCTCCCTCTCCGCCTCCGCCTCCCTCTCTCATCTCTCCATCTCCGCCTCCGCCTCCCTCTCCCACCTCCGCCTCCGCCTCCCTCTCCCTCTCCCACCTCTGCCTCCGTCTCCCACCTCCATGAACTATTTACACTTACACGATGAGGATGAATACTTGCTCGATGAGGGATGAATACTTGCATGACGAGGTGTGAATACTTGTGCAACGGACTCGAAAGTATGTCATAATGGATCTCATTTGAAAGAAAAAATTGTATAGAAAACGTTGGTGGTTTTAGATTTGCAAAATTCCTCGCAGATCGTCAAAAATATTTATTAGATTGAACGGAGAAAAAAAACCACCTCTAAAAATGTGTAAAAGATGGGTGAATAATGTGTCCATTTTTTTTTTAAATACTTGATATCTTAGGTGTGAATACTTGATGTATTATATGTGAATGTTGAAAATTTTAGGTATAGTGTTTTTATACTCTTTAACTTTTAATATTTATAAACCTTTGTACCCAATGAATAGGTTAGTTGCAAGCGCACAACCTATCGATTGTAGTATTTAGGTATCGATCCGCAGGGAGATAGGGAAATACCAATTTTTAATAAAGAAAACTACTTCTAAAACTAAACAATAAAAGTAAAAAGGGGGTTTGTGTAATTTCGTTTTTGAAGAAAAATTAAAGTAAATTAAAAGTTCGTAAAAAGCAATAAAAGTCGGGTGAAAATCAAGTTTGAGAAGTCTAGGGGTATTCGGTCCACAATCCCTTGCTAATTCTATCTACTCGGTTTGTTTAAATTCATGTTTGATTATGACGAGGTTTCTAACCTAGATTTGATTAGCCTTTGGAACAAATATTAATACAAATACTTTGGGTGGATGGATTAATGTTCCTCGAATTCTAGGGCTGTCACTAACCTAGAGGGATATTTAAGTCACATGCTTCAAAGTATATATCGATATTTGTTCTAAGGTGTCCTAATTAGGTTTTGACTTCACGATTAAGTCATTCACCAAACCCTAACCTTAATTCCTATAGTTCCGGTTTGGATATCAAAGTACAGTCGCTTCTAATCCAAATCCTAAGATATGTATTTATGATTTCAATTAGTACTTTCCTTACCTTGACCAATGCTAGAATTTAATAAACTTAAAGCAGAAAGACACGATCAACGCGATTTCAAGCTACTTCAATTCAATAAACCAGGTGATTATGATTCAAGCACTAATAAAATTCATAAAGAATAAATCACAGAAATTAACATCAAATCAAACAATCATCATAAAAACTAAAATCCGAGTAAAATAGAATTAAACAAGTTCATGCTACATGACCTAAACCCCTAGAGAGAAACTAGCCTCTCATGGAGAAGCAAGCATCTACAAGAAAATACAAGATAAACATGGTAAAAACTGAGAAAATACGTAAGAGAAAAGAATACAACCAATCTCCTAGTTCCTGCCCAAGTTCTTCCCTTGTCGCTCAAGCAAAATCTCGACTTCTTCCTTCTCTTCCTTCGCAACTTTGATCACCGCCGGAAAGTGGAGCAGAATAACTTCAATTGAGCAATGATGAGCAGTCATCCTTTCTACTGTGGTCTCATTAGCCTTATATAATATTTTCTGAACTTGGAGATCAAGTCGTTTTATTTTCGGCGCCCACTAACTTAGTAATTTTCTGAACTTGGGGATCAAGTTGCTATATTTTCAGCACCCACTAAGTCTACTAACTTTTATATTTCTAATTCTGTGATTATGAACTTGGAGACCAAGTTATTCTAATTTTGGCGCCCACTAAGCCCGCCAACTTTCCATATTTAGCAGTTTTTCAGGCTGATGCGGCCATTGATGCGGTTGTACAGAATTATATATTCCGAATTTGGATTTATTTCCTTCATGAAAGTTGTAGATCTCTTTGTCCTGGTTCCGTCAAGCTTTGAATCACCCAAATCGGAGTTCGTATGACCAAGATATGGCTAAAATACAAACTGTGTGTCGCTGAGTGCGGATCGAGTGCGGCCCGAGTGCGTCCGCACTGCGCTCGGACTTTTCTGTTTTCTGTGTCTGATGGCTGAGTGCGTCCGCACTGGGCTCGGTTTCCCCTGTGTTGTGCTCTGAATTTCTGAAATTCAAACGGGCATAACTCATGATCCGTAACTCCGTTTTCAGTGTTCTACCACTTTTCGGAAAGCTTGCGAGAAGATCTACAATTTGCTCCATTTCCTGTAACTTAAATAGACTTTGGTAGTAACTTGATTCTTGGATATATTTCATTCTATTCTCTACTAAAATACAAGATATTTGGTGCTATTATGTGGTAAAAATCAGACCGAACATGTATATAATTTAGGCCTATCAAATTCCCCCAAGCTTGAACTTTGCTTGTCCCCAAGCAAAATCTAACTTGAGCTAATATTCGATCTCTTTGATACACCTTATATCAAGTATGTTTTCTCAAGTGAAAAATTTGTATGATCTTGCCAAAAATTAAAGCCTTAATGCAAACTTCCCAAATTTCAAGTTTAACCCTCGGATAATTATGACTCAACCCATAATTTGATTACTCTAACTTTTATTTCCTTAAAGGTCTAGAATTTATGAACTTTGTTTACCCAAATTGATTAAAAGGAATGCTATCTTAAACGTGGAATTTTCAAATTCCCCCAAGCTTGAATCAAGCTTAGGTTAGAAATTTTGCGGACTACGTGTGTTGATACATGCATATTCTCATTTTTGTTGTTGCTTTTGATTTTTCTCACTTTTATTTTTCTTTAATGATTTAGCACTATTTTCCCCATCCTCATTTAAGCACCGATTGGTTACAAGTAGTTAGCTATACCCCAACCGTTTTAATTCAAGGGTGCTTTGCATGCTCATAGTCTAACCCTTCACTAACACGAATGTCAATTTTATCGGGAAACTAGTGGAGCAGGAGTGCTAAGGACTCATAACCATAAGTACGTCATGAAGCCGTAACATAGGTCATTGGAGTCACTTTTATTTTCCAAAATTTCAATTTTTCCCAATTTCTCAACATTTATGTATATATCATGAATACACACATCCCTAAGTATTCCTTCATACTTGTGGATATTTCAATTTTTCCAAACTTAAAATTCCCAAATCTAAATAGCTTCTCTAATCAATTTAAATTCCAAATATCCTAATTTCATACACCTTTATTTCCACAAAGTTTTTCGCCAAATTATGTAGTCATTTCAAATTATTCCAAGGGTTTTACAAAAATTCGAAAAAATCGTGCATGAACACCCCTAATTTTCGTCAATCACCCAAATTTATCACAAAATGCATGACACAAAACTAGGTAAATATCCTAACAAGTCGGACTGGACCCTATTCAAGGATAGGTAAAACCCTAGTTTTAAACAAAAAATTTAAACATGCCTAAACTAAATGCAACATACAATTGTGAATTTCAGTTTTTCATTTAACCTCCCCCCAGCTTAAACAAAACATTGTCCTCAATGTGTTAATTCATGCTAGAAGAGGAAATTAAAGAAAAAATAGAAACTCACAAGATATTGCTCGGTTTAATGTCGGGAGCTCGACTTGTCGAGGCTCAGTTTAAAGGTGGTGGATCATCGAGGGCAATTGCCTCCTTTTCGATGATCGGTTCATCTTGAATGAAATGTTTGAGCCGCTGTCCATTGACCTTAAATGAACTCATTTTTTCGCTCCATATTTCGAAGGCACCATGGTTGAAAACTCGTGACACTCGATATGGTCCTTCTTGAAAACTTCTTCCGATGTGTTTGTCGTGCCAATGCCTTATCTTCTCTTCTTGGTTCAAGGCGGTATTGATTATGACGGGATGTGTCTCATATGAGCCAAGAGATTCATACTTGAGGGTTGTGGGAAATGGTTTGAGTTCGACCCTCGGTGGCGTTGTGCATGTTGAAACGGCAAAAATTGGGCTCTGCAAAGTTTTGTGTGGACTGCCTAGGCCGCACGATTGGTTGTTTGGGTCATTTTGAGTTGTTTCTTTATCGATTTCTTCCAGAATTTCATTTGGTTGTTCTCATTCCTTCTTCCTATCTAAGTGATCATCAATTATAGAGTCCAAAATATCTATCATGCATATCGAATCATTATCATTAGATGGAAATTGGAGAGATTTAAAAACGTTAAATTCAACCTTTTCATCACCTACTCGGAAAGAAATCTTTCCATCACGTACATCTATGATTGCACCTGCTGTGGTTAGGAAATCACGTCCCAATAGAATGGGAGTCTGTGTATCATCTTCCATCTCCACCACAACAAAATCTACCTGTATGAAAAACTTACCAATTTTCACAATTGCATCCTCCATAATTCCTACCGGGTATCTAACGGATCTATCCGCTAATTGGAGCGACATTTTTGTTGGTTTCAATTCTCCTAGACCTAGTCTTTCATAAACCGCTTTTGGCATTAAACATACGCTAGCACATAAATCACACAAACAACTATTGAATTCGGTCTCCCTAATTTTGCATGGAATAGTAAAACTACCGGGGTCCTTAAGTTTGGGAGGTAGTTTGGTCAAGAAAAGTGCACTACATTGCGCATTTAGGGAGATGGTTCCGACCTCTTCAAGTTTCTTTTTGCTTAACAACATTTCTTTGAGAAACTTGACATAGGTTGGCATTTGTGCAATTGCCTCGGTGAAAGGTATGGTAATGTTCAATTTTTTCAATTGTTCAATGAATTTGGCATATTGTTGGTCTAGTTTGTTCTTTACCAACCGTTGAGGAAAAGGTAGGAACCTAAGAGGAGGAACATACTTTTGAGTTTCAGAATTGTGTACCTTTGTTGAGTTAGAATTACCCGTTTTGTGAGGCTCTTCCGGAGTTGTTGCAATTGGTGGAGCAATTGGTGCGGCTGAAATCGGTTCAGATTGTGTGGATTGAGGGAGTCCTTGTGGTTGGATTGGTTCATCATATTCCTTGCCACTCCTCAAAGTCACAGCATTTGCATACTCTCGTGGATTAATGTCGGGCTTGCCCGGAAGAGTGCCTTGTTGGCGAGAGGATGCGGATGCTTGTTGTGCAATTTGTGTTTCTAGCATCTTGGATTGGGTAGCTAGGAATTCTACCTTGTTGTTCAAATTTCTCAAAGAGTCCGCAACCTCGATGTTGGTTGTCTTTTGGTTGTTCATAAAATCGGTTTGAGATAATACTAGACCTTCTATCATTTTTTCTAATTTGGTCATTTGAGATGGTCCTTGGTATTGATTTTGATTTGACCAGTTTTGGTATTGGTTCCCACTACCTTGGTATTGGTTTGAATTTTCATTATCGGTCCTCCACTTAAAGTTTGGGTGGTTCCACCTTGGGTTAGGGTTGTAGGTGTTTGAATTAAAATTCTCATTTGGCCTACCTTTGTTGTAGATTGGATCGTTTCGTTTGTCACCTTGGTTGTAGAACATGCTATTGACTTGCTCCACTTGTTCCTCGCCTTCCAAGAGAGTTTGGCAATTGGCGGTATCATGACCTAGATCTCCACAAATGTTGCAAGAAACCTTCTTAGTCGCGGATTTGGCTTGTTGCATTTGCGTGATTTGGTGTTGCATGGCTTCCATCTTGGCTTGCAAAGTGGTGACTTCATCTACTTTTAGTACGACGGGCGATGCAACGCTCTTCCTTGCGTCTCTCCCGGATGTCCATTCGCGTTGACTAATCGCCATGTCCTCAATCATTTCCATCGCCTCCACCGAGTCATTGTTAGCAAGGTTTCCTCCCGCAGCCGCGTTGAGGAGACTTCGTGGCATACGTGCAACCTGCATAGAAAAATTGAAACAACAACCAAATATCTATCCCATGATTGGGGCACAAACGCAATAATTCCTGCCACCTATCTCATGCCTCGCTTAAAGATTCATCTTCACCTTGTTTAAAGGTGGTGATTTTCTGCCTAAAATGTTGGGTTTTAGATGGAGGGAAGTATTTGCCTAAGAATAACCTTTGTACCTCTTGCCAAGTTTGTGCCATATTGGGGTTCAACAACCTCAACCATGTTCTAGCATCATCCATGAGAGATAGATGGAAACAATTCAATTTTAGGGCATCTAGCTCGGGCCCTTTTGGTGCAAAAGTAGCACAATGCTCCTCAAATGTTGCTAGATGTTGGTCAACCTACCCCCAAACCTATTTTGACCTAAGAGATGAATCAAAGTTGGTTTCAGATTTGGGTTTGTCCCCCCATGTGCAATATAACCGAATTGTTTGCTCGGCTCCATTTGATTTACAAAATCTCTTATAGGTCGGCGGTCGTTTGGATTGCCACCAAAGAGAGGATTGTTGTTGAGAAGAGGAGGTGGATTGTTGCGATTGTTGTTGTTGTTATTGTGTGGATGTGGTGGCGGTGGGTTGTTGTGTGGAGGAGGAGGTGGCGGATTGTTATCGTGAAAGCCTTGATTGAGAAGGCCTTCTGGAAGGTCTTCCTCTCCAAAATCGCGTGGCATGCCTAATTCGGGATCTAGACCCGTCATTTGTTGAGAAAGAGAGGATTCATCGGTTTTGATCTTTGCGGTTTGACTCCTTGTGACCGGTGCCAGTGCTCAAACTCTATGAGAGAAGAAAAGATATGAGATGTGAAAGAGAGAGAATAGAAATAGAGTATAGTAATTGCAAAAAATTAAATAAGGAAAGTAAATATTTTTGGATTTTTATAAAATAAGGAAAGTAAATTTCAGAAAATTGTAAAAAAGGAAATAAACTATTTTTGGATTTTTAATTTTCTGAAAAGGAAATAAAGTAAATAAGGAAACTAAGAATTAAAAATACTTTCCTAAAATAAAAACTAGTATCTATCCTATTCTCCCCGGCAACGGCGCCAAAAAGCTTGTTGAGTATTTTAGGTATAGTGATTTTATACTCTTTTAACTTTTAATATTTATAAACCTTTGTACCCAATGAATAGGTTAGTTGCAAGCGCACAACCTATCGATTGTAGTATTTAGGTATCGATCCACAGGGAGATAGGGAAATACCAATTTTTAATAAAGAAAACTACTTTTAAAACTAAACAATAAAAGTAAAAAGGGGGGTTTTGTGTAATTTTGTTTTTGAAGGAAAATTAAAGTAAATTAAAAGTTCGTAAAAAGCAATAAAAAGTCGTGTGAAAAATCAAGGTTGAGAAGTCTAGGGGTATTCGGTCCACAATCCCTTGCTAATTCTATCTACTCGGTTTGTTTAAATTCATGTTTGATATGACGAGGTTTCTAACCTAGATTTGATTAGCCTTTGGAACAAATATTAATACAAATACTTTGGGTGGATGGATTAATGTTCCTTGAATTCTAGGGCTGTCACTAACATAGAGGGATATTTAAGTCACATGCTTCAAAATATATATCGATATTTGTTCTAAGGTGTCCTAATTAGGTTTTGACTTCACGATTAAGTCCTTCACCAAATCCTAACCTTAATTTCTATAGTTCCGGGTTGGATATCAAAGTACGGTCGCTTCTAATCCAAATCCTAAGATATGTATTTATGATTTCAATTAGTACTTTCCTTACCTTGACTAATGCTAGAATTTAATAAACTTAAAGCGGAAAGACACGATCAACGCGATTTCAAGCTACTTCAATTCAATAAACCCTAACCAGGTGATTATGATTCAAGTACTAATTAAATTCATAAAGAATAAATCACAGAAATTAACATCAAATCAAACAATCATCATAAAACTAAAATCCGAGTAAAATAAAATTAAACAAGTTCATGCTACATGACCTAAACCCCTAGAGAGAAACTAGCCTCTCATGGAGAAGCAAGCATCCACAAGAAAATACAAGATAAACATGGTAAAAACTGAGAAAATACGTAAGAGAAAAGAATACAACCAATCTCCTAGTTCCTGCCCAAGTTCTTCCCTTGTCGCTCAAGCAAAACCTCGACTTCTTCCTTCTCTTCCTTCGCAACTTTGATCACCGCCGGAAAGTGGAGCAGAATAACTTCAATTGAGCAATGATGAGCAGTCATCCTTTCTCCTGTGGTCTCCTTAGCCTTATATAATATTTTCTGAACTTGGAGATCAAGTCGTTTTATTTTCGGCGCCCACTAACTTAGTAATTTTCTGAACTTGGGGATCAAGTTGCTATATTTTCAGCACCCACTAAGTCTACTAACTTCTATATTTCTAATTCTGTGATTATGAACTTGGAGACCAAGTTATTCTAATTTTGGCGCCCACTAAGCCCGCCAACTTTCCATATTTAGCAGTTTTTCAGGCTGATGCGGCCATTGATGCGGTTGTACAGAATTATATATTCCTAATTTGGATTTATTTCCTTCATGAAAGTTGTAGATCCCTTTGTCCTAGTTCCGTCAAGCTTTGAATCACCCAAATCGGAGTTCGTATGACCAAGATATGACTAAAATACGAACTGTGTGTCGCTGAGTACGGATCGAGTGCGGCCCAAGTGCGTCCGCACTGCGCTCGGACATTTCTGTTTTCTGTGTCTGATGGCTGAGTGCGTCCGAACTCTGGGTCAGTGCGTCCGCACTGGGCTCGGTTTCCCCTGTGTTGTGCTCTGAATTTTTGAAATTCAAACGGGCATAACTCATGATCCGTAACTCCGTTTTCAGTGTTCTACCACTTTTCGAAAAGCTTGCGAGAAGATCTACAATTTGCTCCATTTCCTATAACTTAAATAGACTTTGGCAGTAACTTGATTCTTGGATATATTTCATTCTATTCTCTACTAAAATACAAGATATTTGGTGCTATTATGTGGTAAAAATCAGACCGAACATGTATATAATTTAGGCCTATCAGTGAATACTTGCACGCTCTTGTAAAATTAATCGAGGTATGCACATATGCTTGTAATACTCTTGATACATGAACTATTTACACTTACACGACGAGGATGAATACTTGCTCGATGAGGTATGAATACTTGCATGACGAGGTATGAATATTTGTGCAACGGACAACTCGAAAGTATGTCATCATGGATCTCATTTGAAAGAGAAAATTGTGTAGAAGACGTTGGTGGTTTTAGATTTGCAAAATTCCTCACAGATCGTCAGAAATATTGGTTAGATTGAACGGAGAAAAAAAAATCACCTCTAAAAACGTGTAAAAGATGGGTGAATGATGTGTCCAGTTTTTTTTTTAAAATACTTGATATCTTAGGTGTGAATACTTGATGTATTATAGATGAATACTTAATTTATTATATGTGAATACTTGTGCACGTCAGTTGTAAAATATTTCAGATATTAGGCGGTCCCCAAATAGTAAGTGGCCCCCCCCAAGTAGTTAGTAGTTATTAAAGTAGTTATTGACTGGGGGATGAAACGGGGGATGGATTCCGGGGAATAGCTAGGCTCTCCCAATATAATTACCCTATATATAAACCTAACTCAATCTCGGTTGAAATTTGATTCTGAATCTTCAAAATAGAAGACTATATATGTAATTGTCATTATATATCGTTAATTAATTACCTAAGATAACACTAGTAATTTTCGAGCTTTCATGTAATTAATTTAACCTTTCTTGACTTGAGTGAGGCTATGGTGCTATGCATAGCACAGATGGCTAGTGTACTACGGCTCAATATGGTACTTTTTAAAATCCTAACGGTCAATCCGAACCGTTCAATGTGATATCCATATGAATATGTACTTGCAAACTAAATTTTATATTTTTTCGAATTTTTTTACTATTTTTTTAGATAGGTAGAAAAATCAGCGTTTTCTGAAAATTCTGGACCATCAAAATTCTACCTATCTAAAAAAATAGTAAAAAAATTCGAAAAAATATAAAATTTAGTTTGCAAGTACATATTCATATGATTATGACATTGAACGGTTCGGATCGACCGTTAGAAAAAGTACCATATTGAGCCGTAGTACACTAGCCATCTGTGCTATGCATAGCACCATAGCCTCACTCTTCTTGACTTATACCCATTTCTTCCATTTCTTTTCTCCAACTACATCAAACAATGCATGTGGCGAGTAAAAGAGATATCGTATAATTAATTAAATTGATGAAAATTTTGTGAGGGCTTTGCAAAGAGCGGAACAGTTTGTGCTATGAATAAATATCTCTATTTACTAAGTTTAAACAATCTATCTGAATCGTTTAATATAAAAATGTATTTGGAGATCGACTTTTATATTTTTAAAAAAATTCTACTATTTTTTTAAATAAGTAGAAAATCACTTGATCCGAAGATTTTAAACCATTTGAAAGTAGTGGTTTTTACCTATCTAAAAAAATAATAAAAAAAGCTGAAAAAAGTAAAATTTAGTTTTCAAGTACATTTTCATATAGAGATCATATTGAACAATTCAGATCGACTATTTGAACTTTAAAAACAAAGATAATGATCCATAGCACAAACCGATCCGCGCTTAATTTGCAATACACCATAGCCTTGATCACTCGATGAAATTTTTTGGATTGGATTGGATTATAAAGTATTGTGCTCTATCTCAGACTCCATCTTTTACTCAATTTTTGACCGGTCAACAACACAAAGGAGTTCAAACCTTAATAATACACCTAAAAATTGGAGAATCGTAGGGGAGAGACACTAGGAAAGCCTAGGATGTGTCACGAGAGGTCGGCAAGCGTCGGCAATGGTCGCATGGAGGGGAGACACCGGATCTGATTTGGGTTCGGCGAGTGAGAGAGAGAGAGGGAGACAGCAGCGAGAAAGGGCGATGGTGTTTGGATTTGGAGCGGGGAATCCAATTAGGAGGGAATGAAAAATCTCAGGCGGAAGATGGTTTGGCGGCAGTCAAAAGAGGTGGAGGGAAGATGCCAAAAAATTTAAGGGAAATGAAAATTGGGAGAGCCTAGCTATCCCCCGCGATCCATCCCCGTTTCATCTCCCAGTCAATAACTACTTTAATAACTACTAACTACTTTGGGGGACCACTTACTATTTGGGGACCGCCTAATATCTGAAATATTTACAATTGGCGCACACAAGTATTCACATATAATAAATCAAGTATTCATCTATAATACATCAAGTATTCACACCTAAGATATCAAGTATTTAAAAAAAACTGGACACATCACTAACCCATCTTTTACACGTTTTTAGAGGTGATTTTTTTTTCTCCGTTCAATCTAACCAATATTTCTGACGATCTATGAGGAATTTTGCAAATCTAAAACCACTAATGTCTTCTACACAATTTTCTCTTTCAAATGAGATCCATAATGACGTACTTTCGAGTTGTCCGTTGCACAAGTATTCATACCTCGTCATGTAAGTATTCATCCTCATCGAGCAAGTATTCATCCTCATCGTGTAAGTGTAAATAGTTCATGTATCAAGAGTGTTACAAGCATATGTGCATACCTCGATTAATTTTACAAGAGCGCGCAAGTATTCACATATAATTAATCAAGTATTCATCTATAATACATCAAGTATTCATACCTAAGATATCAAGTATTTAAAAAAAACATTGGACACATCACTCACCCATCTTTTACACGTTTTTAGAGTGGTTTTTTTTTCTCCGTTCAATCTAACTAATATTTCTGATGATCTGTGAGGAATTTTGCAAATCTAAAACCACCAACGTCTTCTACACAATTTTCTCTTTCAAATGAGATCCATGATGACATACTTTCGAGTTGTCCGTTGCACAACTATTCATATCTCGTCATGCAAGTATTGATCCCTCATCAAGCAAGTATTCATCCTCGTCGTGTAAGTGTAAATAGTTCATGTATCAAGAGTATTACAAGCATATGTGCATACCTCGATTAATTTTACAAGATCGCGCAAGTATTCACATATAATTAATCAAGTATTCATCTATAATACATCAAGTATTCACACCTAAGGTATCAAGTATTTAAAAAAAACTGGACACATCACTCACCCATCATTTTTAGAGGTGGTTTTTTTTTCTCCGTTCAATTTAATCAATATTTCTAACGATCTGTGAGAAATTTTGCAAATCTAAAACCACTAACGTCTTCTACACAATTTTCTCTTTCAAATGAGATCCATGATGACATAATTTCGAGTTGTTCGTTGCACAAGTATTCATATCTCGTCATGCAAGTATTCATCTCTCATCGAGCAAGTATTCATCATCGTCGTGTAAGTGTAAATAGTTCATGGAGGTGGAAGACGGAGGCAGAGGTGAGAGAGGCGGAGGTGGGAGAGGGAGAGGGAGGCGGAGGCGGAGGTGGGAGAGGGAGGCGGAGGCGGAGATGGAGAGATGAGAGAGGGAGGCGGAGGCGGAGAGGGAGAGGTGGGAGAGGGAGGCGGAGGCGGAGAGGGAGAGGTGGGAGAGGCGGGCGGAGGCGGAGAGGGAGAGGTGGGAGAGACGGGTGGAGGCGGAGGTGGAAGGTGGAGGCGGAGGTGGGAGAGAGAGGGAGAAAGATGAAAGAAATAAAGGGAGAAAATTTGCTAATTAATTTGTAGGGACCATTAGGTAGTTAGAATTTGTAATTATAGTTAGAAGATGGAGTTAGTTAGTTGGGGGATGAAATGGGGGATAGATAGATGAGGAAAAATATAATTACCCATGAAAATTTGGTAACTTTCGCCTCCACGAAATCTGATTTGGTTTTGAAAAAAAATAACACGAAGTCTCAGAGAAGAAATCTCTCTGTATCGCATTTGGAGATGTAGATTATTGTTAGAGTTTTTAATTTGACGTGATAATTTCTAATTCAGTTTTAGAGATGTGAAAGAATTTCTTATTTAGAAATTATGCCGTAAATTTTTTTTATTTAAGAAACTGTTTATAAACTCTATACTGATCAAATAATTTGCTCAAATTATTTCTACTTTTTAATTTATTGCTGATGTGACTTAATAGAAATTCTAAAATTAATTTCAGAGATGTGAGAGTAACTTTAGAGACCTTAATTTTTAAAAAATAATTAACAGTTATTTTGAAACTCATTTGAGTTGTTGGGATGTAGATGCTCTTAGACACTTATCCACAAATTCCTAAGGTATCATAATTGAAGAAATCTCTCTGTATCGCACTTAGGCACTTAGCCACAAATTCCTGAGGTATCATAATTTCTCTATTTTATATCATAGCTGTCTGATCAGATTTCGCACAAATATTGAAGAATCCATTGCATTTACCTAGAGCGGATCTAAGCAGAAATATTATGTTACCACAGAGAATTTGGACTCCCATCCACAGCCTCTAAAATGGACACCTCCTCTAAAATAAAGTACATTGTTTGAAATATTGCTGTACTATTTGTTGCACTAAATTGAAAAGACTACTTTCAGCTTACTTTAATATCATAAGAAATCCTCAACAAATTCGATTTGGGCCATCTTCGATAACCTTGGAAAGCACGCCAGCTTCTTCAAGAATGCCATGCCATCAACACAACATTCTACTATGACTAGCTTCTCTAACACAGGCGCAGTGCTCAGAACGAACTTTGAAACATTTAGAACTGACTCGGGATATTGAAAACAAGGTATATTTACAATTTCAAGGCAGTTAAACAAGTCAGATTCTATTCCTTTCTCCTCCCAAAAAGATCGAGCAAGTGATGATGAAGAGTAACTCTTCTCGTCGTGAAGCTGGAAAAAAAAATGGATATAAATGGGAAAATGAGAATGAATAGAAAGATGAATTAATTGTAGAAAACAAGATAGTAGCAGATAGCCAATTAGTGAACAGTTTCTTGGACGCACCTTGAAAGAGAGCACCTTTAAGTTTGGAGCATTTTTGAACAAACAACAAGCAGCTGCAATCTCTTCCTTGTATGAATGAAGGACGACATGCAGCTTTGTCAATCGGCAGAGGGGTACTGGGAGCATTAATTTCTGGTATGGCCCCCTTGGCTAAGTACTAAATTCAAAACAAGTCAAAAATAGATTACCATCAACCTTTAGGGAAAATGCAAAGCTATAGAGAACAAAAAAATATGTGAATCAATCATTTCAATTTTAAGGTAATTGATGGGAACTTTTCCCATGTACGGATATCTTACCGAAATAAAATCAGAGCGTAGTTCAAGTTCTTCAATCGCAGAAAGGCTACCGAAAACTCGCAAAATATCACTCTTACGATCCCTGTCTGAAGTTCCAAAATTGCCATCGGGAATAACGTATGCAACACGCAACTTAGGGGTTTCCAAACAGAGATCATCAAACTCCCCAGAAATACTCAGCCATCTGAGGTTCGGTGCATGGATAACGAGGCGACGAAACTCAACAAAGCCATCCAGGTCCAAGATCTCAAGTAAAGGACAACTTGAAATAAGTCTTGCTATAGTCCCAGGGAAATTGCACGAAAATAACCTTAGGATGCGAAGAAATTTAAAGCCTTGGAAAGATAAAGGAACATGTATGGTGCCCCAATATATATGCACATGTTCCAATACAAGACAAGAGAAGAAGCTAGAAGGAATCAAGCATTTTTCAGAAGGATTCAATTTTATGTAAAGATTCTTGATTCCATTTCTGGACAAGATGAGCATCCATCGATCAAGTGCCTCGTTGCACACATGCCTAGTGTCGAGTTTAAATTGTAGAATTGAACCGCGATGAAGTAATAATACTTGACTAACCATCCTAATTAGCCTTGACTGTGAATAGTATTCTATGAACACCAAATTTGGAATTGACATCCACGTATATTTCCATTTGGTTGATAGAAGGCTTGCCCTGACCGCCTCTTCAATTGGAAGTTTCACAAGAATTTCTTCCTTTATATTTATGGGCAAATTGTTGATGTAATCTTGTTCTAAGTCGAGATCAACACTACCCCTTCCGGGCTGAAAAATGTTCATGGTGTGTTGTCTTTTAGACCTGTAAAAAGCATTGGCAAATGTTTTAGCAATTATTAGAAAATAGCAAAAGCATAATAATTAAGATTGGAACAGAGTAAGTGGCATGGAATAATAACATTTAGTACAGCAAGGCAGAGGTCATTTGATTTTGGTTACAAATGATCACTGGAAATGTTAATATCGCTAATACAGTCAAAATGAATAGTTATTTTCAGAAAACCATCCATCGATCTATCGCTTCATGGCAAGCATGCTTACTAAAGTCGTGATGGAGTAAAAATACAATGTCGATTAACTTTATAAGCCTATACTCTGTGTAGTATCTTTTTTCTACTTTCCAACAATTACCAGTCCGGAATTGAGGCTCACGAATACCTCCACTTGCTTGATAGGATGCTTGTTCTGACTGCCTCTTTTGTTGGGAGTTCCATGCATTAACATTTTATCTTTCAGATCTTCTAGCAAGTTGCTGTATAATCGTGATTAAAATCAAGACCGATTGTGCTCTCTTGAGACCATGAAATATTCCATTTATTATTCCAATAAAAAAGCTTGAGATGAGAAACCAGATTTCGAGCACAAGAAAAGATGTTTACTTAGAATTGGTTGGTACAGAGAAAATTTAATTAAACAATAGCAGGAGAAAAGGTCACCCTGAATCAGGAACTAATTAGAGAATCTAATGAATACATTAAATTTTCAATATACAAGTTAGGGAAATTTCCAGTGTACCTATACAAACTTTCAAAATAGTCAATTTTTTCATGAAAGAACCATAATATCCAATATCCCATCAAAATTAAAATTCTTTCTTCTATCCCCTTTAATTTACTTAACATTTTATTTAATTATTTAAAAAATGAAATTGACAATTATACTCTCCTTCCTCCCCTCTCTCTCTCATTCTCTTTCTCTGTATAAGAATTTTGTTGTTTTTTTTGTTGCTCAAACGAAGCAGCCAGCCATATCAGACCCCTTATTTTAATATTAAAGCAATTCCTTAATACTTTAAATATTGGAGCTGTAAGTATTGATACATTAATTTAAAGCAATTCTCCGATCAGAATATCCAATCATCCGGTGAATTTCAATAAAACAAAAATACCTAGTTAAAATATATTGGTTTTTATTTCATAATTATCTTACACACTTCGTTAGAGAAAATTTATCTCCATTAAATGTTTTTTTTTTTAATTTTACATTTAGGTAAAAGGAAATACAGGCCCAATTAGCGGAGGCCTTGCACCGATCTACGGTACAGCTGGAAATATATATGCCAGATCGAGGCATGGTTGGCGACCTCCTGATTGAATTCATGGATATTTCTTTTTAGTTCCTACACACTTCTAATTGTCTGACATGGCCTCCATTGAAAACAAAAACAAAAAAGTTTGAAGGAGAAAGAGAGAGAGGTGAGAGGAGGGTAAATCTGTCAATTTTATTTCTAAAATAACTAAATAGAAAGTTAAATAAATTAAAGGGGATTGGAGAAAGAATTTTATATTTTTATGGAGATATTAGATATTATGGTGTTTTGTTAGGGAAATTAGCTATTTTGAAAGTTAGTATGGATACACTATAAATTTTCCCAAGTTAATGTTTCTGAACAAAAAATAGTCACCCTGAATCAGGAAATAACTTGAATTTCCTCTTCTCTTCTTTTAAATTAAAGAAAAAAAAAAGGATAATATTTGATTTGTATTGTAAAACATGGCTTAATGGAAATCCCAGTTCATTTGTGCAATAAATAAAATTTTGCCGCCTGGAATCTGACAACACAATAAGTGCAAATTTAGTTTTAAGCTACTGTCAACTGATGGCAACACAACAAAAAGGAAAATCGAATGTAATTTCAGATGCAAACAATAGTATCCGTCTAACAAACAAGAATCAACCTCTATGAAATTTGAGAGAGAATTACATGATCAAAGTGAAGCCAAGAAGGAGAGACATGGGATCAGAGGCAGCGGAGAGAAGGAACGATTTTGTCTATTTATGATGGTGTCCCTCTTATGTTGATGCCCCTCCTATTTTGAGTCTGAAATGGAAAATGCTAAATTAAACAATCACTTTCTAAATTACAAAATATACCTCCATATATCATTTCAAGTTTTAACTAAAAGCCTCGAAATAGTGGAATTCTATATAACTATATTAGTTTTCAATTTAAATTTAACTTTAGATGGCTCTTTAAATGGATGACGTGGGTTGAAACTCGCTGCTATTTATTGTGGATATTTAAGATTGGGAGACTTAACCTCAACTTCATAAAAATAAATAAAAATTAGGCCATTATACTAGTTTCAAAGCATCCATGAAAAATATCGAAACTATTGTTTACTAAGCATGATATTGGAGATGAAATTATATAAACTTATAAATTGCTGAAGAAAACGATTATACATGCATGAGTTATATATAAATATATATGATGTCAGGGGTTCCACACTTCCACTGCATGTAATTTTCATGCATCCATTGTGCCTTCAAATTAATTTAAATACTTCATCATCTAAACTGATCAACGGACCGTATTAAAAAGCTCTTCAGCGAAAAAAATCATCAAATTCATCTCGAGTTCGCCTCTCCCTCTCTATCATTGTCACTAATACAAAAGACCCCTACACCGACCTCCAAACAACAACGGTTTTATTGTGTCACAGTCAGTGTAAGGATTGTAGATTGTGTGATAAAATGGTAAATAAGAAGAACTCAACACTAACGGTTCACTTGTAACCAACCGATGGCGCACCAACACCGACAGTTGTCAGTGTTGCTTATAACCTACACTGACAGTATTCCCTTAATGAAATGTCAGTGTTGATAGTTTCATCAACACCAACAGTTGGTTCAATGGAACCGTTAGTGTTTCTTATAACAAACACCAATGGTTCTCTTAATGAACAGTCAGTGTTGATAGTTTAATTACACCGAATGTTATATTAATTGGACCATTGGCGTTGCTCTCGCTCGGGTTTTATAAAAAACCTAGCTTTGCATGAAACCAACAATTAGTCTCAGCTTCAATCAAAAGAACGATTAATTACCAATGAAAATAGAAGTAAATGAAAAAATACACAATAATTAGTCTCAAAATTAATCGTCTAAATTTTACTGTAAGGATCAGGAATTCGGTAAATAAGAAGTGATGCAATCCTCAAATTAAATGGCCATTAAATTGAAGATGAGAAAGGAGGAAATTAAAAGAAACAGTAACTATTTAAAATGAATCACCTCAGTTTTCTTGATAACTCACATTGTATCCTGAACGAAGCAAACAAAATGAAATAGCTATATATACACAGCTAATAGAGGCGAAAAAAAGAGCGTGGAATAAACTATATATAGAACTATAACCGTAAAAGAGAGCAAACAGACACGGAGAAAATTAATTTTAACGCGTCAAAAAATCAGGCAGAAAAATATTTTTTATATTTTAGTAGAACTTGATATGTTCGTAAAATTTTGTTATATTTAGATATCTAAGCACAAGTATGGCTTCTAGAAGTTGGAGTCCTAACTTTTTGCATCAATTGATGTTGTGATCTTATATTAAAATGTGCTTGGAGGCTAAATTTTACATTTTTAGTAAATTTTTGTACTATTTATTAAGGGCATCACTTTTTTTTACAATGATAATTAATTGGTAAAAATTACTATTTTTACAGCAAAAAGAAGTATTTTTATTGCCCAAGCCATGCAGCAGCTACATTTTTAGTAAATTTTATATATTAAAATGTGATTGGTTGTTTTCCAGCTAACTCTATGATAATAAAATTACGTTGATGCTCACTGTCTAGCTAGCTTAAGAAAACCAATTAATTATTATAATTGTAGTCAGGATAAGAAGCTTGCTTGCTTGGGCAATTTATCACTACTAGAATTTCTGTTTTTTCCATGCGCTGAAAATGGCTTCTTTCATGGAATTACCCTTGGAAAAAAATCCTGAAATCGTCATTTTCATGCGCCAAATAGATAGAAAACACATTGATAAATGCATCATAAAGCATTTAATAAGCATAAAGCATTAAAACATAGCATAATCAACATACATTGTACCAAAAAAATGTGAAAAACTCATTACAACACAGCACTATGTAATTGCACATTGCTAATATACCCAATATATATCCACTATGAGTTAACAAAAATTCACATAATAAGTTACCACCAGCTAGTTTGCTGATATATTATAACTTGTAAATTCACAAAAATATGCACTTTCCGACACTAGAAGGTCTGGTTCAAGTTGAAGGTAGATTGCCCCACCATTCGTCCCCCCTTGCAATTGCATCATTTCCAAGTAGAGTTTGATTCAAGAGTGCTTGAAAAGCCCCTCCCTGATTTGGTTGCATAGGAAAAGAAATATCCTATGTATACAACATATATAGAGACAACATGTTATACTTATGAGGATTTTTGCATGTACACCTTCAAAATAACAAATTTTGCAATTTAAGCATTAGAATCATTAATTTATCTTAAAATAAAGAATTTCAGCAAATTTTGCACCATACAATCATTTCTTGTGATTGCACTGGATGACAGATGGTGAAGCGTTAGAGTTAAATGTGATTATACTTCACCATTTATATGTAAATCTTAAAAGGTACCAATATTAACTTAACATACTTGTAAGAGTAGAAAGATGAACCCTTCATTTAGGTGGTTGTTTGATAATGATATAAATGCGGGGAAAAAACATTCTATAACCACTTACATAGGAGATGGGCATATTCATATGTGAAGCTCCATCTTTAGAGGGTTGAAAGAGAGGCCCTTGACCCTAACAATAAAATACAAAAATCACAATATTATAATTCATAGATCACAATATTTGATCATATTTATGAAATTTACATAATTCAGTTCACAAGTTAATAGTTGTACCTGAACAGTAGGCAAATTCCCAATGACACCTTGCTCAGTTCCAGAACTGTTTGCTTGACCCTAAGTTTAACAATGCACAATGTCTAATGTTAGTGTACCTCTATTATATAAACTTTTGAGACAACCAAAACAGGATAAAATAAGCCATATAATAATTGCAGAAATGCAAAATGAGTTCATAGGTTAATAATGGTACCTGAAAAGTAGGCAAATTCTCAAGAACACCTTGCTCAGTTCCAGAACTGTTAGCTTGAGCCTAAGTTTAACAATGTGCCAGGTTTAATGTTAGTATACCTCCACAACAGGAGAAAATAAGTCATATATGGCTTGCAGTAGAGCAAATAAGCTATAATACTATGTATTATCAAATATCTAAATTTATAACCCTAATTTATAACCCATAATGCAGCCATCAAATTGGAATTACGTACCTGCAAAGTAGGCTTTTGTACAGCTCACATTGAGAATAATTGGTTGAAGTACAAGTCATAAGTTGCCAGTTTTCTTTCCCTCTCGGCCTTCTCCTCATCCTAACGACGATCACGGTCAGCTAAGAGCATTTCTACTTCTGCGCGAGAGAACATTGCCTACACTACATTGTTTGTCACACCAGAAATAGAAGATCTTGTGTGGTTGGGCCTGGCTCGGGTGGATGTTGTTTGCACCTTGTTTGGAAGCATGCTTCTCAATTCCTTGGACCCTACCGTGGCTTGATCCGCCAACAACTGAGAGAAACATGGTGCTCTCGTCCAGGTCGGAATTGGCCTGATCAGCCATCATGTCCCTCATCTTTTGCTATGAGTTGTTCCAAATTTAAAATATGAGAAAAAAAAAGATTATTGAAGCATCAGCCCTAAATACTGTACACGAAGTACTTATATTGAAAATGACAAAGGCTACAGTTTGCAAGGCGGAGTAAATAACAGAGGCTACAACTTAAGTGTTGTAAGGGTGTCAATACCACTGGAGGTGTTGTGCCACTTAGTGGTTTTATTTTTTCAATAAATTGAAGAGATGTAATAGGAATAGATGTAAGTACATATAATTTTGGTACACTTGGTAGCTACTACCATGTCTTAAAAAAAACAATGGATGCATTGTAATGTATATAATGCACTTATATAAATTGCCTTTGATTATGTGTTGGTAAAATGCAAGGAGTTGATATCCAAATTCGGAATTCTGTGCAAATCTCCTCGGTGCTTGCATCCCTTAGTCCATTACCATCATTGTTTTCATTGTTTTCCTCCGGTCCAGACACAACCTTCATGGAAGCTTCAATTTGGGTGACAACCGGTGATTTGTCATGTACTTTACAACAATGAATATGGGTATAAAGTTGTACCTTTGATGGCTATTTTCCTTTACGTAAGTTTGTCTCCACAAGAAAAGGAATAAACAAGCAGCGGTAAAGGTCAGATGAATATGTAAATTACTAGTACTGTTAATTTGGGAACATAAGTGTTCATGCAGCTTCCCAGCATTCAATGGTGCTGGTGTGAGCTTGTTGACCCACCATGGTGTGCCGTGAGTCCACGAATTGTGCAGTTAGCATGATTTTGTCTACTAATCCCTTGCCAATCCTTTGTGAAAAACAAATCACACAAACCATGCCAGTTTGGGTGGTCAAGGCACCAATGCAGAATCGAGGTCTTCCATGCATGTAAGTTTCTGCCAAATTTTTTGATGCAGTTATCCCTCACCTCGTGAAGCTCCTCGCTATACCTTTTGCTCGCTATGGCCTCCATAACATCCCAACAATGGTCACGGTCTTTCTCTTTATAGTTGATGAGTCCAAAATGAACTACTAACTTTTAGTATAAGCTAATATACCTTTTAACCCTAATTTCTACTTATGTTTATATCACAAGCGCATGATCCTACCGTGTAGTATAATTGGGGTGTCGATCCACAGGGATAGTGTATTAATTATCTAACGTTTCACTAATCTAGGTACTCGAGGGTTTTAAAAACAAGATTAAAATAGTTTAAAGGTAGGGTTCAATACCCTCAAGGTTTATGCGGTAGCGCTAATTGTTCTAAGATTTGGGTTCAACAATTAAATAGAGATTCTCTAGGGGTCAGGTTCTCTCGTTCTTAATTACACAAAATATAAATTCAGACTTCTCTCTATGTCGCATGCGGCCCTGTCACTGTCGCATGTGGCCTAGATTGTCCCACAGCTATCTGCATACGTACACCTTATCCGCAGGACTTGCTGGGTTTCTGTTTAAGTGATTCGAAAGGTATTCCGAACTCACGCTCGGCTTTTGAGTTACCAAGGCTAAAGTGTCTTAGGTACGTAATTTATATTATTTCCCGATACTGTTTCGCAGTTGAAATATACCCAAAGACCCTACCTAATCTAGGTGTTTCCTAATATAATCTAAGGTTTACAATTTTACGCTATTCTGCCAAGGGAGCCCACTAGGTTCTAACCCTAGTCTTTGAACCGCTAACAGAGCTCGTTAGCCGAAGTGTTTCGTATACTTACATGCAATATCCCGCTCACACTGAGATTGCAATGAAATCATATACCCGTTGGTATGTGGAGGATCACTGGCATTTAGTAGACAGAACTATGTATACAAGGACTTAATAAAAAGGAATTTAAACAATAAAGGAAACTCAAATCAACATAAACAAAACATAAATTTATATTAAAACATAATAAAAATTTGATTACAGCCCTCACCCCAGAGATGAGAAGTTTAACACATCATGGCCATGGTAAAATAAAAGGAATAAAATAAAGAGAACATAAATTACAACCCAATTGAAGATGGATGAACCTCTGCCTCCTTAGATGACATTTTTTTCTCTTGCTTGGCTTCCGATGGCTACCCTTCTCTCGCTAAGTGACTCTCTAACCTAACATAGCAATGAATATTGCTAATCGATTCTATGGACTTAACACAATTAAACACACACACTAAAATCCAAATACAAGGGAGGTATTTATAGCTTTTCTAACATGAGAGAAGGTAGTGGAGGTGGTGGAAACTTAGAGTGCACTCCAAGTTTAGAGAAATGAAGCCAAAAATAGCTCTGGAAGCTTGCCGCTAAAGCAAACGCGTCCTCATAAAAGATTTTTGCTAAAATCAGCATCAACGGTGGAGATTTGATCAAAATCAAACAGTCCACGGATCGTGCGGCCTAAGTCTATACCGCATGTGGTATAGTGATGAGGCCGCATGGCTTCCTGACTTAGCATATTTTCTGAGTTTTTCACCATTTCGAATGTTGTGCACTTCATGTGAGGTGTTGCTTGCTTCATATGATGCCCTGTTTTGACGCCTTCTCCTGAAATCACCTAAATACGATACTTTTGCTCTGTTTTCGGCCTAAATTCGCAACTTTATGAAAAACTTGACAAAAAGAACTAAAAACACGCTTGCGGTAAATATTTAGAGAAAATGGCTACTTTGCATTCGCTTTTTTGCCATTTTCTGATAGAAAAGATATAGATTTTCATTATTTGTTTTGGCTTCATCAACGGTACCTGAATTTCTTCTGTAAAACATATATATGCACTGTCTTAATAGTGGTCCTTGTTTTAAAATTTAAATAATTGCAACTGTACACTTTTAGAGTAGATAGGTATCCGAATCCGGACACGACCCGATTTGAAACTAATAAGTATATGGGTTGAAAAAGGGACCTGAACACTTTTAGGGTATGTGTTCAAATATAATAGTATTAGACCCTACTCGACCCGATAGCACCTCTAATTAGAGTATCTACATCTCTGATATTATTAGAGTTTTTAATCTGAAACGACAGTTTCTAATCCAATTTCAGAGGTGTGCGAGTTCCTGATATGTAAATGCTCTAAAAACTGAATTACGTAAGACTAACCGTCACTTTTTACATAATGAACATTATCAGATTTTGATTTTTTTTGAACAAAATCCTACGTTGGCAGCCCAACTTCAAACCCATGAAAAATAACTCGTTACGTCAAGACTAGGGCTGCACAAAAAATTCGTAGTTTGTAATTCAAATCGAGTTTGATTCAAAAAAGTTCGTAAAAAATTCGATTCGAAATTGAGTTCGTTCGAAATTATTCAAACCAAATTTAGTTCGAAATTAATTCAAACCAAACTCAAACTGGACCTAGTTTGTTCAAAATAGGTTCGCAAACCAAACTTAGTTTGAAATTAACTCAAACGTAAACTGTTAATTTCTGTTGATAATGAACTTTAATGTTTTATTAGGATAATATTTGGGTTTGTAATAATAAATATAAGACTTTGGTGATTGTTATGTACTTCTATTGATATTTAAATTGTACTTTGAATACTTTGGATATTTGAAAACTTTGGTGATGTTGCTCCTGTTGGCTATTTGGAAAACTTTGAATTATGTAATTGTACTGAATTTTGATTGATTGTACTAAATTTTGGTGTTTGATATAAATTTTGGTATTTGTAATAAACTTTGATATAAACTTTAGTGTACTGTGTAATTATAATTCAGAATGTCTGAGTTTTTATTGAAGTGTTGTAATTTTGAACTATGACCCAGCCATAAGTCATAACTCTTAAGTCGTAACAAAGTTCGTAAAAGTTCGAAATTGAGTTTGTAAAAAATTCAATTCAAAATTGAGTTCGGTCGAAATTAATTCATACGAAACTTAGTTCAAAAATTAATTCAAATCAAATTCTAATTGAAAGTAAGTTCGAGGTTCGGTTGATTTGCCCTAATCAAGACAACACCTTTCCTGTAAGACTTGAGAGTAGGTCCGATGGGCATCGGACCTACTCTGGTTCGATGGGTTTAATCACCATCTATTTGCTTTGAAATTCGTGCAAAACACTTTAAAATTCGTACGTGTCTGTTTCAATTTTCCAAACACACATATCTTAAATTCAATCGGACGGTCATCATGTCGTTGAACCTAAAAGCAGGTCGGATGAGCATCGGACCTACTCCGTTCTTTTCCTGTAAAATGGGACTCGCAACTATTAACAATGCCACGTGGTGAGCAATTAAGAAAAGTGCCACGTGGTGACCAATTAAACGTCACCTTTGACTGCCGACCTGACTGGAAACTTCTCCGGTTTAAAAAACAAGAAAAGAATATACGAGACGCTTCTGCACTTTTAAACGCACCTAATAAACATCAACTTAGATATTGTTTTTTTTTTTCAAACCGGCGAATTATAACTTAATTGAAAAACTAGAAATTATTTTTCAAGTATTGTGTTTGAAATTACACAAAACAATCAGTGATAGTTTAATTTTGGAGTCATTTCCCACCGAATGAAATGCAAACTATTCATTTATTTTGAAATGCAAGCGGTTAACCTGAGTCACGTCGTACAACAAAACTCATATTCATGACGTCAGACGGTTGACACACCAATTTTTGTACCGTATACGTCTCCAGACGATCTCAACTCCTAATTTTCTGTGGCGGGTGCGAGACGATACTATGATGCGTCAATCACTGACTTGTGGGCTTCACGCGTGTATTCAAGTTTGCTGGGGAATATTCGTTCGTATATACCACCTGTCAGAGGAAATTTATACGAAGTAAGCATGGCATTCCATGGTCCCCAGAATCTGGCGTCCCTTTCTCCTAGTCCGTATCCTCTGACGTAACAGAAATTTGTTTTAGCTAATGTCCGTCCGATCAGAATCCGGTCCTATCCGGCCCGAGATGCAATGCACGGTGATTCTTTAATGTTCGTGCCAAAGCAGATCGAACGGTCCGATCTAAAACCATAATTTTTGTTACAGGTGTGATATGATTTCCCTTTCTCCCCTTTGACTCTCGACCGTTTCCCACAAGGCCACAGCCCACAGGGAAATTTTCGTTCCAACAAAGCAGCTTGAAAGAGAGAGAGACACGGACCAGTTAACAGGTTCTCTTTTGCCATCTCGAAAGCTCCTGTTTTCTCTGCAATCCACGGACGAAACCCTTGTCCTGCTCGGCCGCGGCGGGAGCAGATGGCTGCGGTGGAGACGGAGGCGCTCGACATATCTCTCTCTGATGTCAACATTAACTGGGATAGGTCTCTCCCTCTCTCTCTGTTTTTTTTTTTAAGCTTCGCAGAGGCTGCGAAGAGGTGAGAGGGCTCGAACTCTCGACCTTTGAGTATCCAACAGTCCTACGACTACCGCCCCATTCTCCTCTCTCTCTCTCTCTCTCCCTCTCCGGTTTTAGTATAGTGTGTCCCTTTTATTTTCGTTCCTTTGGAAAAGTTTGAAAATGCTAACTGAGCAAGTTAGCGATCAAAGTGAAGGTTTTAACCCTTTTGCAGAAAATAGAAGTAGAAACGAAAAAAACAAAATACGGTTAGCTGTACTTCGCGAAAATTTTCATGAAAGGATCAAAATTAAGAGGAGGATGAGCTGTTCAAAGTCTGTGGCTCGCCATTGAGTCATTTCATTTGTATATTGTGACTTTTTAATTTCAGCGATTCTCACCCTGGTGTACTGTACCGATTGTCTCCCAAATTGCTTTGACAAGCTTGTAGGCATGTTTGACGACTTGTATGTGAATTGCTGAAATATAACATATAGTGTATCATACAATACAAGCCAATATTTTTCTGAAATTATTGACAATTGTTTTGTGTTTGATTTGATTAAAGATTAGACAAGACAAGATTTCATGTAATTGGTGCCATCCTATTCACCGTACAACAAGGATTGCTTCATCCAACGGCTGTGGTTAAAACACGGATGCAAGTTGATGGTAGTGGGCTCTCTCACCTTAGCGGGTTTCAAGTCTTCAAACGAATCTTAAAAGCTGACGGCATACCAGGAATTTTCCGAGGATTTGGTACAGGCGCCGTAGGGGCCTTGCCGGGTCGGGTCCTTGCTCTCACCTCTCTCGAAATGGCAAAGGACGCAGCTTTGAGATATACTGAAAAAATGGATTTGTCAGAGGCAACACGGATTACAGTTTCCAATGGTTTTGCAGGTTTGGCTTCCAATGTGGTATCATGTGCATATTTTGTACCTTTGGATGTGGTGAGGTTCAATTTCTCGTCGCCTTTTATTTTTAGCTGTTTTTTTTTTTCAATATTTAATCCCTTTATTCATAAAAAATATCATTTTTCTGATTTTTCTCTATTTCTCTTTTCTTTTTTCTTTTTTTTTGGAAATTCATACATAAGTCACCAGCTACTATTCTTCATTGTAGAAACTCATTACAAACAAGGTTCAACCTTACAACACCATAAGCAAAGAGGAAAAAATTCTAACCAAACTCCTACAATAATAATTTTATTGTGTTGGTTGAGGTTATGAATATGGAAGCAGACATACGAACATCACTGGGATCTTTTTCTCTCTCTCAGACCAAACATAAGCTATGCCAGCACATATACCTTCTTTTGTTGTCAGTACCCGCCCAGGACTGACGTCCAGACCAGAACCTTTCAAATTTTTAGAGCACGGGTATTGTTTTGTGGCAACCTGGTTGATCATCTGAAGTACATCTGGCTGTCCTACCTGATAGGATCTATTTAACCTCTCTGATATCAAAGCTGATTCTTGTTTTTGTAGATTTGTCAAAGGTTAATGATACAAGGTTTGCCAGGAATGCCTATGTACCAGGGACCATTTAATGTGGTACAAAGGGTGCTGCAAAACGAAGGGATACGAGGCCTTTATAGAGGTTTTGGTGTTACTATCCTGACAAACTCTCCTGCTTCTGCCCTTTGGTGGGGGGCATATGGTGCTTCACAACATGCCATTTGGAGGTTAGATCACAAATTCTAAATTTAATTACACAAATAATTAATAGAATTGTTGAGGCAAATTTTGGTTAAAGAATTCAAACCCACACAAATAGAACACTATTATAGCTTCATTGGGTTGAAGTAAAGCCCTGTTGCTTATTACACTTGCTGAAGGCCAACAAATCAATATTGTGTTAAATTGAGGGTAGTATTCGAGTAAGTGAGGCTTAACTGAAAGCCTAAATTTACTGGGACAACTGATGGTATATTTATCAAAATTGGGATTTGGTTGATTCTCAATTGCACAATTGAAACTAATTAACTGTTATACACTCATTTCAGGTTATTTAAGCATTTAATTACACTTAATATGGAGCTAAATTGGCTTGTTGATGTGCTTATTTATGATCTTATTTCCCAATTAGGAGCTTAGGATATGGAAATGGAAATGATTCTGAGAAAAAGCCATCTCAGTTGGAACTGGTAGGAGTTCAAGCTACAGCAGGCACGCTAGCAGGTGCATGCTCTTCAATTATCACCACACCTATCGACACGATCAAAACCCGACTTCAGGTATGCTCGTTTTTCAACTTATTAATTTTCTTGGGCTATTTTGCTGAACCACCCTCAGTATATGTTACTCTTTCATGAACCATCAATAAAGAAAAGTCTTTGGAGTTTGTGTCATAAGATGGCTATTACTGGGGGTAAAATATCAACATCGGTTTTTCGAAATTTCATTAATCTGTGAGTATAATGAGAAGGTAATGGATGATTATGGGAGTGGAAGGCCTTCGACGAGGAAGACAACAAGGAAGCTTCTAGAAGAAGATGGGTGGAGAGGTTTCTACAGAGGCTTTGGACCCCGCTTTCTGAACATGTCTCTTTGGGGCACTTCTATGATTGTCACTTATGAACTAATTAGTGCGTTCTTTTTACCTTCAATGTGTTCTGAACTTTTGCTTATTATAATTACTGCCGTGAGATTTTACTCATTGTTTACTTCTACAATTCTTTCAGAGCGGTTATCAGTAAAGCGGGAATGACCTATTTCTATTGGTTTGTTATGCTACTCACAGATACAGACAGCAACACGATACAAGTTATGATTGTCAAGTAGTAGTTCCATTCCTTCGTTATATTATTTGTTCTTTTGGGAGGAGGGCTGTGGTGGTGGTTAGGAATTTGAAATTCATAGAATTTCAACTAAGATCATGCATGCTTTGTTGTTTGTAGTTATTTTAGATATTAGAAAGCTAAAAAATGTTTATCAACCTGTGTAAAATATCACAATATTAAAATATTTCTGCTATTTAATTAGATTATTAGATTTGAGTTCAATTAAATTCAGTTATTAGTTATCAACTCCCCTTTTAATTGAGAAATTATTTTGTATCTCATGTTTTGCATCCTATATCTGCATTGAAAGATATTTGTATTTATCGTAAAATAAATTTATATCATTTATATTTAGTATATCAAGTGTTTATTATATTTTTGAATGGTCATAAAATAACTTAAGATTTTGTTCAATTAGTAAAAGTATAGCTTTTGAAGTTTTAATTTTAATAACGTGTATTGATATTTTTATGAACAATTTTCAAAGAAATATAATATATTTGAAATATAGGTAAGTAGCGCGCTTTTATTAAGTGTATATTAAAAAGAGTTTTGAGATGCAGACGCTTAAAGCAAAGGGTTATATCTAAGTAGTTCGTTAGTTATTTGTTATTTTCTTGGTATAAAACTGTATTTACCGGTAGCACCTTTGCCACTTGTATCCGAGCTCCGTGGGAGGAAGATGTGAGACCAACGTGCTATACATGATGTTTAGAAAAGAATAAAAAGTGATTTCTTTTCTCATTAAAAATAAAAAAAATAAAAAGTGCCAGTGCTGATTAGTTTAACTTTGTTATGTTTTCTCAAAATTTACTAGTCAATTTACTTGTGCAGTGCAGCAGGGTAGTTTAGGAATGTACACAAGTTGTATATTCTTCAAGAACTTGTAGTGTTTTAGTTTAATTGGTACGATTAAATTCTAAGCGTTTATGGTTAATTTGTTTCCAGAGTTAAATAGGAGGAGAAATATGAGAAAATGAAGGATTAGTTTTTTTTTTCTTCTGGATTTAAAAAGGAGATGGAAGAAGAGAAGAGAAAAGAAAAGAAAGAATCAAAACTCTCGTTAATCTCTCTCAGGTAAACATTTAATCTTGCATACATTTTGAGAGTGAAATGCTTCGTATAAAGGCAAGAGGCCTTAAAAATGCTCATCTTGTCGAATATTTTTTTTGTTGGGACGTGAATGGCTTCCAAAGTAAGGTCTTTCCATGTTGTCATTGAGCCTTCATATTTTTGTTATTAAATTTTATAATAGAGTTGTCTTAACAGGTTCGGAAAGAAGAATTAGTGCATTTAGTTTCGAACGTAGTCCAGCTAGGTGAATTATCTAAAGCAAAAGTTGACATGTAGAGCAACTTGGTGAATTTTTTTGATACGGCCCAACAATAGAATGCCCCAGTAACAGGACAACAGGATTTACAGCCCAAAAACACACATCTCAAGATCTGGGCCATTTAATAAAGAATCAAACGGGCCAGATATCATAATGTCTTTGAGCCTTTCTTTTCCGGGAAAACACAACACCTGCCCTCTCAGTCTCAGAATTCTCAGATTTGCTACCGACTCTTTGAGTCTTGACTACACTATCAGTCTAAGTCTATCACTACACAGTACGTACACACTCAACTCTCAACTGATCGTGCTACTCGCTCCTTTCTCTTCTTCTACTCTTTCACGGCTTCACCTGACCAAAAAGAAAAACCAACCCCCGAGATGTATATATAGACTTCTCTTTCTCCGCCATTTTTAACCTAAAGCCGAGCACGCAAAAATGA
Source organism: Carex parvula (assembly GCA_025461045.1). Classification (NCBI taxonomy): domain Eukaryota; kingdom Viridiplantae; phylum Streptophyta; class Magnoliopsida; order Poales; family Cyperaceae; genus Carex; species Carex parvula. The sequence goes on from JAJGRW010000254.1 coordinate 137,813, forward strand.
AGAAATGTGTTATTTTGGCGCTGTCAATTCTCTCTCTAACACTTCTCTTTTCTCTATCCTATTTCAACCCCACCTCCGTCTCCGTCTCCGTCTCCATCTCCACTTCCCCTTCTCCCTCGCGTGCTCCCCACGTGCTTCGTCGCCGGCCATCACGTGCTACTCGCGTGCCCCTCAGCTCCCCTTCCCTCTCCTTCCTTTTCTCCCCCAACCAAACCCTTCACCCGTCGCTCCTTGTCTGGGCCCACATGCGGGACCTCCTTTCCCGACCTGACACACTCCCGGCCGTTTATGACGGCGCCCGCGAGGCCTCCATTGCATTTAAATCCCTTCTCGCTTCTCTTTCTTTGCAGAAAAATTCCAGTTTTGACAGTTCCCTGTCTGAAAAAAATAGTTGCCCCTCAACAGTCCAAGGAAATTCTTCCAGGATCGATGTACCTTGTGGATTGGTTGAGGATTCAGCCATTACCTTAGTCGGGGTGCCAATTGGAAAAAATGGTAGCTCCCAATTTGGGATTGAGTTGATCAGATCTGATTTGGGTACCAATGAAGCGGCTGCAACCGAGAGGCCTATTGTACTTTCTTGGAATGTGAGTTTGGATCCAAAACAGCCTGTGATTTATCAGAACTTTTGGTTGCCTGAAAATGGTTGGGGTGAGTTGGATATGTGTCCCGGTACCAGGTTTATCAGCACCAATGATGGTAATAAAGGTAGACTTCTTTTTGGTATATTTTTTATACTTATTTCGTTGACTTGCTTAAACTTCTATAACCTTTTATTCAAGTAGTCCATCCTTTTTATCAGTGCAGTTGACGGGCTCGTGAGATGCAACCAACAACAAACAGAGAGCTTAACAACTCAAGAAATTGTTAATGGATCTGAAGCGATTAGCAATGAGCAATCAAAGAGGCAGGTAAAACAGTCCCACTTGACAGCTGGCTTTCCATTTGTCGAAGGCCATCCTTTCACTGCCACTCTATGGAACGGAGTTGAGGGGTTCCACATGACTGTTAATGGAAGGCATGAGACTTCATATCGGTACAGGGAGGTAGGTTAGGGGTTTCATACCATAGTACCATACGAGGTCATATTCAAACTATTTTGATGTTACATACCAGGGACAGTACCAATGGTCTTCTATTAACTTGTTGTTACCTTGACCAGTTATAAACAAGTCAATTCTCTCTGCTTGGTACCAGTTACAGGTAAATTTAGTCTACTTTTGTGTAGTTTTTACTAAAAATAAATAAACCAAAATAACCAGGAACACCGTAAGTTTGGTTTCTATTTGCACCAAACCAGGCACCTTGGTTGCAAAGTTTTAATGTAATTTGTCAAATGTCAAAACCAATGGATCTCTGATCTCTCTTTTCGCCAGAGACTTGAGCCATGGTCAGTGACTGAAGTTCGAGTGCTGGGTGATTTAGATCTTCTATCGGTCTTTGTTAATGGCCTCCCAGTGTCTGAAGACTCAGATTTCATTGCCGATTTGGAGCTCCTAAGAGCTTCCCAGTTTGATTCCAAGAAGGAAATATTTCTGTTAGTTGGGGTTTTCTCTACAGCAAATAATTTCAAGCGTCGGATGGCGATCAGGAGGTCGTGGATGCAATATGAGGCAGTTCGATCGGGTGATGTCGTGGTTCGGTTTTTCACTGGTCTTGTAAGTGCAAAAATACTTACACTAACAAATATGATTTCACTTATATCCTTTTCAGTGTAGATTCAGAAGTAGTATTTCTTTTTGTGTGAAATTGTCTTAATTGTTGGCAATAATTTCTCATTTCAACATTTCATTGCAGCATAAAAATGATAACGTGAACTTGGAGCTATGGAGGGAAGCTGAATTATATGGAGATATTCAAATAATGCCTTTTGTCGACTATTACAGTTTGATCACACTCAAAGCTGTTGCTATTTGCATTTTTGGGGTATTGAATTTATTATTCGTTGATTTTCATATTGTTTATGCTTGTTATATTTTTTATCGTTGTTTCAGATTGCTTTGCTATTCTTCATTGCCCAATTATTAATTTGGTTTATTTTTACATTCCAATTTGCTTAATGCCTCTCTTAAAAGCCTGAAATGCCATTGAAACTTTTTTTCCAGACAAAAATTGCAGGAGCAAAGTACATAATGAAAACAGATGACGATGCATTTCCAAGGATTGATGAAATAATCTCTATCTTGAGAAAAAGTGACTCGAAAGCGTTATTATATGGTCTCATTTCCTTCCAATCTTCTCCTCATAGAGACAAAGATAGCAAATGGTTTGTTAGCCATGAGGTTTGTGCTTTGTCATGTCTATTTTTGGAAATTTGCAAAAGGGCCCTTGCTTGTTCTAGCAACCATATTAATTTTTAAATTCTTGCTTGAAGGCCCATGTTTGTGAGGGGTTTTGCAAGGCCCATATCCCGTTCAAATGCAATCCATATAAAATGCAAGGAGCAAAAGATAACAGTACCAAATATCAGTACCATATCTTAATGGAAACTGCATTCTTTATTTAACTGTAAAAAAAGTGTTTACGTAATTAACTTATGCAGGAATGGTCTAATGAATTGTATCCACCATGGGCCCATGGCCCTGGATATATTATTTCAAGAGATATTGCTGAATTTGTTGTACAGGGCCATGAAGAGAGATATCTCCAAGTAAGCTCCTTATTCTATTCTTCTTGTGTATATCATGCTAAGGACCAACATTGTACCACTTAAGATCTGGTCGATCTCAATTTATTTAGCTTTTATTTTTATTTTTTTGTATAGTTGCTTCGTTGAAGTTAAAGGGCCTATGTGTTAAACAAACTTTTAGCTAACTGGTTTCATACTAGTTATCATACCAGCACTTACCAGTGTAATATAATGATAAAACTGACACTGGTGTTTCAGCTATTTAAACTAGAAGACGTGGCAATGGGGATATGGATACAAGCATACAAGAATACTGGTCAAGAGATAAATTATGTTACTGATGACAGATTCTATAATGAAGGGTGTGAATCAGATTATATTCTGGCTCACTATCAGAGCCCGCGATTACTTCTCTGTCTCTGGACCAAATTGCAGAAGGATCATAGAGCCTTTTGCTGTGAATAGTTTTCAGGTTTTTTGTATTGTTTTCTGAGCTTCTTGTACCCTGTGGTGTAACTTTAGGTGTAAAATCTGTTCATTGGTTAGTTCCTTTCCCTCTTCCACATAGTATTTATTTGTTTGTAAAAATGTAACAACGTTATGAAATATTTGTTGGCATTTAACAGCCTAAAAATTTAGTAGCTTCTTATTGTGATTAGAATTGGAGCGTTATCCTTCAAAAAATGACGTTCTCTCTTATTCAGTTCACAAAATATCCTAAAAAGAATTGTATATCCATGTTTAAATTGTGAGATTGAGAAAAGCCCAGTAGGCACTTATTACAATCTCACTTGAGAACAAAAGAGGAGATGTAGTACTGGTACTTTTTGAGGGGACATGGTTTGATCTAGATTTCTATGGTCCATGGTTCTTCAACTCTTTCTACAATAGATAGCAAACCTTATCCAAGTGTTTTAAATTTCATATAAACCTGTTAACCCGTTTGCAAAACATGATTTGTTAGAGGGGTTATAAGTTAATAGTTGTAATTCTCCACAGAAATGATATCTTTTCCCTGCAAAAAATCTGGATTTTATATTTAAAAAAAATAAACACAAGCCAGATTAGTTTGGAAATGGTGTGTACCAACCTTTGCTGACTGATACTCATACTATCATCATAGAAACACAGTCATTTATACTAAAAAGAAAAGAAAAAGAAAGAGACGAGGAGAACATATTAATATGATAATAACATAAGCATTAGTGCCACATCACAAACGCGATTAACATACTTTTGTTACTCCAAATGCACATACTAATTAATCTCATGTGAATATAAGATAATTTATTCACAAAAAAATAATATAGGTTTCTCGATCAGATTTCATTTTTTAAACTAGAGAAATGTTCTAAATAAGAATTTTTTATTTGTAATTCGTGCGAAGGCGAACTTCCTTTGAACTTCAATAAATAAACCCCCACAATGCATCGTAGACGCGTCCCAGCGTATAAATATTGTTTATTAATTTGACCTCCAAATAAGGTTTAACCTGCGTCTTTTTTTCTTCTCTAATTTCTTACACATAAATTATGAAAAATCATTTCAAACATAAAATCAACACATCATTTCGATGTTTTGAACCAACACCAGAACATCCATGGGTCAAGTAATTCACTGACAGATGGGACCGCAATGTTAGAAAATGCTCACTTCAAATAAACGACTCCCACTGGGCAAAATCTGGGGTCGGTCTTGACTCTTGAGTAGTGTATTGAAAAAACCTGGCCGGTCCTGGACCGGACCGGATAACCCGTGGTTCGGACCCGGACCGTCCCGGACTGGCCCTTTGCTAGGAACGGATCTAGCACGGGTTTGGTTCAATTATTTTTCCTAGAATCTTGTAGGACCGGATCGTGAGAACCCGTGGAACGGTGTAGGACCGAACCGGACCAAACTCGGACCGCCCCGTGTAGAACCGGACCTGCGCCAGACCCGCCTAACCCCCCCGGACCAGCGCCAGACCGACCCAACCCGCCTAAACCCCTGCAGACTCGGACCGGACCGCGTCTAACCCCCCCGGACCCCTGCAGAACCGCGCCAGACCGCGTCTAAACCCCCCAGACTCCTGCAGAACTGGACCAGACCTGAAGTACTGTAGCAATTCAAAAATTTTGAACCCAACAGCTATATTGTTTCCTCCCAAAAAACCTCCATAAATTAAACCTCATCCTTATCTCATTTTCACATCAAATTCTCATTATTCTATCTCTCATTCTCTCAATCTTATACTCTCGTTACTCTCAAACTCTTGTTATTTTTATTATTAAAAAAAAATATAGTTACAAATTTATTTCATTTCGCAAAGGCGCAAACGGAATTACAAAAGTCTAGGCACTTCGGCACCTCCCGCAAAATTTTTCCGCAAGATTTGAAGGTTAGATTTGGTTTATGTTAGATTAAATTTTGTTAGATTTTGTAGAGTAATTTTAAATTTAAATTGAAATATTGAATGTTAGATTTAATTTATGTTACAATTAGTTTCACTTAAATTTATTTTTTGTTAAATTTTGTAGAGAATTTTAGAATTTAAATTGAATGTTAGATTTAGTTTATGTTAAATTTATTTTTTTGAGTAATTTAAAATTTAAATTTAATGTTAGATTTATTTTTTTTAGAGAAATTTAGAATTTAAATTGAATGTTAGAACATGAATTAATAAGCTATTGTTTGGTGATGATGGAACATGAATCCATTGACGTCATGGAGTACTGGAAGAAGAATGCAAGTGTCTATCCAACACTGGCAATGATGGCCCGCGACATATTTGCCGTGCCCGTGTCAATCGTCCCTTCCGTCATGTTTTAGTTCAGCGAACAGGATTCTCACCAATAAACGCAGTAAATTGGGTGCAAATATTTTTGAGAAACTTGTGTGCTTGAAATATTGGATTGATGCGGAAACTCGCACGCAACATGCATCCATGGAAGCAACATCATCTGGTGTCGAAACTCAAGAAAGCGGTACCGAGATGGAGGAGGATTCAGACGGTGAGCAAGAGAGCGAACTATGGTATATGAACAACAACTTCTAGATAGATAGTGTCGGTATAAATTTCTAAACTCTTTTAATCTTTATGGTTATTTTTTAAAATTATAAATTTAAACATTTCAATTACTTTTTTAAATTATTCATTCTTAAGAAAATTACTAACATAAAAAAAGTTAGAACTTCGCTATGTTATTTTACATAGCCGGTCTCCAAGCTCAGAACAAAGAAGGAGAGTAACTTTGAAAAAATAAATTATTGAAATGTCGTGAATTTTAATTTATATTTTATTATAACTTTGAAATAATAACAAACTTGTTGAGTTGGAAAAAAAAAAAAAAAATCTAACGCCAGCCAGCCAGAGACCAGAGCCTCAAAAAAAAAAAAAAAAAAAAGCCTGAACCCAGCCGGACCTTGGACGGGTCTGGACCGGACCGACGACCGTTTTCAAAACACTACTCTTGAGTCTTGACAAATGGGCTTGTCAATTCCCCGATCCAACTTTGCCAATATCGAGCGGCCGAGATCAGGCCCGACCGAATTGGACGGTCAAGCCGCCTCTAGTGGCATTTGTTGTAATTTCTCTTTATCCACTGCCTTCTATTAATCCATTTTTTCTTCTTCCATTTTCTCGTCTCTCTGTCTTTGAACAAAGATCTGACAAAAGGTGAAAAAAAAGACAGAAAAATGTCGATCGCAAGTTTTGCTAGGCGAAGAGCAGTGGCGGCGGGACAGAGCGCCTTGTTATTCCGCCGGGGATTCGCCGCGGCGGCTGACGAGAATGACGTGGTGGTCGTCGGAGGTGGTCCAGGTGGCTACGTGGCAGCGATCAAGGCGGCTCAGCTTGGTCTCAAGACCACTTGCATCGAGAAGCGTGGTACCCTAGGTGGTACTTGTCTCAATGTCGGATGCATCCCTTCTAAGGTACTAATTTGCTTAAATATTTCTCCTCTTCTTTGCTTTTGCCCTTTTCTTTTTGCTTTTGTTGGTATTGCGTGTCACATGATAGGCAGAAGGTGATGTTAGAATTTTTCTTATTTCTTTTTGTTTTCCCTGAGACTGGTTAAGGTTGTGTTATTTTAGATTCATTTTGGTCGGATAATAGCACGGTCTATGTTCAATTCCATGAATTTCACTTGTATCCGGGTCCTTTGGTTTTGTAGTACACGATTGTATAGTATATAGTTTTTTTTTTCTTTTTTTCTTTTTATCCTTGTATCTCTTACAGTGCTAGGATCTATGTAAAATACTTTGAATTGTGATTGGAATGAATAAAGCTAAGGGTCTACCCCCGTGTTCTATTGAAGGGATGGTATGGGAATGTAAGAGAGGAGCTTGTTCCTTGCTCCTGAGTTTTAAATGCATGGATGGAGGTTAAAAATTGTAACCTTTCTTTTAATCTACAAAAAATAGTGGTGAGGACCACTGTCATAGAAAGAAAACCTCCATTCACCTTCTTTACCTCCCAAAGTGCGGGTGGCAATTTTCAGAGAAATTGGGGTTCTAGAGAGTGCATTTGGCCCCTCCATTGCCGTTCGTTACCTCAGTGAAATACTCAGGAGCAACTTCACAAGTTGTCTCTCCATTCGCTTCCCTTCCCCTTTTACTCGTTCACCTCCTCTGGAGCAGAGCCTAAAAGTTACTAGGAGGTTCTTTTATTTGGAGGCACATTATCATGGATTTTGATTAGATGAGAACATATGAAGCCTAATAAAATAAGTCACTGTGTAGTACATCTCTACGCAAGTTATGCATAGAGAAGTCACAAGTTGTCATTTGCTTCATTCCATAATAAGAAAAATAGCAAAACAGACTGCACAATGCTCAACTAAAGTTCTAACTGGTGCAGCTGGTCAGGTCTCTACCAATATATATTGCCACCATTGGAGGTAAGGTGGCTGTACTCGAGCCAATCAAATTATGTCCATCCCTATCAGAAAGAAATGCCTTTATATATTAGAAGTGTTAACCTATCCATCCTAAACAAAATCACCATCTTTTTAAATAAGTAACTTTGACAAGCATCATCTATACAAACAAAGAGAATGAGGAGGCTGTATTCCCCACATATTAAGTAATGCGCTGTGTAGTTTGTGCCTTCTGCTTCCACAAGAAAGTAGAGATGATCCTCTTTGGAAAGTAGAAAGTAGAAAAGTTGGGAAATGTTCATAGTAGAAGTTGGATAATTCTTCCATGGACTAAAGATGATCACCATGGTCGATGTCTACTTGGGTAAAGATGGACTAAACAGTAACTTATTTTATCATTATATGTTCTCATCTAATCAAAATCCATGATAATATGCCTCCAAATAAAAAACCTCCTAGTAGAAAACCTACGGCTTTCTCTCAAAAAAAAAAAAAAAAAACTCTTAGGCTCTGTTCCAGTGGATGTGAATGAGCGAGAGGGAAGGGAAGTGTGATTTCGGTTAGGGAACAGCAGGAGTGTGAGCAGTGGATTTTTTTTAATTGGCAAACATTTTAGAATATGATAACCATTTCCTAATAAGAGAAAAATCTAAAGTGAGAACATCATAGAATATGGTAACCATTTTTTAAATTCTTGGTTTATTAACAAATTGTTTATATTTGATTATCAGTAATCAACAATTTTATTATCATTCTAAAGACATAATCCTGTGTTTTTTAATTTTCATTTAGGCTTTGCTTCACTCGTCCCACATGTACCATGAGGCAAAGCATGCTTTCCCAAACCACGGTGTTAAATTTGCTTCCTTGGAAATTGACCTTGCTGCCATGATGTCTCAAAAAGATAAAGCCGTTTCTGGCCTAACACGTGGCATAGAGGGCCTCTTTAAGAAAAACAAGGTCACTTACGTAAAAGGTTCTGGTAAATTCACTTCTCCCTCCGAGATCTCTGTTGAAACCCTAGATGGCTCCAACACCACTGTCAAGGGCAAACATGTCATTATTGCTACTGGGTCTGATGTCAAATCGTTACCCGGTGTTACAATTGATGAGAAAAAGATTGTTTCTTCAACTGGTGCACTATCTTTGACAGAAATCCCAAAGCGTCTTGTGGTTATTGGGGGGGGTTATATTGGTCTGGAAATGGGATCTGTATGGGCCCGGCTCGGGTCAGAGGTCATTGTTGTTGAATTTGCACCTGAAATCGTTCCAACCATGGATGGGGAGGTAAGGAAACAATTCCAGCGCATGCTTGAGAAGCAAAAAATGAAATTCATGCTCAAAACAAAAGTTGTAGGTGTAGATACGTCGGGAGATGGTGTAAAGCTTTCCCTAGAACCATCAGCTGGTGGGGAGCAGCAGACCTTAGAGGCTGATGTAGTGCTAGTGTCGGCTGGACGCAACCCCTACACGGCTAATCTAGGGTTAGAAACAATTGGTGTTGAGACCGACAAGGGTGGTAGGATTTTAGTTGACCACAAGTTCAAAACAAATGTCGATGGTGTGTATGCAATTGGGGATGTGATTCCTGGCCCAATGCTTGCTCACAAGGCTGAAGAGGATGGTGTGGCATGTGTTGAGTTCATAGCTGGTAAGGAAGGCCATGTTGACTATGACTTGGTACCTGGTGTGGTGTACACTCATCCTGAGGTTGCTTCAGTTGGTAAGACTGAGGAACAAATCAAGGCTTTGGGAGTCACTTACCGTGTCGGTAAGTTCCCATTCATGGCAAACAGTCGTGCGAAGGCTATTGATGATGCTGAGGGCTTGGTTAAGATCTTGGCAGAGAAGGAAACTGATAAAATATTAGGAGTACACATCATGGCACCTAATGCTGGTGAGTTGATTCATGAAGCAGTCTTGGCAATGCATTATGGTGCTTCCAGTGAGGATATTGCACGCACATGCCATGCGCATCCGACTATGAGCGAGGCTGTGAAGGAAGCTGCTATGGCCACCTATGATAAGCCTATCCACATGTAAGATATGGGGTTGGTGGTTTGGCTCTGTTAATTAAAGGCCAAAATTTCTTTTTGTTCTCTTTCTTACCTTGTACCTCGTGTTAAAGATTTTTGAAATAATGTATGGACATGGAAAAAGGCAGAAACCTTTTTTTTTTTGGATTGCTTTGGTGAATCCTGTTTTATTTAGCATGGAATGGTGAATTTGAGGATTCATTTTACTTGTGCTCAGCTGTTGAGTGGTAATTATTGGGAATGCAGCACTAGAAGAAATTTGTTTCTAGAAAAAACTGATTTTGTTTTGGCGCTGTACTTAGATTCCTGTTAATTTTTTGAATGTAAAAAATTATCAAAGAAAAGAACCTTCTGCGTTTATGGAATCTAAAGTATTTCCTACAATTATTTGACAATTTTATTTTCTGGGATCTCCTCATTTTTAGACCAGAGCTTGATATGAACCAAGTCCGAGTTCTCTGCTAATGCCAGTTCGCGCTTTATTTTGTCTGGTGATTTATTGGCAGCCCTAAGTTCTTTAAAATTCTCCGTTCAAACTTAGCTACTTTTTACTTGGTTTTGTGCGTAATTAGATTTTTTGCTATGTTCTATCGTTCTTAGTGCCAGAGTTGCTCATTGTTTGCAATATATGTTTTACATGTCAGAGTGTAGTGTCTATAGTATTTAATGAAGTAGATACTGGCATGCGAGACTAGAAATAGAATCTCAGAAATGTATTTTCATTGATTACTTTGTATTACAACTGTGCTGTTTATATAGGCTATTTAATCATCTATTACAAGTTTACAACATCTCTAACAGCCTAACAGTCTTTCTAATTACAATCATATGGTAACTAACTAACTAATTACAATCACTATGTGTTGGATTTTCTGTGACTGGAGCTCCAGTAGCTATGGTTGTATTAGTATTCATATGTCAGGGTGTGGTCTTTATCTTTTTTTTGAAAGAAAAATGAAGGTCACGCCTTCAAGTTTCATTGAAACTGACACCAAAGATGTCATAGTTTACAAAAGTTTGCCCATTGGCAATGTAAAATTGCAGGAAGTAAATGACAGAAAGAAAGAAATTTTATAAAAACGTACTTCTCACGAGACTAAAAACCAACTCCTGTGCTCTTCCAGTATCTCTTTTGCCAACATATCTACATTTTTGCTTTCATCTCTGAATATTTCTTTCACCTCTCTCTCCAAATTACAAACATATTACAACCTGCATTTTCCGATGAACTGATGGCCGGAGGTATTGATGTTATCTTTGTAGTTACCATTGAGATTTCTTGTGGGCATAGGCATTCGTGGCACCAACCTGAGGATGTGTTGTCTTACCAAGGCAACATAAACACAGGCACCGTATAAGTGATGCACACTTTCTGCTGCTCTTTTACAAAGGATGCACATGTTTGGAATCTGCCAGCCCCTTCTTACCAGGTTATCCACCGTTAAAATCCTATTTCTCAGCATGAGCCATATGAATATTTTGACCCTTAGAGGAGCCTTGATTTTCCAAATTGTGGCTCTGGCATCACCTAGAGTTTCTGCATGAGGAGTTGACTTTGCGAGATGGAGTCTTGCATTAGGTATGGCTCTAGACCCAAATCCCAATCTCCTCGGTTATTTGCTTGATTTAAGGTGATGTTCTTCTGTAGTGATTACTGAAACAACTCTGGGTACTGATATCTGAGCGGCATACCCATCCAAGAGTTATACGAGAATTTTATATGTGTTCCTTTCCCTGGTACATATTCTACAGATACTTGTACAAACGTTCTAACAATCGTCAAAGATCGCCAAATTCATGTTACTGACATTATGTCTGATGGCCTATGCGTTTGCGGTAGAATATGCATCCACCAAGGTCTTTCAGGCTAAATGAAGTTCCAAACCAGCTTTGCCATGAGAGCCATGTTCATTGTTAGATGATTTTTAATGCCCAAACCACCTCTTGCTCTTTGGGGTTATGACAATATCTCAAGCAATGGAACTCATATACCTGTCTTGATGCTGATTCTCCTTGTGGCCATGCCAAAGGAATTTTCTCCTTATTCTATCTATTTTCCTAATTACCCATTTCGGTAAAAGAAAAGTGGACATAAAGTAGATTGACATTGTGATGAGTCTAAAGTGAACAGCTACTTTTAAATATTTGTAAACCCTAATTTCTACTTACGTTCAGATCACAAGCGCATGATCCTACCATGTAGTATGATTGGGGTCGATCCACAGGGATAGTGTATTAGATTTTAAACAATTTTCACTAGTCTAGGTTATCGGGGGTTTTTAAAAGTTTGATACAGTGGCGCCAATTGCGATCAAGATTAAGGTTAAATACTAAATAGAGAGTCTCTAGGGTTCGGGTTCTATCATTCTTAATTATGCAAAGTATAAATTTCGACGTCTCTCTACGTCGCATGCGACACTGTCACTGTCGCATGCAGCCTAGATTGTCCCACAGCTATCCCGCAAGCGGCACTGTCACTACCCGCAGGGCGTGCTTGGTGTTTGCTTGTACGATTTGAAAGGTTTTCCGATTCTGCGATCGGCTTTTGGATTACCAAGACTGAAGTGTTTTAGGTACGCAATTATATTATTTCTCTATACTATCTCGTAGTTGAAATATTCCAAATACCCTATTTAATCTAAGTGCTTCCTAATATAATTTAAATGTACAATTTACGCTATATTGCCAAGGGAGCCCACTGGGTTCTAACCCTAGTCTTTGAACCGCTGCCAAGCCTCGTTAGTCGAAGTGTTTGGAGTACCTACATGCATTATCCTTCTCACATAATGATGCAACGACTTAACACCTGTTGGTATGTGGAGGGTCATTGGCATATAGTAGACAGAACTATGTATACAAGGACATAATAAAAAAAATTTAAAATAATAAAGGAAACTCAAATCATCATAAACAAAACATAAACATATACTAAAACATAATTAAGAATTTAAGTAAAACCCTCAACCTAGAGATGAGAAGTTTAGCTTCTCATGGCCATGACAAAATAAAAGAAATAAAATAATGAGAACATAAATTACAACCCAATTGAAGATGGAAGAACCTTTGTCTCCTTAGATGACGTTTTCTTCTCTTGCTTGACTTCCAATGGCTACCATTCTTTCTCTAACCTAACATAGTAATTAGGATTGCTAGTCTACTATACTGGACTTGACATAATTAAACACGCATACCAAATCTTATTATAAGAGGATTATTTATAGCCTTCCTAAATGAGAGTGGAGTAGTAGAAGTAGTGGAGGTGGTGTAAACTTGGAGTGCACTCAAAGTTAGATAGATGAAGTCAAAAATAGCTATGATAGCTTGGCTCTGAAGCAAACCCGTCATTCAAGAAGGCCCATTAGGAATTCGCGCTCTTCTGAAAGGCCCATTAAGAAATCGCCTATTTTTAAGTCAGTCCACGAATCGTGCGGCATCAATGTTATGCCGCATGTGGCATAGAGGAGGCCGCACGGCTTCCTGACTTAGCAGACTTTCTTGTATTTTTTGTCATTTCGCATGTTGTGCACTTTGTGTGAGGTGTTATATGCTCCATGTAGTGTCCCATTTTGATGCCTCATTCAGAAATCATCTAAATATGACACTTTTGCTCTGTTTTTGTCCTAAATATGCAATTTTCTCAAAAACCTGCTAAAAACACCTAAAACACGTTTGCGGTGAATAAATCGGAAAAGTGGCTACTTTGTATTTGTTTTTCGTCATTTTTCGGAAAAAAAAAAAATAGTGATTCTCGCTATATGTTTTGGCTTCATCACATTGCAGACAATGTGGCATTGATTACAATAACCCTACCTCCAATTGACAGCATGGTTAATTTGTTTTCCATTTTCTTAATCAGTGGCTGGTACTGTTCTTTGACAAGCTTTTTATCTGAGAGTGGCATTCCTAAGTATTTGAGAGGAGAAGGTTTGCATTCCATGATCTGCGCCATGAGTTGCGTTTGTTCTCTCGAGGATCTTGTGATGATGAGTTCAGACTTTTGCAAATTGATTTGGAGTCCTGAAAGATCTCCAAACAGTTTGAGAATGAGCTTGAGAAAGCACAATTGCTGGGGCTCTGGCTGTATGAGAAACAACGTATCATCAGCGTATAGGCACTGTCTACAGTCTCTAAAAGGCGGTTTAAAGAGGCCTTTCTGAACCAGCTGATGGAACCATAATGAAAGGATATCCAAGCAATGATAAATAAGTACGGTGTCATTGGATCCCCTTGTCCGACTACCCAGGGTGTGGTCTTTATCATATCGATATCCTCTGTTATTTGCTCAGTAGGGAATTAGGGATTACATGCTATTTGAATTGGTAAGTTGGTTGCACAAGAAATATCTTCATAAGTTACCTTTCCATCTTAAAGTTTACTACAAAGCAAACACACTTCTATTTGGTTACTCCAAACCAAACAAAGACTGCAAAGCAGGTCATAAATAGGATACAGCATGCTTATTAAAAAAAAGAAAAAAAAAAAGAAAGGCAAAAGAGCAGCAGAGCTACCGTAAAAAATTCTCAAAAATAAGAAACCCTTCCTTGTGTAGCTCAACTAGAAGCCACCCTGCTAAACTGGTCTGAACCTGGACCAGACTCCAGTCCCTGTTCGGTGCCAGTCCCTTTGTTCACCACTCTACAGTTAACCCTAATCTGCCCCTGATTTCCTGTCAAAACCTCGATTTTACCCATCTTCACCATTGCCTTTGCAAACCTACCCTCCCATGTTTTTTGATGATTGGCGTAATCAGTCACAATTGCACTCAAGTTTGCATCAGTCAATAGTGCATTGTCTGATGTCAACAAACCCAGTGATTGCGTCAGCAACACATAGTACTTGTTGTCGAGCACCGTGGGGCTGATCAAGTCGAGAGCAGTGACTGTAGGAGTGAACCGGGTCACATTTTGTGGGCACAAGCTTTGGAGGAGGCTGGCATAGGGCTTGCTGATTGCGGGGTCCACCGAGATGGTGCTGCTGAAATTGTAAATCCGTTTCAGGAACCCTGTGCAGTGGGACACACCAAGTGTGTGGGCCCCAGACAGAGTGACCAATTCTTCATCCGTGAGGTTCTTTCCCTTGAAGTTAGTAATCAGCTGTGATGCATTAAAGGTGGGAGCTGGCAAGTTGATGAGCGCCTCAGTGGCATTGGAAACCGTGCCATCTCGTCTGCCAGCTGGCACGTCATAGGTTATGTTGCCTGTTGTTGAAGAGAGGGAAACCAAATAATGATACTTTGTTATAGAATGACATATAGCCAAATATATGTTCAGACCAGAGGTCGACAAATAAGCTGACAGATTTTTTTCTGTTATCTTTTCGTTCATCTTGATTCAGTGGTCCACTTAGGTTTATACATGCACAACAAAAGAAAAAAAAATGGCAACAATGAGTTGATAATTCGAGCTAGTTTGTGCAAAGCATAAGAGAACCTAAAAGAACTCCCTAATATTCCCATAGAACCCACCTGTTAGTGTAATGCTGTCTCGAGCAGCAAAAGCAAGGATGTCGGCACAAGAAACAGTCTGGGGGCATTTAGCCTCGATGGCAGACTTGGCGGCATCTATCACCTCAAATCCGTGCAGGCTGGGGTTGTTTGGTGGAGCGTCCTTCTCGGCTGTATTGTTTGGAGAATCGAGCAGGACAGAACCTTCGCAACCCTAAAATAGTGGAATATAACCAGTTAACTCAATGCGATGTCGGCAAGAAAAAACCCAAATTTTAACTCGAAGTAATGAACCACTGGTTCAGTTTTTATTTTTTAAAATTCATGTATTTTACGAACATAATTATTTAGGAAATGGATTCTTAAGTTCAGATGATAAGCACAAGGCTCCTTGGCAGTTTTAAATGTGATACTTTCTTCTAAGGAAAATAACTTCATAATGCTTATGTCGAATCAAAAGTACTGACAAACGCGGAAATGTGATGTATATATATAAGAACACAAAATATACATAATATGATGTATAATAATGTAAACATACTCTCACAAAGCAATCATGGAAATGCAAGCGAATGAGTCCTGCAGCCACGCCAGAATTGTTTGCAAATGCGGTGGTGACAGCTTGCTTTACCAGCGACTCTGCTGATGGGCATGCTTTGCTGTAGAAACCGACTTTCAGATCGGCAGCTTCAATTTGCACTGGAACATCAATGAACAGTGTAACTAGTAATAAGCACAAGAACCATTTCATAATGCCGTTCATTTTCAACAAATGTTAACTTATTTTGTTAGAAATTTGGCTAGTCTTGCTTCTTTTAGTTATAGTAATGTGAAGAGTGTTTTGTGGTTTATTTAAAGATGCAAAGGTGGAAGATGACAAGAGGGATAATTGTCCTTTAAATTTTTTGTAAAGTCAGAAACCATGTGAAATATCACTAATATAATTATGGTTATCTCATGGATATATATTAATTGTTTTAGATGACGTGGTAGTTGGTTTGCTGTGCTAGTGGGCTTACCTTAAAAAAGGCCTAATTGTACTGTACAAATTAAGCTTTAAACATTAGACCGCATTATGTTTACATATGACTAAAAAGCTTTATTTACTGTTTTCGAATTTTGGAAGTTGTAGGGGTAAAACGACAATTGTCGTGCAGTCTACTCTTATAAACAGCCGCCGGGCCCACCGAAGAAGAACAAAAGAAAAAGAAAAAGAGAAAGAAAAAGCAAAAGAAAAAGAAAAACACCGGGAAAAACAAAAAAAAAAAGATGAAGGAAATATATAGAAGTCGAAAAAGAGACGACAATTGGTATCAGTACGTTCAAAATACTTTTCTGCTTTTATAATTAAAGCTAGCGTAAATTGTTTTGTTATTTAATATGCAAATACCAGTTTTACCTGCAATTAATATCTAGGCCATGCATCGTCGCTTTGTTTTATTTTCCTTCCCTCCTTCTACTCTTTTCTTTTTCTTTAGTCAATCAATCAATCATGCATCATCATCATCAAATATGTAGCGATCAATTATTGATTGTATGATACGAAGCACGAAGAAATTACCAACGAGTAAAGATAAAATTAGCATGCATCTACCCGTATAATAGTAGATGATCGATATAACTAAAAATCTCAATCCAGTTGACATACTCGATCGGGTACGCTATCAAAGTACAAACTACAGAGCCTTGCCCCTTGCTTGTTAGACCGATAACAAAAATATGTAATACAAATGTTTCAAGAGACGAGATGAAGCGGTAATACACTTGGTTAGAAAAAAAGGTCCTAACACTATGGTTATGGTGAATCATTATTTTTATTGATATTATAGTCGCTATTATTAAATCAAATCGATTCAACATAAATTATGTAAATAAATTGAACTATAAAAGTATGGAAAGTGGATGACAATACTATTGTTGATTTTTGCGGAAGCTTTGAGTAAATGGGACAATGATGAATAAATAAATATTATTATTATCAATTCTGATATTCTAAAAAAGAAAAATAGATGTCATACTTTTATCCTAAATTAGTAGCTCTCTATTTTTTTCAATATATATAGCTCATGAGGAATATCCCTAACGCTAACGGGTCTGAGGCTAAGTCTAATTTCCAAATACATATATTGTTTGATTTGATTGAAATTGGATTAAAGTGCCTTCGCTACTAATTTTATCAACTTTTACCTCGTTATTATTAATTTTTTTGGTTCAACACTTGATCAAATCATATTAAAATAAAATAAAAAATAAAACTATTAAAGTGAATGACAACGCTATTAAATTGGTTGCCATGGTGGTAACATTAATGATAACAAACGCACAATGAATATATCGATTTATCAGCTCCCTATATATAATTTATGTAATCATCACCAGCCAGGCAGCCACAATTAAAACAACGTAGACAAAAGAGTAGGACAAATATCTTAATACGAGCACGTGGGTCATAGTCTTTGGCTCTTTGCCTCTTTGGAAAACAACACCAACAGTCTTTAAGGATATTTTTGCAAAAACATTATATGTAACATAAAAAAAAAAATTTGGAAATTCAAAATCTACCATCATTTTTGGGAAGAAATCCAAAAAATAGTTGGGGGCCTACGTGCATGGGCATTTATTTTACATTTATTGATTGGTAGCTTCTACCAACAATTAATCTAAAAAAAAAAAAAACCAAACTCTTCAAATTACAATAGTTTTAATTGACTTTACCTACAAGCAGTCATCACAAAACATTAGGCCCCACACGTAAAGAAATTAGTTGCCCTTTAAATGTACATTAAATTCTTCTTTATTATTTTGGCATCTCAATCTACCACTGCAGTTCACATCCATGAGATATCTCAAATTTTGAGTTGATATATATATATATATATGTGAAGAAAAATATCAGGACCGTTCAAATCGTTACTGTACGAATTTTAAAGCAACAATTAATACTGTTCCGTATATGTCGAATAGGCACCGAATTAAATAAACTGAAATTTTCATATAAGTTGAATATACATTGTATGGTGATCAACTATATATCACAAGAAGCAGCATCGAGAAAGTAACAGGCGATCAAATTTAATATAAACATACAAACACAAAAAAAAAAGAACATACCTTGAACCGGAAGGAACTAACTAGGATTCTAGGAAGCAGGAAAACGGTCGGTTGTTTAACTGTAATTAATTAATTAATGACCGTATTTGGTGCTTGTTTCCACTACTACCAGAAGCTAAATATTTTTTTTTATCTAAGTTAAAATATGTTTTGATAGCAATCAATAACTGTTGTAACTTTTCATACTCATTATCATAATTATGCTTACTTGACTATTCCTTTTGTTAAAGTATGCCAAAAACAATTGGGAATATTCAGGAGGCAAGGACTTGGTGATAACTATAATATTTGGTTTTTGTTTGTTAATAAATATGCAAATTTGAAATTCTACCACTTCCCTCAAAAGAAAAGAACATAATAAAAATTAAAGCAAGGAAAAGAAAAGAAAACAACTATAAGTTCATCAATCACCAACAAGTAAGTCGATCCTTATTGTACTCATTTCATCTCAACTTAAAAGGAGGCAACACTGCCATGTTGGTTTGAACCCAAATATGATCCAAATCCAGCACTGCTAGCATTATTCACCACACTGCAATTGAGCCTGACTTCTCCTTGGGTTCCTGTCATCACCTCAATCTGCCCCATTTTGATCATAGCATTGATAAATTTCTCCTGCCACAGAGTCTGGTTGCTCGCGAAGCTGTTCACCGATGCATTTAGCGTTGTATTTGTCAGTAATGCTTGATCAGAGGTCAACAAACCAAGAGTCAACTGAAGGCCAATGTAGTAGTTGTTATCCAGTGTGGTCGGGGTAGTCAAATCAAGTGCGGTCGTAATCAGCGTGAACCGATCGGTATTTGACGGGCACAGGCTTTGTAGTAGTGTAGCGTAAGCCGGGCTCAGAGTGGAGTCGACTTGGCTGTTGTTGTTGCTGTCATAGAGCCGGTTCCTAAAGGAATTACAGTGCGACACCCCCACCGTGTGGGCCCCTGAAAGAATGACCATTTCTTCAGCCGTCAGGTTTTTTGATGCAAAATTGTTGATGAGCTGGGTGGCGTTGAAGGTCCCAGCAGGGAGATTGGCACTGGCTTCAGTGGCATTGGAAATGGTACCGTCGCGTCTGCCCGAGGGTACCTAAAACAGTAATAAAGCTTAAGGGGGACCAATTTTGATTCTGCACCTTACTGTCAATTTGACATGAATTTCGTCGTAAACTTGATGTTACTGTCTTACTGATACCATCAATATCTCAGTGCACATCATCATCATCATCATCATAATCATAACTAATATTGATGCCAGTATTCAAATTTGGAACTAATTAGTAATTGCTAATATGAAATTTTTACCTGGTATGTTATGTTTCCTGTTAGAGCAATACTGTCCCGAGCTGCAAATGCCAGAATGTCAGCACAAGAGACTGTCTGTGGGCATACAGCCTCGATTGCTGACTTGGCGGTATCGATGATGTCAAAACCATGCAAACTAGGGTTGTTTGCGGGTGAATCCCTCTCGGCTGTGTTGTTTGCTGTCGTATTGATCAAGACCGAGCCGTCACATCCCTACATGGGGTTCATTCAAAAGGGATGAGTGAGGTTTTTTTCCCTTTGAGCTAAGATGAAAATTATTTTGTTTTAGTTTTATGATAAAGAAAACTAGAAATTAAACTGATCAAGGTATTTATGGACCTGGCATCTTGTTCTGTACGCTAATCATCACATAACTAACAAAGTTCATGTCAAAAGATAAAAAATTATATATGCCCGGTCTATAGCAAATAGTTAGAAATGTCAATTTTTCAAAATCTCAATTAATTGAATTGACGCCAAATGATAAAGGTTGCTCTTTTAGAGGGTCCATGCATGTTTCCATACTCAGCATAAGGTGGAAATTAAACAAATAATTAGAAGCAAGGTAGACGGGTGTGTGCAAAATAAGTGCTAGCATTAATTGTTCGTTTTTAAGAACTTGTACCATTTCTCCTACTTTTCTTTCTTCATTAATTGTTGATAGTTTTCCAATAAGGATAAGCTTAATTATAATTAATGTAGACATGACACTGCAATCTTTATATATATATTAAGCTTAATTAATTATAAGGCCTCTCGGTATTCTCCTTTTATTTAATTATTTTTTTTTTGTTGCCTCTCTGTCCTTTTCATTCGTCTTTTTCTTTTTACTTCTTTTGAAAAATACGGAGTACTGTTTGGTTTCCATAAATGGGAAATATATAAGCTTCAAGAACAGCTAAAACTTAAAAAGTGGTTCATGGAATCATGGTCAAATTTATCAGCTGCTGATTACTAGAAATTAATGAACATGACGAAGTATTAATTAATTGTACTATTGTTGTTAACATATTAATTAGAACTAGTTGCGTTCATAAGTCACAATTAAGTACCACCAAGATATTTGAAATATATAAATATTTCTAGTGTAGAAAACTTTTAAGGAAATAAAAAAAAGAGCAGCAGCAGCATGCAGGAGTCATGAGAAGAGATATATATGTATACAGTATATATATATATATGACAAAATCATCAAATTAAGATAGATGAACATACCCTAACGAAGCAATCATGAAAATGCATGCGAATAAGACCACCAGCTACGCCGGTGTTGTTTGCAAAGGCGGCCGCCACGGTCTGCTGTACCAGCGACTCGGCTGTTGGGCAGCTGCTGTTGTAGAAACCCACCTCAAGATCACACAGAGTTGATGGCAGAAAAACAGTAAACACAAGAGCTAAAGCGAAAATTAGCTGCTTTGGGAGGGTCATTTTGTAATTAGTTATCATTATTTCTCAAGGCTTCTCTCTTGCTTGGTTTAGACTGGGGACCAGGGTTTGGTGTCTATATATATATAGAAGGGGTGGCGTGAAAGATGGCTGTTGGGAGGTACGGAAAGGGGTCAATTAATCATTTATGTTTAAAGACTTGTTGAAGTTTGCACTAATGTCTACTAGCAAAAAAGTTATATATTCATACAAAACACATATAATCAAACATTAAAATAAATACTATTTGTTTGTTATTAAAAATTATAATCCAATCCAAAAGATTTCATCGAGTTAGGCTATGGTGTATTGCAAAGCGCGGATTGGTTTGTGCTATGGATCATTATCTTTGTTTTTAAAGTTCAAATAGTCGATCTGAACTGTTCAATATGATCTCTATATGAAAATGTACTTGAAAACTAAATTTACTTTTTTCAGATTTTTTTATTATTTTTTTAGATAGGTAAAAATCACTACTTTCAAATGGTTTAAAATCTTCGGATCAAGTGATTTTCTACTTATCTAAAAAAATAGTAGAATTTTTTTAAAAATATAAAAGTCGATCTCCAAATACATTTTTATATTAACGATT